>JARQOD010000002.1:44869231-44907815 GCA_033576555.1 Oophaga sylvatica | reverse complement strand
AAGGCATGCAACTCGTTATTTTCTCTATTAATTAAAGAAAAATTAAAAATTTGAAAAACCTCTTTCACTACTTCTAATAGAATATCTACTGTAGCGGGTACAAAACCCCAGGGGCAAATAGTTTTTTTTATAATCAACAATAGTAAGTTTCAGCAAACAAAACCCCCCCCCCCCCAAAAAAAAAAAAAAAAATAAACCCACTTTTGAATTTCTGGCACACTGCTACTAGCTTTGGGATTTGTCTTGCGGGTAAATGCCAACATCTATTTACTATTTTCTGATTTCATTCCAGCCCTCTTTTCGTCCCTCCCATTTGCTGGACCATCCAATATCTCAAAATACCTTTGTCAAAGTCTATAAAATAAGTACCTTGTAAAAGATTGGGCCCCCCGGGGAACTTTACAACCTTTCCCACAATATGCTTCAAAATAAAATCCCAATGAAATTTTTTGGTGAAGAATCAACAACAATTTGGCACAATTGTGAAGTTGAACAAAATTTATTTTTTTTTTTTAATTTTTGTGGAAAACAAAAATGAAAAGTGGGCTTCAAAATTATTCGCCCTTTAAACTTAATTTTTTGTTTGCCCCCTTTTTGCTGCGATTACACCTGAAAGGGCGCTTGGATAGTTTATCTTTTTTGTACATCGGGAGACGAAATTCTTGCCCTTTCTTCCTTGGCAAACGCTCGAGCTCAGTGGGGGTTTGGATGGGATCTTTTGTGAACACGTTTTCAGCTCTTTCCCCAAAATTCTCGATTTAATTTAGGTCTGGGCTTGGGCTTGGCCATTTAACACCTGGATACGTTTATTTGTGAACTATTCCATTGTAGATTTTGCTTTATGTTTGGGATCATTGTCTTGTTGGAAGACAAATCTCCGTCCCAGTCTCAGGTCTTTTGCAGACTCCTACAGGTTTTCTTCAAGAATGGTCCTGTATTTGGCTCCATCCAACTTCCCATCAATTTTAACCATCTTCCCTGTCCCTGCTGAAGAAAAGCAGGCCCAAACCATGATGCTGCCACCACCATGTTTGACAGTGGGGATGGTGTGTTCAAGTTGATGAGCTGTGTTGCCTTTACGCCAAACATATCGTTTGGCATTGTTGCCAAAAAGTTTGATTTTGGTTTCATCTGACCAGAGCACCTTCTTCCACATGTTTGGTGTGTCTCCCAGGTGGCTTGTTGCAAACTTTAAACGACACTTTTTAAGGATATCTTTGAGAAATGGCTTTCTTTGTGCCACTCTTCCATAAAGGCCATATTTGTGCTGTGTACGACTGATTGTTGTCCTATGGACAGGCTGTCCCACCTCAGCTGTAGATCTCTGCAGTTCATCCAGAGTGATCATGGGCCTCTTGGCTGCATCTGTGATCAGTCTTCTCCTTGTTTGAGATGAAAGTTTAGAGGGACGGCCGGGTCTTGGCAGATTTGAAGTGGTATGATACTCCTTCCATTTCAATATGATCGCTTGCACAGTGCTCCTTGGGATGTTTAAAGTTTTGGAAATCATTTTGTATCCAAATCCGGCTTTAAACTTCTCCACAACAGTATCACGGACCTGCCTGTTGTGTTCCTTGCTCTTTGTGCTTCAAACAGAACCCTGACACTATCACAGAGCAGGTGCATTTACACGGAGACTTGATTACACACAGGTGGATATATTTATCATCATTAGTAATTTAGGACAACATTGGATCATTCAGAGATCCACAATGAACTTCCGGAGTGAGTTTTCTGCACTGAAAGTAAAGGGGCCGAATAATATTGCATGCCCCACTTTTCAGTTTTTGTATTTCTACAAAAATTTAAAATAACCAATAAATTTTGTTCAACTTCACAATTGTGTCCCACTTGCTGTTGATTCTTCACTAAAAATTAACATTTGGTATCTATATGTTTAAAGCATGATATGTGGGAAAAGGTTGAAAAGTTCCAGGAGCTGAAAACTTTCGCAAGGCACTGTAAGCTGCCGTTCCTTGCTCTGGTAAGGCTCGGAATGCCATACTTCAGTCTCTACAGTATACCTCCTATTAATCATTGTAATTTACCACTCCTGTATTCCAGCATGTGCAGATAACCTAGCGCTGAAGGGGTTACTATTTTGCCATTCCCTCTGCTATATTGCGTTGCCTGTAAAATATGCAGTAGCTATTAAAGCACAATCCAAATGGGGCACATATTTAACTAGGATGTGGCTATAAATAAAGATATTTACTGTCATAATCTCAGCTCTCCCCCACAGGGCTGTAGAAGAGACATTCCGCACAATACGAGGATATGTATATCTCTCAGGTCTCATGTTCCTTATCATGATGAATGTACAACAATGTAATCCCATGATCTGGATGTACCCCTTCTGTATACGGGGCTTCGTTAAAAACCGCTCGACTAGTAACAGAATGCAATTCATTGCAACATTTTCCAGCCTGTGGATGCCAATTTGTTTCACTTCTTCTTCAAAGTGTAGATTAAGGCTAAGGTTTCCTATAAGGAAGAAGATGGCATATGATCTTGAAAATTGAAAAAGCCATACTTGCAATGTCACATGCTGCATTTTTTCCCATAAGAACCAACATAGAGAAAATCCTGACTACCTGTAGCTTCATAGAGTAACTTTGGTGGGTGTGGATCACCGCACCACAGGCCAGGCTTACCCTTGAAGGGCTTGACTAAGTGTCTACTGGGTCTTTACTAGAACCTCTGGTGGTGAACATAGGCTGGGTGCTGGTACACACAAGGCACCATACCAGGGCAGACTCCAGGACTGTAACAGCTAATCAGAGGGTCACAGGCGCTGATATGAGGTACAGAAGGGTAAAGACAAAGACGTGGTCAGACAATCCGAGGTCAAGCAGGTAGTATAGGTTCAGGATACGTAGCCAACGTCAGGAGTGAAGAGGTCACACAGGACAGATATATGAGCAGGGTAAATAACGGGAGAACCATAACACACATGCACAAACAGGACGCTAGCAGGCAAACTGACTAGTAATCAATGTTCGGGCCAGGAATGGTGGTAGGAGCTGCCTAAGGCCGGGATCACACATGCGAGGAAATCGTCCGACACTCGCATGTGAAATCCCAGCTCTGGCGCCGGCACTCGGGAGTGGAGCGAGCGGCTGCATATAAATACATGCAGCCGCGCACTCCACTCCCGAGTGCCGGCGCCAGAGCTGGGATTTCACAAGCGAGCATCGAATGATTTCCTCGCATGTGTGATCCCAACCTAATAAAGAGCCTGCTGGCATGGGATAGGCTGGTGAACCTAATCTCTTCAGGAAACAGTTGGGTTAAATTCCTGCAGAGACTAGCCACACCCCCGAAAGCCAAATGGAAATACATTCAGATGTAGCAGTGCTGAAGGGTGCTGCAAGAGGAAAAACTCAGCGAGATGGCCTGACACGAGGGGAAGCAGAGCGGTAACCACGGCACGATGAGGAGGCATGCGAGTTACCGCTGTGACACGTAGTCTTAATACTTGCCCCACTTTTGGGAGAAGCTTACACATATAGATACATAAGTAGCATTTCTGTAATATAGTAATACTTTTGTAGTCACACAAAGACATAAAAGTAAAGGTGGTGGCATGGCAAACTTATTAAAAAAAAGGAGAGAACTCCTGGCTCCTTGTGGGTTTCCACCTTTCCCCATGGGTGAATTGGTAAATCTATCTATGATGTATGCAGAAGACCTCTTGGCGGGCCATATCGCTTCCTTCAAAGACATCCCAGAGCCTGGGGAGATGAGGTCTGCCTGCCTCACCTTCACAGTCATTCATCTGTCTCCAGTGTGCCAGGCACAGAACAAACGAGCCAGTTCCTTATTTTGGATTTTTACAAGACATTTGGGCAGGATATGCTGAGCCATCTGCAAGTGGCAGTCTCTGCACCACAGTAAAAGAGTGATAAAATTGGCAATTACAGCAGGATCTTTTTTAGTTTAGGGGTCTCTTAAATATGGGGTCTAAAACATTTTTTCTGATCTAAATTCACATTTGAATCTCTAATCCTTTATTTTGGCTTCACTGAGTCTGGAATCTGATTTAATTTGGGAATCTGAACTAATTTTGAGGTCACTATGTCTGAGATCAAAATTCAATAGCTTTATTTATTATACAGCATATTATCATGCGTTACATTTTCCAAATATACGAACGTGGGGAGTGGAATAATAGAGACTAACACGGAGTATAGTGTGGCAGATTTCTTAATCTAGTCCAATATTTAAATACACTTAGACTAGACGGTCTGAAAATGTGTTAAATTTATCACAGTGGCTCATTCGGGATGATAAATTTCGTGCAACTTGGACATTTTTGTGTAACTTTACACCATCTTGTGGTTGGCTTACTTGTGTCACTTTTTTTGTGTGCCTAAATTTTAACATAACTAGGAGCATGATGTTGCATTTTAAAGTGGCCAAAACAAAATAAATAAATATAAAACTAGATGCGACAATATGAGCCAATTTTTGGTGCCTTTTTTAATAGTTTCATTGAAAACAAAACAGTAAATCTTCACCAATATATTTGAATATATGGTATTCTGTGGTGTCCTTAACTAGAGATGAGCAAACTTGTTCGGAAAATGTTCGCCAATCTCAAATTTGGCACGAATGGTGCACATTCTGGTTTGTGTTCGGATTCCCGAGCTTTTCCCTAAAAATCGGTAAAAGTCAGCCAAAGCTCCGTAAATGACTGAGTTCACTAAGGGCTCTTTCAGACGTCAGTTTTTCCGGTAGCATCACGGGCCGCAAAAAGTCCTGCACACATGCACACTGATGACACACAGGTGACATCCCGTGTCATCAGTGTGACACATACTGGCACCTGGGAATTAGTGGTACTGTTCGCGCTCTTCCTCGGCGCAGGGTGCACAAGAGGGCAGCTCACATCACCGTCCTCTGCTTGCTCTGCGTTCAGAGCTAGCAATGGACAATGTTGAGAGTTGTATTCAAATGTTAACAGTGAGAGCTGGCAGCGGATGATAGTATTCATCAGCCGCCGGATGCACTATCAATAAATATATATAAAAAAAATAATGTGGGATTACTCTGTATTTCTGATAACCAGCCAGGCAAAACAGACAGCTGTGGGCTGCAACCTCAGCTGTCAGCGTTAGCAAGGCTGGTAATCAAAAATAGAGTGGTCCTCGTAACGTATTTTTTAATTGTTTAAATCATTTTTAAAAAATGGCGTGGGGGTCCCCCCTATTTTTGACAATCAACCATACTAAAGCAGACAGCCGGGGTTGATATTCTTATGCTGGTAAGGGGCTATGGACATTGGCCCCACACTAGCCTATAAATAACAGGACACAAGTCCCAGAAAAGGTGCATCTAATAGATGCACCAATTCTGGAGCTTTGCCCTGCTCTTCCCACTTGCCCTCTGGCGGTAGCAAGTTGAGTTCATATTTGTGGGGTTTATGTCACCTTTGTATTGTCCGGTGACATCAAGCCCACGGCTTAGTAATGTTGAGGAATATATAAGATGTCTATCCATTACTAATCCTATAGTTATACTGTAAATAAACACACAGCAAGTACAAAGCCCTTTAATTTAAAGAATGACACAGACTCCTTTAATGAATCTAAATTAAACCATACTCGCATCATCGCCCAGTCCACAGAGTGCCGTGGGAAAAGTTGTAACGGTGCTCGCGCTGACGTCAGTGAGTTGAACTGAGTTCATTGACTGTGAACTCCAGGACCTTTCTGATGGCACCGCGAGCGTAAGAATTTTCTCACGCTCGCGGTGATGTCAGTCAGATCATAGGAGTTCACCACGAGATACTGAGCAGCGGTAGCACACGCTGCTCAGTGTCTCTGCTGGATGGCAGGCTGTATAGTCACATCATGAAACAATGAAGCCTGCCATCTAGATATAGCAGAGCTAGACCCATTGTAGGACAAATAGATCATTATCTTCTCTGTGGACAGGTGAGGAATTATTATTGTTTATAATTTTAATTCTTTTACAGGAGACATTGTCTTCTGTGGAATGGGCGATGACATGAATATGGTTTAATTTAGATTCATTAACCCCTTCATGACCCAGTCTATTTTGACCTTAAAGACCTTGCCATTTTTTGCAATTCTGACCAGTGTCCCTTTATGAGGTAATAACTCAGGAACGCTTCAACGAATCCTAGCGATTCTGAAATTGTTTTTTCATGACATATGGGCTTCATGATAGTGGTAAATTTAGGTCGATATGTTTTGCGTTTATTTGTGAAAAAATGGAAATTTGGTGAAATTTTTAAAATTTCGCAATTTTCAAATTTAGAATTTTTATTCTGTTAAACCAGAGACTTATGTGACACAAAATAGTTAATAAATAACATTTCCCACATGTCTACTTTAAATCAGCACAATTTTGGAAACAAAATTTTTTTTGTTAGGAAGTTATAAGGGTTAAAAGTTGACCAGCGATTTCTCATTTTTACAACAAAATTTACAAAACCATTTTTTTTAGGACCACCTCACATTTTAAGTCAGTTTGAGTGGTCTATATGTCTGAAAATACCCAAAAGTGACACCATTCTAAAAACTGCACTCTCAAGCTAATCAAAACAATATTCAAAAAGTTTATTAACCCTTCAGGTGCTTCACAGGAGCTGAAGCAACGTGGAAGGAAAAATTGAACATTTAACTTTTTAGTCACAAAAATGATCATTTACAAACAATTTTTTTATTTTTACAAGGGTAAAAGGAGAAAATGGACAGATAATGTTGTGCAATTTCTCCGATACCCCATATGTAGGGGAAAACCACTGTCTGGGTGCACGGCAGGGCTCGGAAGGGAAGGAGCGCCGTTTGACTTTTTCAAACCAAAATTGGCTGGAATTGAGATTGGACGCCATGTCGCATTTGGAAAGCCCCTGATGTGCCTAAACAGTGGAAACCCTCACAAGTGACACAATTTTGAAAACTAGACCCCCTAAGGAACTCATCTAGATCTGTGGTGAGCACTTTGAATCCCCAAGTGCTTCACACAAGTTTATAATGCCCGGGCATAAAAAATAAAAATCCTATTTTTTTCCCACAAAAATGATCTTTTAGTCACCAATTTTTTATTTTCCCAAGGGTAACAGGAGAAATTGGACCACAAAAGTTGTTGTCCAATTTGTCCTGAGTACTCTGATACCCAATATGTGACTTTTCAAACCAAAATTGGCTGGAATCGAGATTGGAGGCCATGTCGTGTTTGGAGAGCCCCTGGTGTGCCTAAACAGTAGAAACCCCCCTACAAGTGGCCCCATTTTAGAAACTAGACCCCCTAAGGAACTTATCTAGATCTGTGGTGAGCACTTTGAACCCCCAAGTGCTTCACACAAGTTTATAAAGTAGAGCTGTAATATTAAAAAATCATATTTTTTCCACAAAAATTATCTTTTCACCCAATTTTTATTTTCTCAAGAGAAGTGACTGTGGGGGCCTTAACCCCTTACTGCCATCGGACGTACTATCCCGTCCATGGTACCTGGGCCCGTATGACCATGGACGGGATAGTACGTCTCGTGCGATCGGACGCGCTCCCGGGGGGAGCGCAGCCGATCGCGGCGCGGGTGTCAGCTGATTATCACAGCTGACACCCATGACTGTGTGTCAGGAGCGGTCACGGACCGCTCCCAGAACATTAACCCCTTGCACACCGCGATCAAACATGATCGCAGTGTACTGGGGGCACAGGGGAGGATCGCGCAGGGTGGGGGCTCCCTGCGCGCCCCCCTGAGACCCTCAGAGCAGCGCGATGTGATCGCGCTGTTCTGAGGGCTTCCTCCCTCCCAGGACCTGGATCCAAGATGGCGCCGGGGTCCTGGAGGGAGGCGGCTACCTCAGTGCCTGCCGAGAGCAGGCACTGAGAAGCCTGCTGCACTGCCTGAGCGATGGCTGGTGTGACAGAGTGCTGTGCACACTGTCACACCAGCGATCTGATAAAATACAGTGATGTCCCACCCTGGGACAAAGTAAAAAAGTTAAAAAAATAAAAATAAACATGTTTTAAAAAAAAAATCCAAAATAAATAAAAAAAAATATATATATATTCCCCAATAAATTCACTTCTTCCTGTAAATAAAAAAAACAAAGCAATAAAAGTACACATATTTGGTATTGCCGCGTCCGTAACGACCCCCCCTATAAAACTGTCCCACTAGTTAACCCCTTTAGTGAACCCCTTAAAAAAAAAAAAAAAAAAACGAAGCAAAAAATCAATGCTTTATCATCATACCGCTGAACAAAAAGTGGAATAACACGCGATCAAAAAGACCGATATAAAAAAACATGGTACTGCTGAAAACGTCATCTTGTCCCGCAAAAAACGAGCCATAATACAGCATCATCAGCGAAAAAATAAAAAAGTTATAGCTCGCAGAATAAAGCGATGCAAAAATAATTATTTTTTATATAAAATTGTTTTTATTCTATAAAAGCGCCAAAACATGAAAAAATGATATAAATGAGATATCGCCATAATCGTACTGACCCGAAGAATAAAACCGCTTTATTCATTTTTTAACACATGCGGAACGGTATAAACGCCTCCCCCAAAAGAAATTCATGAATTGCTGATTTTTGTTCATTCTAACCTCCCAAAAATCGAAATAAAAAGCGATCAAAAAACGTCTCGTGCTCAAAAATGGTACCAATAAAAACGTCAACTCGTCCCGCAAAAAATAAGACCTCACATGACTCTGTGGGCCAAGATATGTAAAAATTATAGCTCTCAAATGTGATGATGCAAAAACTATTTTTGCAATAAAAAGCGTCTTTTAGCGTGACAGCTGCCAATCATAAAAACCCGCTATAAATAGTAAATCAAACCCCCCTTTATCACCCCCTTAGTAAGGGAAAAATAATAAAATTAAAAAAAAGTATTTATTTCCATTTCCCATTTAGGGTTAGGGTTGCGGCTAAAGTTAGGGTTAGGGTTGGCGCTAAAGTTAGATTAGGGTTAGGGTTGGGATTAGGGGTGTGTTAGGGTTAGGTTTGTGGTTAGGGTTGGGACTAGGGTTAGGGGTGTGTTGGGGTTAGGGTTGGAGTTAGAATTGGGGGGTTTCCGCTGTTTAGGCACATCAGGGGCTCTCCAAATGTGACATGGCGTCTGATCTCAATTCCAGCCAATTCTGCGTTGAAAAAGTCAAACGGTGCTCCTTCACTTCTCAGCTCTGCCATGCGTCCAAACAGTAGTTTATCCCCACATATGGGTATCAGCGTACTCTGGATCCCAAGAGTTATTGTGCAATTTGTCCTATTTCTTCTGTTACCCTTGGGAAAATAAAAAACTGGGGGCGAAAATATCATTTTTGTACAAAAAAAATTATTTTTTTGTTTTTACGGCTGTACATTATAAACTTCTGTGAAGCACTTGGGCTTCATAGCGCTCACCACACATCTAGATAAGTTCCTTGTGGGGTCTATTTTCCAAAATGGCGTCACTTGTTGGGGATTTCCACTGTTTAGGCGCATCAGGGGCTCTCCAAATGCGACATGACGCCCCAGATCATTCCATCAAAGTCTGCAATCCAAAACGTCACTACTTCCCTTCCGAGCCCCAACGTGTACCCATACAGTAGTTTTCTCCCACATATTGGATATCAGCGTACTCAGGACAAATTGGACAACTTTTGGGGTCCAATTTCCTTGGGAAAATTCAAAAATTTGGGACTAAAAAATAATTTTTGTGGAAAATTGTTTTGTTTTTTTTTCACACCCAGGCATTATAAGCTTTTGTGAAACACTTGGGGGTTCAAAGTGCTCACAACATATCTAGATAAGTACCTTAGGGGGTCTAGTTTCCAAAATGGTGTCACTTGTGGGGGTTTCCACTGTTTAGGGGCATCAGGGGCTCTCCAAACACGACATGGCGTCCAATCTCAATTCCAGCCAATTTTAGTTTGAAAAAGTCAAACGGTGCTCCTTCCCTTACGAGCTCTGCCGTGTGCCCAAACAGTGGTTTTCCCCCACATATTGGGTATTGGCGTACTCAGGAGAAATTGCATAACAACCTTATCTGTCCATTTTCTCCTTTTACCCTTGTGAAAAAAAAAAAAGTTTGTAAAAGATCATTTTTGTGGCTAAAAAGTTAAATATTCATTTTTTCCTTCCACGTTGCTTTAGTTCCTGTGAAGCACCTGAAGGGTTAATAATCTTCTTGAATGTGGTTTTGAGTACCTTGAGGGGTGCAGTTTTTAGAATGGTGTCACTTTTGGGTATTTTCTGCCATATAGACCCCTCAAAGTGACTTCAAATGAGAGGTGGTCCCTAAAAAAATGGCTTTGTAAATTTTGTTGTAAAAATGAGAAATCGCTGGTCAACTTTTAACCCTTATAACTTCCTAACAAAAAAAATGTTGGTTCCAAAATTGTGCTGATGTAAAGTAGACATGTGGGAATGTTATTTCTTAACTATTTTGTGTGATATATTTCTCTGTTTTAAGGGAATAAAAATTCAAAGTTTGAAAATTGCAAAATTTTAAAATTTTCGCCATATTTGCGTTTTTTTCAAAAATAAACGCAAGTTATATCAAAGAAATTTTACTTCTAACGTGAAGTACAATATGTCACGAGAAAACAATCTCAGAATCGCGAAGATCCGTTGAAGCGTTCCAGAGTTATAACTTCATAAAGAGACAGTGGTCAGAATTGTAAAAATTGGCCCGGGTCATTAACGTGCAAACCACCCTTGGGGGTGAAGGGGTTAATGACAAAAAATACCCAAAAGTGACAAAACTCTAAAAACTGCACCCTCAAAGTGCTGAAAACCACATTTAAGAAATGTATTAACCCTTCAGGTGCTTCACAGGAACTAAAGCAATGTGGAAGGAAAAAATTAACATTTAACTTTTTTCTCAAAAAATTTACTTTAGCTCCAAATCTGATATTTTCAGAACAGTAAAAAGGAGAAATTGGACCCTAAAATTTGTTGTGGAATTTCTCCTGAGTATGCCGCTACCCCATATGTGGGGGAAATCCACTGTATGGTCGCACGGTAGTTCTCGGAAGGGAAGGAGCAGCGTTTCACTGTTTAAATGCAAAAAAGGCTGAAATCGAGAGCGAACGCCATATCGAGTTTGGAGAGCCCCTGATGTGCCTAAACAGTGGAAACCCCCTAAAGAGACCCCATTTTGGAAAGTAGACCCTCTAGAAAACTTATCTAGATGTGTCATGAGCACCTGGAACTCCCAGGTGCTTCGCAGAAGTTTATAAAGTATAGTTGTGAAAAAAAAAATCACATTTTACCCACAAAAATATAATTTTAGCCCCAATTTTTTTTTTTTTAACAAGAGTAACAGAAGAAAATGCACCCCAAAATTTGGTGTACATTTTCTACTGAGTATGCCGATACCCCATATGTAGGGGAATAGTACTATTTGTGTGCATGGCAGCTCTTGGAAGGGAAGGAGCACCGTTTGACTTTTTGAAAGCATAGACTGTTGTGAATGGCTGGAAATGAGTTCTGAGTGGAAGCTCCCTCTGGTGGTTACAAACGGTACTGGACTGTCCAGTGAAGATTGTGAGGATTGGGAATCAGGTGTTACTGACTGGTCTTATATAAGGGAGTCGCCTTCCCATCAGGCTTGCCGGTGAACAATTGTTCTGGTCTCAATCCTTGATTCCTGTTTCCTTGGTAGCCTGCTGTGTCGTGTCTGTATCTCCTGCTAACAGATAAGACATTTTCTTCTTTTTGTTTTTGTGCTTGATTTTTGCATTTTGTCCTGCACTTCTGTGGGGCTTCAGGGTCCCCTCTGGGGGCTTTTTTGCCCTCTCAGTTCAGTTCAGCCACTGATGTTTGTACATTTGCTTTTTCCAGTTTTTTCCAGTGGCTGCTGTTTTGTTTTTGGTTACACCAGAGAACTAATTTAGGTGGTAGAGGTCGTGTGATCTCAGGTGTTTTTGAAATTAGTAGAGTTGGTGCTTTTTCAGGGTTTTTTGGGATTGCAGTAAGTGCCCTTCCTATCCTTTTCTATTTAGTAAGTTTGGGCCCCAGCGTTTGCTCATACTATTTTCTGTCTGTGTCAGTAATTTCTTCTTGTCTAACCGCCATTACATGTTTGGGGGCTTTCTATGTTCTTTGGGGATCTGCTCCGGGGCAGATAGCTTTCCTCTTTCTATCTTTAGGTGTAGTTAGTTTCTCAGGCTGTGACGAGGTGTCTAGGACCAACGTAGGAACGCTCCACGGCTGCCTCTAGTTGTGGTGGTTGTTAGGGTACTGCAATCTCATAGTTTCCAACTGCTCTGGTGTATTTCCTTTTTGCCTGCTCTCCTCAGCTACCAAATCATAACAGTATCACCGGCCTAAACTGAAAATTATATGGTACTCACAGAAGGGAAAAATATTGTGGAAAGAAAAAAGTTGTCAGAGTTGTCAGAGATTTTTTTTTTCTGTTTGTTGCTTTTTTTTTTTTCCCTCTGTATCTCTGGGTGCTGAGGAGGATTTTTTTTTCTCTCTCAATGGAGTTTGCACAGTTGTCTGGCCGTGTGGATCAGCTTGCCACTGAAGTTCGGAGTATTGCTACCTATCTTGCTAGGTTGCCTGTTGTGGAACCTAGGATTCCCATGCCAGATTTGTTTTTAGGGGATCGAGCTAAGTTTCTGAATTTCCCAAAATAACTGTAAATTGTTTTTTGCCTTAAAATCTAAGTCCTCAGGGAACGCAGAGCAGCAGGTTCAAATTGTCATCTCTCTCCTGCGCGGCGACCCTCAGGATTGGGCTTTTCCCTGACACCTGGGGATCCTGTTTTGAGTGATGTTGATGCGTTTTTCAGGCTTTGGGGTTATTGTACGATGAGCCTAATGTCACTGATCAAGCTGAAAAAACTTTGTTGGCATTAAGTCAGGGGCTTGAGGACGCTGAGTTATACTGTCAGAGATTCCGTAGGTGGGCAGTCCTGACCAAATGGAATGACGACGCTTTGGCAGCTCTTTTTCGGAAGGGACTGTCAGATAATGTAAAGGATGTTATGGTGGGATTCCCTGTTCCCTCTGGTCTTAATGATTCTATGTCATTAGCGATTCAAATTGACAGACGTTTGCGTGAGCGGAAAGGTATGCGTGGAATAATGTTGCCTTGTGAACCTGCTTCTGAATCCATGCAGTGTGATAGAGTGGTTTCTGGGGCACAGCGTCATGAATTTCGAAAGCGCAATGGGTTATGTTTCTACTGTGGTGATGCCTCTCATGCTATTTCAGTCTGCCCTAAGCGGGGAAGACGTTTTGCACGCTCAGTTGTCTTGGGTAGTGTTCAGACTAAGTTTTTATTAACTGTTACCCTGATATGCTCTCTGTCCTCATTTTCTGCTCAGGCTTTGTTGATTCTGGAGCAGCTATTAACCTGGTGTTTTGATTTTGCTAAACGTTGTGGGTTTCCCTTGATACCCCTACGGAAGTCTATTCCCTACTGGGGATCGATTCTACCCCTTTGGCTGAGAATAAACCTCAGTTCTCTACTCAGGTGATAATGAGGGTAGAACCTGATCATCAGGAGAGTTGCAAATTTTTGGTTCTGTATAATCTGCATGACATTATCGTACTGGGTTTCCCTTGGTTACAGTCTCATAATCCTGTTTTGGATTGGAAATCTGTGTCTGTTACCAGTTGGGGCTGCCAATGTGTTAATACCAACACTCCTGTTTTTTCTGCCTCCCCCCAGGCTCAGATGTTCCTGACTTTTTGATTGATTTTTCTGATGTGTTTAGCGAAAGTAAATCTGCATCCTTACCTCCCCATAGGAGCTATGACTGCGGTATTGAATTAGTGCCTGGTAGTAAATTCCCTAAAGGCTCTTCAAAGATTCTTGGGTTTTGCCAATTTTTTATCGTAAATTTATTGGTAATTTCTCTGTTATTGTTAAACCATTAACTGATTTGACCAAGAAGGGTTCTGATGTGGTGAATTGGCCTCCTGAGGCAGTCTCTGCATTTCAGGAACTTAAGCAGAGATTCACTTCTGCTCCTGTTCTACGGCAGCCTGATGTTTCTCTACCATTTCAGGTGGAGGTTGATGCCTCTGAAATTGGGCAGGTGCCGTTTTGTCCCAAAGAGATCCAGAGACCTCTAAAAGTAACCCTTGTGCCTTTTCTCTCGAAAATTTTCTCCCACTGAACGTAATTATGACGTGGGTAATCGGGAGTTATTAGCCATGAAGTGGGCTTTTGAAGAGTGGAGACATTGGCTGGAGGAGCCAAACATCAGGTGGTGGTCCTTACGGACCATAAGAATCTAGTTTATCTGGAATCTGCCAAGCGACTTAATCCAGACAGGCCAGGTGGGCCTTGTTTTTCACACGTTTTAATTTTGTGGTTTCATTTCTTCCTGGCACTAAAAAATGTTAAGGCGGATGCCCTCTCGAGGAGTTTTCTTGGCGGACTCTCCTGAGTTATCTGATCCTTCTGTTATTTTGAAAGAGGGTGTAGTTCTTTCCGCCATCTCGCCCAATTTGAGACTGGCTCTGGAGGGGTGTCAGGAGGATAAGCCCGAGCGCTGCCCTGTTGGGAAATTGTTTGTCCCGGACCAGTGGAAAAAGAGTGTAATGTCTGAGATTCATTGTTCCGCATTGCCGGTCCATCCCGGAATTTTGGTACCAGAGACTTGGTTAGTCGGTCCTTTTGGTGGTCTACCTTGTCTCGTGATGTCGGGAGTTTGTGCAGTCCTGCGGGACTTGCTCTCGCTCCAAGCCTTGCTCTCGTTCTAGTGGTTTGTTGATGCCATTACCTGTGCCCAAGAGACCATGGACCCATATCTCTATGGATTTCATTTCCGACCTCCCTGTTTCTCAGAGAATGACAGTCATCTGGGTGATTTGCGATAGGTTTCCAAGATGATACATCTTGTGCCATTACCTAAGTTGCCTTCCTCCTCTGAATTGGTGCCGTTGTTCCTTCAGCACGTGGTTCGTTTACACGGCATTCCTGAGAACATTGTGTCTGACAGAGGAGTCCAGTTTGTTTCCAGATTTTGGAGGACCTTTTGTTCTAAAATTGGTGTTCAATTGTCTTTCTCCTCGGCGTTTCATCCTCAGACCAATGGTCAAACTGAGAGAACAAACCAGACATTGGAGACTTATCTAAGATGCTTTGTGTCTGCTGATCAGGATGACTGGGTCTCTTTTTTGCCTTTGGCTGAGTTTGCTCTTAATAATAGGGCTAGCTCTGCCACTTTGATGTCTCCATTTTTCTGTAATTCTGGGTTTCACCCTCAATTTTCTTCAGGACAGACGGAGGCTTCTGTCTGTCCAGGTGTTGACTCTGTTGTGGAGCGTATGCAACAGATTTGGGACCAGGTAGTGGAGAGGTTGTCCCTCTCTCAGGAGAGGGCCCAGCGGTTTGCTAACCGCATAGGACTGATGGTCCTCGGTTTAAAGTGGGGGACTTGGTCTGGTTGTCCTCAAGAAATATTCCTATGAGAGTGGCATCTCCTAAATTTAAGCCTAGGTTCATTGGACCTTATAAGATCATGGAGATTCTTAATCCTGTTTCTTTTCGTTTGCTTCTTCCAGGGACATTTAAGATCCATAACGTGTTCCACAAGTCCTTGTTGAAGAGGTTTGTTGAGCCAGTGGTTCCTACTACTGTGCCTCCTGACCCTGTTTTTGGTTGAGGGCAATCTGGAGTATGTGGTTGAGAAATATTGAATTCTCGTTTTTCTAGACGGAAACTCCAGTATTTGGTTAAATGGAGAGGTTATGGTCAGGAGGACAATTTTGGGTGTTTGCTTCGGACATCCATGCTAGGAGACTCATCCGTGCGTATCATAGAACTCATCCTGACCGACCTGGCTGCTCAAATGAGGGTTCGGTGACCCCTCCTCAAGGGGGGGGTACTGTTGTGAATGGGCTGGAAATGAGTTCTGAGCGGAAGCTCCCTCTGGTGGTTACAAATGGTACTGGACTGTCCAGTGAAGATTGTGAGGATTGGGAATCAGGTGTTACTGACTGGTCTTATATAAGGGAGTCGCCTTCCCATCAGGCTTGCCGGTGAACAATTGTTCTGGTCTCAATCCTTGATTCCTGTTTCCTTGGTAGCCTGCTGTGTCGTGTCTGTATCTCCTGCTAACAGATAAGACATTTTCTTCTTTTTGTGCTTGATTTTTGCATTTTGTCCTGCACTTCTGTGGGGGCCTTCAGGGTCCCCTCTGGGGGCTTTTTTGCCCTCTCAGTTCAGTTCAGCCACTGATGTTTGTACATTTGCTTTTTCCAGTTTTTTCAGTGGCTGCTGTTTTGTTTTTGGTTACACCAGAGAACTAATTTAGGTGGTAGAGGTCGTGTGATCTCAGGTGTTTTTGAAATGAGTAGAGTTGGTGCTTTTCAGGGTTTTTTGGGATTGCAGTAAGTGCCCTTCCCTATCCTTTTCTATTTAGTAAGTTTGGGCCCCAGCGTTTGCTCATACTATTTTCTGTCTGTGTCAGTATTTCTTCTTGTCTAACCGCCATTACATGTTTGGGGGGCTTTCTATGTTCTTTGGGGATCTGCTCCAGGGCAGATAGCTTTCCTCTTTCTATCTTTAGGTGTAGTTAGTTTCTCAGGCTGTGACGAGGCGTCTAGGACCAACGTAGGAACGCTCCACGGCTGCCTCTAGTTGTGGTGGTTAGTCAGGGTACTGCAATCTCATAGTTTCCAACTGCTCTGGTGTATTTCCTTTTTGCCTGCTCTCCTCAGCTACCAAATCATAACAATAGACGACTGGAATCGAAAGCGGATGCCATGTCGCGTTAGGAGAGCCCTAATGTGCCTAAACAATGGAAACCCCCCATTGTGGAAGCTAGAACCCTCATGGAATTTATCTAGTGTCATGAGCACCTTCAATCCCCAGGTGCTTCATAGAAGTTTATAATGTAGAGCTGTGAAACTACAAAATCACATTTTACCCACAAAAATTTACTTTTAGCCCCAAATGTTTTATTTTCACAAGGGTAACAGGAGAAAATGGACCCAAACATTTGTTCTCCTGAGTACGCTGATACCCCATATATGGATGAAAAACCACTGTTTAGGTGCACAGAAGGTCTTGGAAAGGAAGTAGTGACTTTTGGAACTTCGACTTTGATGGACTGGTCTGCAGACGTCATGTCACGTTTGGAGAGTCCCCTGATGTGCCTAAACAGTGAAAAAGCCACACAAATGACCCCATTTTGGAAACTACACCCCTCAAGGATTTTATCCAGGGGTATTAGTGAGCATTTTGAACCCACAGTTACTACACAGAATTTGATAACATTAGGTCGTCATATTGAAAATTGTAAATTTTTTTTCACGTTAATGTTGTTTTAGCCCCAAATTTGTACTTTTCACAATGAATATAGGAAAAATGGACCCCATAATGTGTTGCGCAGTTTGTCCCGAATATACTGTAACTACACCCCATATATGGTCAAAAACTTCTGCTTGGGCACATGGCACGGCTAGTAAAGGAAAGAGTACTATTTGCCTGGGATAGATTGTGAATGCCATATCGCATTTGAAGAGCCTCTGACAAGTGAAACAGCAGAAACCCCCCCCCCACAAGTGATTCCATTTTGGAAACTATACCCAAGGAATTAATCTAGGGGGAAGTGAGTATTTGGAAGCCATAGGTACCTCACAGAATATTTTAGTCGTAAAAATTTAATTTTTGTATTTGCTGCAAATTTGTGAAGTACATAAGGGTTAATAGGTGAAACTAGACCCACAATTTATGCCACAATTTCTCCTGAACGCTGTGCTGCCCCATATTTTGTCAGAAATTACTGTTACGTTACACATCAGGGCTGAAAAGGAAGGTGCACGATTTGGCTTTGGAGTCCACATTTTGCTAGAATAGTTAGCAGTCGACATTTGAGAACAGCAGAAAACCCCCAAAAATGACACCATTGTAGAAAACTGCACCTCTCAATGAATTCATCTACGGCTGCAGTGACTATTTTGTAACATTCCCGTCAGGTTTTTTTTCTGGAGAACTGAATATCTGCCAGTTTAGTGCCCATATACTGGTATTGTGTCCCCATACAGTGTAGAGCCGCCATACATTGTGTGCAGCTTGTGCTCCTGGCAACACACACCCCGTAAATTAAGTGCCTTCTCTCCATTAAAATAATGCCAAACATGTGACCTGCCTACTGCGGTTTAGGCACAGTGGGGCGCAGAAGGAAGAGGGCATTTGGATTTGGGAGTGCAGAATTCACTGGATTTTATTTGAGGGGGCAGGAGCCATATCGCTTTTCCAGAGTCCTTGTTCTACAAGTAACCTGGGAACACTGTATAGTTCCTGTGACAGATGACGGACCTGTGTGGTTTTGTGTGGGATAAATTAACATCTTTATTGGTAACATTTTATGATACATAACATTTATTGCTTGCTTCCAGTATAGGGCTGGGATCACATTCTTGCGTTCTACGCTGAGCACTTACGTCGGAGTTTCCGTGCAAATCCCACAAAAATGCGATTCAGACGAAACTCACAACGGAACCATCCACCAAAATGAGGCAGATGGAGGCACTTCGTACTCCGTTTGTCATCTGCTCCGATGGTAGCCATCCTTTTTGGCGTGCACAGATCGGTGGTCCCCCACACTTGTGTGCTAAAAAGATGCCTAAAATGGTTAAAAAGACACCTACAATGATGGGACACTGCTGGAACACAGACCAATCCTAAGTGACCCCATCTGCATCACAAGTGAGTTGTTCCATCGGGGATTTGTCTGAATTGCGGTGTTGGGGAATTTACACGGAAACCTCGACTTAAGCGCTCAGCGGAGAGCGCAGGATAAATGTAAGCTGAGGCCCATTCCGATTTTTGTGACTCAGAATGAACAAATAGCAGTACCAGATTAGTTATTTTTGCACGGTTCACTGTGCGGTATAAGTGATAAGGCGGATTTATTCTTTGGGTCGGTGTGATTACAGCAATACCAGATTTATATAGGGTTTTTTAGGTTTTGCTGCTATCACACAGTAAAAATGCTTTTGTTTATAAGAAGTGTTTTTTTTTGTCACCATATTTTGAGAGATGTAACTTCTTTATATTTTGGCGATCAGAGCTGTACAAGGGCTTATTTTTTGCAGGAAGAGTTGCAGATTTTTTTGCACCATTTTG
This sequence comes from Oophaga sylvatica, assembly GCA_033576555.1. Classification (NCBI taxonomy): domain Eukaryota; kingdom Metazoa; phylum Chordata; class Amphibia; order Anura; family Dendrobatidae; genus Oophaga; species Oophaga sylvatica. Next base: position 44,888,748 of record JARQOD010000002.1, on the reverse strand, counting down.
GGGCATATAATGGTTTTTGATCACTTTTTATTCAGATTTTTCAGACACAGAATGAACAAAACCCAGCAATTCAGTTATTGTTTTTATTTTTTGCACCGTTCACCGTGCGGTAAAAGTGATAAGACAGATTTGTTTGTCAGGTCGGTACGATTAGAGCGACACCAGATTTATGTTTCTTTTATGCTTTGCTATTTTTACAGGCTAAAAACAATATTTTAGCAAAATGAATCTGTTTTTGCATCATCATATTCTGCGAGCTGTAAATGTATTTTTTTGCCAAATGAGCCATATTGGGGCTTGTTTTTTTGCGGAACGGTTTAGTGTTTTCATTTATTCTAAATTTTTTTTACATCGCTTTTTATTCACTTTTTGTAAGTATGATGAAAAAGCGACATTTTTGGCATGTTTATTATTTTTTTTTACTGTGTTCGCCAAATGGAATAAATAATGCGCCACTTTCATAGAGCGGGTCGTTCCAGACGCGGTGATATCAATTATGTGTACTTTTTTTATTTTATTGTAAACGCTGTATTTTGTGTGGGGAATTGGATTTTTGTGCAGTTTTTACTTTTCTACATATTTTTATTTTTTTTTACACGTTTTCACTGTGGCACGCTTTTTTTATTTTGATCACTGGTCTCATACACTGCTGTACTCATATACAGCAGTGTATGAGACTGTCAGTGTCTCACTGACACAGCCTGTGAGATCCAACTTATAGCTGGATCTCACAGGCCACAGTACCCTGGAGTCATCACATGACCTCAGGGTGACATGGTAACCATCAGGACATGATTCCCATTGCGGGGGTCCGATGGTTACTAAGGGGTCCTTGGAACAACTTAAAAACCACTCTCATGATTGACAGCGATATTTAAGGTGTTAATCGGCCCCAATAGGTCGCAAAACCGGCCTGGTCCAATACTGCAGAGTGTCAGCTGTCATGTACAGTTGACACCCCTGAGAATTGCTGCTGCCAGGCGGCGCTATTCCCTTATTCCCCATCGGCATTTTAAAACGGTAATGAGGGTATAAGTACCCGTAACGACCGCCGTGTAAATGCATATTGGCGTTCGTTAACGGATTAATTGAAAGAATAACACAGACACCTTTAAAGAATCTAAATTAAACCATACTCACGTCATCGACGATTCCATTGAAGCCATGGTCTCCTGTAACAAAACAAAAATAAAAAACAACTATATCCCTCACCTGTCCATTGTTCTGTCCCACGCCGTAATCCATGTCTGGGTGTAAACAGTTTTCAACGTGGACGGTGCCAAGATGCGACCGTCCAGGCAGAGAACCACTGAGAGAATAAGCAGCTGCGAGCGCAGCGTCAGTAAACGCCGGTGACATCATTGAGGTTACCGTAGGCGCCGAGGCTGTGTTCCCAGCTCGGCCCCCGAACTGTAGGGACCTCGGTGAGATCAAAGCTGCACCATAAAACTTTTTCTCACTGTGCTACCTTTGTTCTGCTACCAATAGTACTCTATGCCACTGTTATCAACAGGTCTCTCTGAAATTTCACAGTCTCCACCACTGTTCTTTGAATCCATTAGAAAAATACAGAAGACTCCATAAATAATTATCTGCTTTATTATCAGAAGGTTTCAGGAGTGATTGCAAGAAGAGGCAAGAAAAGAGAGCCGAATGGTGTTAGAAGAGACTTCTAGTCCTATATACTAACATTATTTGTCATGTGTCTTCCCCATCCCTGTCCTTTTAAAATCAGGTCCTTAGTGCAGGCACTCATTTGAGACAGTAACAAAGGAAAACAATGAGTTATTTATAACATAGTCATAGTGACTTATTTTGATTCATTCCACTAGATTTCCTCTGTCTATGTTCATATTACCATTGGGAAACGTTGATATTGTCTCTTTTCAATTTGTGGTTTTCCAATGAGCTTTTCTTTGGTGCCAGATAGTGTCAGGGACACCGCACTGCACTTGCTCACTGAGCCAGTGCGTGTGTCCTTAGTGAACAAACTATGCCCAAAGATACCTGTAGCAGAACCGCAGCAGAGATGACGTGTGTTTCTCAGTAACAGGACCTTCCACATGTGACTGCTAGTGGGCGGAGCCGGCCACACGTCTCTCAGAGTCAGCAGTAGCAGATAGAGAATGCTTCAGAGCAAAGGACCTGCAGGCACGTGACTGCTAGTGGGCGTGGCCTAAGCTCCAGAGAGCTATGAGGTGAAGGAAAACTCCTAGAAGGGTAACTACGGGACACAGTTACCAAGGGGCATATACCGAACAGATAATCAGAACGTAGCCAAGGGGTCATACACATAGAGGACGACGAAGTACAAGAGGAGCAGGCAGAGCGAAGTCAGAACGTAGCCAAGGGTCATACACGTAGAGAGCGACGAAGTACAAGAGGAGCAGGCAGAGCGGAGTCAGAACGTAGCCAAGGGTCATACACGTAGAGGGCAGCAGAGTACAAAAGGGACAGGCAAAACTCAAAACAGGGACACAGCCAAATCAGAACCAGACAAACAGAACGTAGCACAGGCACAAAGCACTGGCACAAGCACAACAGGGTCACACACACTCGGCCAAGGGTCAGAGTATAAGCGACAGAGGATGGCCCCACAATGAGGCTATAAAAAGCCTCCCAGAATCCCAGAGTGAGGCCATCCCGGTTAACCCTAAAACCACCTAATCCCAGAAACTCAGCAGACCATGACAGATAGTTAATAACTGGATCATGACTTTTGTCATGGAAGTACAAATAAAGTAAAAATAATATGGCAAATGTGCAAGGGATTCTAGTTTCTAAGTGCCTCTTCATGATTTTTCTCGTACGCAAAAAATGCTCAACAATTTTTTTTGGGAGGCAGAATGAACAAAAACCGGCAATTCAGTAATTATTTTTTTAATACCATCCACTGTGTGGTAAAGTGATAAGGCAGCTTTATTCCTTGCGTCAGCTTTTATAAAATAAAAACTATTTTACAGAAAAAAGAATTGTTTTTGCTTCGCTATATTCTGAGAGCTAGAACTCTTTCATTTCTCCTCTGACGGAGCTGTGTGGCGGCTTTTTTTTAATTGCGCTTTATTCCACTTTTTTTGGCAGAATGATGAAAAACCAAAGTTTAAACAGAAGAGGAAAAGAAAAATACAAAAATTGGTGTGCATACCTGATAAGATACAAAAATGTAACACAACTTTATTGAGTAACAAGGACATATAAAAAAACATTAAAACCATCTAAAAACACATAGTCTATTATTATTATATCGCGATTTATTCCATGGCGCTTTACATGTGAGGAGAGGTATACATAATAAATACAAGTACAGTAATCTTAAACAGTACAAGTCATGACTGGTAGAGGAGGAGAGAGGATCCTGCCTGCGAGGGCTCACAATCTACAAGGGATGGGTGAGGATACAGTAGGTGAGGGCAGAGCTGGTCGTGCAGCGGTTTGGTGGATCGGTGGTTACTGCAGGTTGTAGGCTTGTCGGAAGAGGTAGGTCTTCAGGTTCCTTTTGAAGGTTTCCACGGTAGGCGAGAGTCTGATATGTTGTGGTAGAGAGTTCCAGAGTAGGGGGATGCGAAGGAGAAATCTAGTATGCAATTGTGGGAAGAAGAGATAAGAGGGGAGTAGAGAAGGAGATCTTGTGAGAATCGGAGGTTGCGTGCAGGTGAGTACAGGGAGACGAGGTCACAGATGTATGGAGGACTCAGGTTGAGGATGGCTTAGTATGTCATGATTATGAGCCGCCCAGCCAGGGCTGTGGGGTACTCGGACCCGAGCCCGTTGATTTCTATGGGGGATGTCACGGTGGTCACGGCTCGGTCTGTGGCCCTGGGCGCTCACGCTGAAAAAGGGGGATATTTACAGTGGATAATGTCAGTGAATCGTGACGCCACCTGTGGTGTCTGGTGAGGATCACCAGCGCTGCAGCAGTCCACTGAGGCCGGTGTTGTTGCAGCTTAGTTGTTATTGCTCCCCACAGGTGGAGCGGGCCTTCAGGGCAGCGTAAGTGTAGGGATGCAGGACAGAGGGAAGCCAGCCGGGTAAGAATAAGAATGGGAGAACACACAAGTCACTTCTGTACCTTTACTGGAGTTAGCGCAGGAACATCCCGGAGCACTGTAGGGTGAAGGGTGCATGTCTAGATTTTCCCCAGTGAGCAGGTGTAGGGCCTCCTGTTTCTTGCCTCTCTGTAGTAAGTTTCTGACCTGCCTGTAGCTAGGCCTAACTTTGTCTCTGTTCTGCACCGGCTGACTTTGTGGTAGGGCCTTCTCCTGGAGTACACACTCCCTGCTTGTAGGGTCTCCGTGTCCCCTGGCTCTGTTACGTATCAGCTCTTGGGTGCTCCTGGGACCTGTAGTCCTCCAGGAATTCCGTTTGTCTCCTACTGGGTCGTAGAGATCCCTGTAAGCTCGGACCCGGTGTCCGGTATGTGCTTTCTGGGGTGAGCTGGTAAGGCTCCTCTGCCCCCTTGCTACTCTCTCCTCTAGCCTCCGGCTACTCGGGACCTCGCAAGGCTATAACACACTGGCAGTTAGTGGGTTGCCTCTTCTGCCGCTCTCTAGAGCATCGGCACGCTCCTAGCTCGCTGACTTGAGCTAATTGAGTCTCACACTGCAGACTGACCTGTTTCTGTGTCTCAGTCTGTTCTGAGTCTGTTCTGAGTCTAGAGTGTCCTCTCTAGAGTGTGTTAACTTCCTGCCTTCTCCCTCCTTTTTATCTACCTTTACAGGCTCCCTCTGGTGGTCTGAGGAAGGGAGGTGTGTGAATGCTCTGAGGGCCTCTTGTGGATGAATCCTTTAGTGCACCCTTCTAGGTTTTGTGGCACCAAGCGCAGCTGGGCTCCACAATTAGGTCTTTGGGTAATGGGAAGCCAGTGCAGAGATTGACAGAGGGGAGAGGCCAGGTAATAGCAGGGGGACAGATGGATTAATCGGGCAACAGAGTTTAGAATAGATTGGAGGGGTGCGAGAGTGTTAGAGGGGAGTCCACAGAGCAGGAGGTTGCGTTAGTCAAGGCGGGAGACGATGAGGGCATGGACTAGGGTTTTTGCAGATTCTTGGTTGAGGAATGTACGGATCCAGGAAATAATTTGGAGTTGAAGTTAGCAGGAAGTGGAAAGGGCTTGGATATGTGGTTTGAAGGAGAAATAAGTCTCAAGGATTACCCCGAGGCAGCGAGCTTGTGGGACTGGGGAGTGTGAGCAACCATTTACTTTAATGGATAGGTCCATTGGGGGGGTCGAGTGAGATGGGGGAAAGATGATGAGTTCTGTTTTGTCCATATTAAGTTTTAGAAATCTAGCGGAGGATGAAATAGCGGACAGACATTGAGGGATTCTGGTTAGTAGGGTGGTGATATCTGTAACGCCGGTATGTCTGTACCTTGTTTCCCGGGTGTTAATTTGCATATCTTTGCTTTAACCCTTTGCTCCTTTCCCCTAACCAGCTGGGATACTGTTGTCTATTACCTGTATGGATGCTGCTCAGTTCCCAGCTCCGCTGCATAGCCGTACATGCGTGAGTGTCTCCGCTGCGCTGCATGACCACCCGCATGTGCGGTCCCTGGCTGCCGCTGTGGAAGCTACCCGTAGGTTGCAAGGTCCTCTGCAGTGGTGCATGACTTACTACGTGTGTTTAGGCTGCAGCCGTTGCCAGGTGTCCTTTGCTGTGCTGATTTGTGTCTGGCTCTGCATAGGGTGCGCGGGCCACACCTTCCCTGCTTTTATGAGGAATGGGTGTGTGTTAGAATTGTTGCTCCAGCCTATCGCTGTGAGGCAGCTCCTATATAAAGTTCCACTGCCCTGTGGGGCGTGGCCAGAACTTTGCATTGAGTTCATGAACCTAGCCATGTGTGTTTAGCTCGTACTCTGATTGCAATCAGTTCTGGGAGAGCTGATGCCCTTTGTCCTGTCTTGTGTTTTCCGCCTGCTCTGGCGGCAGAAAACCCAGATCCATTTGTGTCCTGTTTTTCCGCCTGCTCTGGGGGCAGAATACCCAGATCGCCTTTCCTGGAGGCTGCACATCTAGGCCTGTTCCTGTTGTGTCTTGTTTCCTGAATCCTTGATCCTGAATCTGTTCCTGTACCTGACTATCTGAACTGTGTCTGCAGTGTTATGTTCCTGAAATCCTTCTGTGTCCTGAACCCTGTGCCCAGTGACTGTGACTCTTTGCTGACTTTGTGATATAACCTGGGTTCATCTTGGAAGTAGGAGTCCGGTGTGTCTGCTGAGTTTCTGCTACTCTGTGCTCAGCTTGTTATTCGGTGCTATCCCCAGCCGGCTCCAGTTCAACCCGGCGGGGCTTGCACCAGACCGCTTGGGTTCCTTTTTAGGTCTGTCCAGAGTACGATGACCGTGGTCTCTTGCCCGGAGCCTGATGACCACGGCCTGATGTCCGATGTCTGATGACCACTTCCAGATTTCCGGATCCTATCCTTCCCTGATGCCCGGAGCCTGCATATCGTTGCCAGATGTCCTGAGCCTGATGACTGCGGCCTCATGTCCGGAGCCTGATGTCCGCAGCCCGATGTCCGGAGTCCGATGCCAGTGTTCTGATGTTCTACCTGAGATCCGAGTCCTGATGTCCTTATGTCCTACCTGATGTCCGGCTTGTGCCCTGATGTTCAGTCCGTGTTCCTAAGATCCAGTCCATGTTCCTGATGTCCTGCCGGTTCTCCCGTGGTCTACCCTGTGATGACGTCTGTCCTGGGTCGGTGTCTGATGTTCTCCTGCTGAGCCTGTGCTACGCTTTAGGCCTGAGAAGCCGTCCTAGTATGCCTGTGCCAGATGACCCTGGACTGCATCAACCCATGATGACCCTGCCATCGTCTGACGTTTGTCCAGGGTCGGTGTCTGATGTTCTCCTGCTGAGCCTGTGCTACGCCTGAGGCCTGAGAGAGAGGCCGCCCTAGTATGCCCGTGCCAGATAACCCAGGACTGCCTCAACCCGTGATGTCCTCCTGCCTTTTTCTGTAATCCTGAGTCGTGTACCCTTCCCTGATATGCGGAATCAGAAGTCTGGCATTATGTTCTGTTTATCTTCAAGTATACTTTGTTTGTTCATACCTGAAGTTGTGCGGTGTTGTTTAGTCCTGCAGGTCGCCATCTTGCCCACATGCTCAGCTACCACAGATCCCGGTCACTGCCCTCCCCTAGTCCGGGCAGGCCCGGGTCCCCCTCTGTGGTCCAGTGGGTCCACATTCCCTTACCATCTGGGACGCATGCCCCACGTCGTCGTGGTCTGGCGGCGTGGGAGCATTGGCTAGCTAGGCAAGCTATGCCATGTCCTGACGCCCTGAAGCCGGGAAGCGCAACAGTAAGCTCTGGCCATGGACTCCGCTGAGCATGTGGCCTGCAGGACTTTCTCTAAGCTCCACCTGGTGAGTGAACTAGACTGCTCGGACCCCATGTGGTAAGTGGACTAGATAGCTCGATTCCCCGCTTGGTCAGCGGTTCGGACTTTTCGAGCTATGAACTCTGCTGCCATATTGTGAACTGTGGGACTTACAGCCAAACCCAAGTGAATTTTCTGGGGAATTTTTTTTTTTTACTGGGGTCTTCAGAAGAGGGGGCCTGAGGAGGGGGATACTGTAATGACAGTATGTCTGTACCTTGTTTCCCTGGCGTTACTTTGCATGTCTTTGCTTTAACCCTTTGCTCCTTTCCCCCAACCAGCTGGGATACTGTTGTCTGTTACCTGTATGGATGCTGCTCAGTTCCCAGCTCTGCTGTGTAGCCGTACATGCGTGTCTCCGCTGTGCTGCATAACCACCCGCATGTGCGGTCCCTGGCTACCGCTGTGGAAGCTGATGCCCTTTGTCCTGTCTTTTCCACCTGCTCTGGGGGCAGAATACCCAGATCCGTTTGTGTCCTGTTTTCCGCCTGCTCTGGGGCAGAATACCCAGATCGCCTTTCCTGGAGGCTGCATATTCAGGCCTGTTCCTGTTGTGTCTTGTTTCCTGAATCCTTGATCCTGGATCTGTTCCTGTACCTGAGTCTGTCTGAACTGTGTCTGCTGTGTTATGTTCCTGAAGTCCTTCTGTGTCCTGAACCCTGTGCCCAGTGACTGTGACTCTTTGCTGACTTTCTGTGATATAACCTGGATTCATCTTGGAAGTAGGAGTCCGGTGTGTCTGCTGAGTTTCTGCTACTCTGTGTTCAGCTTGTTATTCGGTGCTATCCCCGGCTGGCTCCAGTTCAACCCGGCGGGGCTTGCACCAGACCGCTTAGGTTCTTTTTTAGGTCGCTGCCAGATGTCCGGAGTCAGATGACCGTGGCCTCTTGCCCGGAGCCTGATGACCACGGCCTGATGTCCGATGACTACTTCCAGATGTCCGGATCCTATCCTTCCCTGCCTGATGCCTGGAGCCTGCTGATCATTGCCAGATGTCCTGAGCCTGATGACTGCGGCCTCATGTCCGGAGCTTGATGTCCGCAGCCCGATGTCCGGAACCTGTCGATCGTTGCCAGATGTCCGGAGTCCGATGCTAGTGTCCTGATGTTCTACCTGAGATCGGAGTCCTGAGGTCCTTATGTCCTACCTGATGTCCGGCTTGTGCCCTGATGTCCAGTCCGTGTTCCTGAGAACCAGTCCGTGTTCCTGATGTCCCGATGTCTGGCCGGTTCCCCTGTGGTCTACCCTATGATGACGTCTGTCCTGGGTCGGTGTCTGATGTTCTCCTGCTGAGCCTGTGCTACGCTTTAGGCCTGAGAGAGATGCCGTCCTAGTATGCCTGTGCCAGATGACCCTGGACTGCATCAACCCATGATGACCCCGCCATCGTCTGACGTTTGTCCTGGGTCGGTGTCTGATGTTCTCCTGCTGAGCCTGTGCTACGCTTTAGGCCTGAGGGAGAGGCCGTCCTAGTATGCCTGTGCCAGATGACTCTGGACTGCATCAACCCATGATGACCCCACCATCGTCTGAAGTCTGTCCGAGGTCGGTGTCTGATGTTCTCCTGCTGTGCCTGTGCTACGCCTGAGAGAGAGGCCGCCCTAGTATGCCCGTGCCAGATAACCCAGGACTGCATCAACCCGTGATGTCCTCCTGCCTTCGTCTGTAATCCTGAGACGTGTACCCTTCCCTGATGTGCGGAATCGGGAGCCTGGCATTATGTTCTGTTTATGCACTGTTTATCTTCAAGTAAACTTTGTTTCTTCATACCTGAAGTTGTGCAAAAAGTCCATATTCAGAAAAATACAACTTTATTAATTTAAAAATGATACTATCAATGGTAGCAAAGGAGCTGAATAAAGTGACGTGCATAAGTCACCACATGAATTTGAACATAGCAGGGATACCAAAGCAATGTCCATATACACGTATAGGTATAATCGCAGATATAATACCAAGCATAGTCGATATATGTATCACCCATAATTACATATTTTAGATAAATTCCACATGTGAAGTATATTGATGTCATCAATTCACATAACGGCAAGTGCATTACATAAGGTGAACACACAGAAAAAAAAAATCAATCACATGTGTAGATATATAAACGGTCTATATATAGGACAACATGGTGCTACCAATAATTATAATGGGGCAATGCCACTCTTATAGAGAGACACACATGTAAGCACAGATTACATATAAACACATGTGGAGCAGACATACCCACTGGCAAATACCAGGACTGATATATGGGCACAGATTATAATGAGACACATATGGAAGCGAACATACCAGCTGACAATTTCTGGACGAGACCTTGGACCCCTGCTCCCCAACGCGCGTTTCGGCATACAATGCCTTCCTCAGGCATGTAGGAAGGCATTGTATGTCGAAACGCGCGTTGGGGAGGCAGGGGTCCAAGGTCTCGTCCAGGAAATTGTCAGCTGGTATGTTCGCTTCCATATGTGTCTCATTATAATCTGTGCCCATATATCAGTCCTGGTATTTGCCAGTGGGTATGTCTGCTCCCACATGTGTTTATATGTAATCTGTGCTTACATGTGTGTCTTCTCTATAAGAGTGGCATTGCCCCATTATAATTATTGGTAGCACCATGTTGTCCTGTATATAGACCGTTTATATATCTACACATGTGATTGATTTTTTTTTTCTGTGTGTTCACCTTATGTAATGGCACTTGCCGTTATGTGAATTGATGACATCAATATACTTCACATGTGGAATTTATCTAAAATATGTAATTATGGGTGATACATATATCGACTATGCTTGGTATTATATCTGCGATTATACCTATACGTGTATATGGACGTTGCTTTGGTATCCCTGCTATGTTCAAATTCATGTGGTGACTTATGCACGTCACTTTATTCAGCTCCTTTGCTACCATTGATAGTATCATTTTTAAATTAATAAAGTTGTATTTTTCTGAATATGGACTTTTTGCACTGTTTTTTTCTGTGGTCCTTCTAATGCTATGTATGCAGTGTGTCCTATATAGTCCAGTGAGATTGAGTTGTCCCTATTAGACTATATATATACACTTGTTGTTATTATGTCATTCTGGGGTCACCTTAAGTGTCATCCTGTTCTCATACCTGAAGTTGTGCAGTGTTGTTTAGTCCTGCAGGTCGCCATCTTGCCCACATGCTCAGCTGCCACAAATCCCGGTCACTGCCCTCCCCTAGTCCGGGCAGGCCCGGGTCCCTCTCTGTGGTCCAGTGGGTCCACATTCCCTTACCATCTGGGACGCATGCCCCACGTCGTCGTGGTCTGGCGGCGTGGGAGCATTGGCTAGCTAGGCAAGCTATGTCATGTTCTGACGCCCCGAAGCCGGAGAAGCGCAGCAATATCTGGTCCAGAGATCTAGATCTGTGTGTCATCAGCATAGAGGTGATACTGAAAGCCGTGAGATTCTATGAGCTGTCCTAGGCTGAAAGTGTAAATGAAGAAGAGCAGGGGCCCTAGGACTGAACCTTGCGGGACTCCGACATATAGGGGGCGAGGTGAGGAAGTGGTGTGCGAGTGGGAGACGCTGAATTTCCAGTCTGTTAGGTATGACGCAATACAAGATAGGGCCAGGTCTGTGATGCCAAGAGATGAGAGGGTCTATAGTAATAAGGAATGGTTCACTGTGTCAACGGCAGAGGACAGGTCCAGGAGGAGGAGGACAGAATAGTGTTGCTTGGCCTTGGGGGTTAATAGGTCATTGGTGACCTTAGTTAGGGCAGTTTCAGTGGAGTGGTGTGGCCGGAAGCCAGATTGTAAGCGGTCGAAGAGGGATCAAGAAGAGAGGTGGGAGGACAATTCAAGATGGTAGATTGTTCTAGTAGTTTTGCGCATAGGGGAGAAGTGATATAGGGCGATAGCTAGATACAGAGGATGGGTCAAGAGAGGGCTTTTTGAGGATAGGTTTGATTGACGCATGTTTAAAGCTTGAGGGGAAAACACCAGTTGTTAGTGACAGGTTGAAGAGATGGGTTAGGGTTGGGATGAAGACTGTGGTGAGGTAAGGGATGAAGTGGGATGTATGATAACCAACCAAGACCTCTGGATGATGTATAAGCAAGGTGAAAAAAAGAACATGTGGGGATACATAATGACATATGAGAGCATTGGGGACAGCGATGATAATGTATGTAAAGCACTGTGGAATAAGATAGCGCTATAGAACTATAGAAACATAAGTTTGATCATCTTGTCAGCACGGTTATATGATTAGCACATGTTACACATGCAGGTTATTTTCCTTATCAGGGGTTCTATGTCATTGTATGTCCCTATACTGTTTCTCTAGTGAGGGCTACATTTATTGGCATATTGTTGGTCCAGAGGAATTATTTACTATTGATACTACGGCTGCCATTGCATAGGTCCATATACATGTGTCCTTTGATTCTTTATTATTGATACTCTCATTCTGTACATGCTCTTATATGTCATTATGTATCACCACATGTTCATTTTTTCGCCTTGCTTATACATCATCCAAGAGTGTTAGTTGGTTATCAAACACTATGTATGTTTTTAGATGGTTTTAATGTTTTTTGTATGTCCTTTGTATCCAATAAAGTTGTTACATTTTTGTACCTAATCAGGTATGCACACCAATTTTGTTTTGCTCTTTTCCTCCTCTGCTGGCATCTTATCTCCCATACAAGGGCTAGCACCCTGAGATTTATATCTTCTCTTATTGTTACAGTATATGATACTTTGTAGGTGCACCCTACCCATTAGTCCGAAAAGCTATAGTTTATGTAATTTTTTTATGGTGTTCACTGATGGGGTTAAGTAATGTGATAGTATAGATCGGGTTTTCCAGACATGGTGATGCAGACATGTGCACTTTATTTTTTTACATAAATATACAAATTTATTGGTATAATATTTTTTTAATTTTTTAAATTTACTTTGTGATTTTTTTTTTTTTTAAATACTGATACAATTTTTTTTTACTCAGTCCCTCTATGGGACTTTAACTATTCGGCTGGAGTCACACACAACCACAAAAAATCGGTCCGTTTTAGACGGTCGACAATCGGATCAAAATAAAAACATCACACATCCTTCTGGCATCCATTTTCCTTCAAAGATGCGATTTAATCGCATGTGTGTGTACCTTGTAACATCCGATTTTCATCCGACTTGCGAGATTTTCTCGCAGGCTTGCAAAACTGACATATAATGGATCCAAAAGAATAGTATTTAAATGCCAAAAGAAAGAATAGATATATACACATAGAGCACATATTATATAATATATATATGTCATTGTGACATATATATACATATATTTATAGTTCTTACACTTCTACATACTGTTATAGCCGCTAATTCAATTGCCGGCTTCAGTGAAATCACAGAAGCCGACATGAAATGATACATTGTTTCCACACATTTAACCATGTAATTTCATGTATTTTTATATATGTTTGAAACATACAATTACATGAGTATATGTGTGCTAAATTTCAGACATGTAGGGTTAATTAAAGGTGTAAATTTCGTTGAAAAAAAATGCGTGGGCTCCCGCTGTATTTTCTCCACCAGACAGACAAAGCAAGCGAGTGGGGGCAGATAATAATAGCCTAGGAGGGTACATTTTTTTTGTGCCCCCCCTGGCTACTAACATCTGCCCCCAGACACCCCAGAAAGGGCAAATCTATAATTAGATTCGCCCTTTCTGGCACTTTGCCCGTCTATTCCCATTGCCCTGTAGCGGTGGCGAATGGGTTAATAATCTGGCGTTAATGTCACCTTAGTATTGAAAGGTGACCTTAAGGCAGGTTAATAATTGATAGCTGTCAATTAGACAACTATCAATTATTAATCCTATTGTATGAAAGAAAAATCAAACACACACACTTTAATAAAAAATAAGTTTAATGAAATAATCACACAGTTTTTGACCATATTTTATTTTCCTGCTAAAACCATTTACTGTAATAAAAATAAAATAAAAAAGCAAAATTATTCTTACCAATCCGATGTACAGTCAGGTCCCACGCTGTAATCCATCAGAAAGGGTTAAGAGGTTACAGTTAGCAGGGAGATAATTCTGTCTACTAGCTCTAACCCCATGAATGAATAAGTTCCTCTCCCAGCGAAAGTAGAGGAATAGATTCATGAATGGAGCTTAATTGATTTATTGGCAATTTAACTTTAGTGACCTGACCTAAAGGGAAAGTGGACACAATCAATTAAGCTTCATTCATGAAACACATCCTCTCCTGTCGCCAGGAGAGGAACTTATTCATTCAGGAGCTTTGAACTGAGCACGCAGGATTACTTGCACTGCTTGGCTCAAAGCTAGTTAACCCTTTGTGAAGGATTACAGCGTGGGACGTGACAGATCGGCGGAATAGGTAAGAATAATGTTGTTTTATTTTTTTTTTCTTTATTTTAGGAGATCAATGGCTTCGCACGGATTAAGTGTAAAATAAAATATGGTCAAAAAAAGGTGTTTTTATTTCATTAAAATAATTTTTAATTAATGTGTCTGTGTTTTTTTAATTTACTACAATAGGATTAATAATTGATAGTTGTCTAATTGACAGCTCTCAATTATTAACCTACCTTAAGGTCACCTTTCAATACTAAGGTGACATTAAGGTGAGATTAACCCATTCGCCACCGCTACAGGGCAATGGGAATAGACGGGCAAAGTGCCAGAAAGGGCGAATCTAATTATAGATTTGCCCTTTCTGGGGTGTCTGGGGGCAGATGTTGGTAGCCAGGGGGGGGCACAAAAAAAATGTACCCTCCCTAGGCTATTATTATCTGCCCCCACTCGCTTGCTTTGTCTGTCTGGTGGAGAAAATACAGCGGGAGCCCACGCATTTTTTTTCAACAATTTACACCTTTAATTAACCCCTACATGTCTGAAATTTAGCACACATATACTCATGTAATTGTATGTTTCAAACATATATAAAAATACATGAAATTACATGGTTAAATGTGTGGAAACAATGTATCATTTCATGTCGGCTTCTGTGATTTCACTGAAGCCGGCAATTGAATTAGCGGCTATTACAGTATGTAGAAGTGTAACAACTATAAATATATGTATATATATATATATATGTCACAATGACATATATATATATAATATATATATATATATATGTGGTGGATTCTATGTGTGGATATGTATTGATTCGATTCTTTATTAAAGCTGTCAGTGTGTTTTACAGTATAGACAGGGATGAATTGCCGGCTTTTCTAAAGGACACTGATGCGATTTAATCGCAAGTCACACAGTGTGGTCCGTTTGTAATCCGATTTTTGATCGCTCCATAGACTTGCATTGGCGATAGTCGACCCACAATCGGTGAAATCGCAGCATGCTGCGATTGCACTCGGACGTTTAAAACGGACCACAAAAAATCTGATACTGGGAGCTGCTCCATAGATTAACATAGGTCCGACTGCAATGCGATATTTCATCGCATTGCAGTCGTCGATTTTGTCGCCAGTGTGACTCCGCCTTCCTGTGATCACTGGTATAATGCATTGTAATGTCCCAGCACTGCAATGTATGAGACCTGCCAGTGTTAGACCGCGATCACACATGCGAGAAAATCGTCCGACGCTCGCATGAGAAATCTCAGCTCTGGCGCCGGCACTCGGGAGTGGAGTGCGCTGCTCCATGTAGTTCTATGCAGCCGCTCGCTCCACTCCCGAGTGCCGGCGCCAGAGCTGGGATTTCTCATGCGAGCGTCGGACGATTTTCTTGCATGTGTGATCCCGGCCTTACACTGACAGAAGGCCTTTTACACCATGCTGCTTATATGATTGTAAAAAAAAAAACTACAAGGAATTAATGAAATTTTTTTACAAGCACCAAACCCCCCCCCCACAAATAAAGCGTGTGAAGGAGGTCTAAGGGTATAGTCAGACCATGCAACTACGCTGCTTCTTTTGCTGCATTTTTCTGAAATCACATTCAAACCACTTTTTTAACCATTGCAAAAATTGCAGTAAAAAAATGCAACACAACTGCACAGTGTGAACATGCCCTATAGAGGTCTCAGACACGTGGCTTATTTTCCTTTTTGCACAGAGGCCGGCTTTCAGGCACTAAGGAGACATTTGCATTTTTTTAGTAATAAATATTTTACAGATGCAGAAAAAGCTAAATGTGGTGTTTTTCCATGTTTTATTCACACATAAAACGTGTCCAAAAAAGCCAAAAAAAACACTGGAAGAAATGTAAACAAACTTTAGAGCAGTGTTTCTTACAAGCTGGAAATAATTCCTGCAAAATTGTTTTTTACGAAACCTAAAAAACATTTAATGTTCAAAACAATTATTCTGCTTTATCTACAAAGTGAGAAATAATGAGGAGAAATGAAGAATTCAAGATAAATGGCAGCTGTGACTACCTGCGCTGCACGTAACCCTCCCACAGGTCACACGTCACCACGCACGTTACGTTACCATAGAGAGCTTAGCTCTGTGCCAGACGAGAAGCGACGTCAGACGTTTAGTGATGTCGTCATCACGTAACGTGGCAGACACCGGAAGTGGAGAGTGTTTCGGTCCGCTGGACGCGAGGATTTTCCCTGCAGCTGTAAAACTGGAGAAAATGGCGGTAGAGTCGCGGGTGACGCAGGAGGAGATCAAAAAAGAACCGGAGAAACCGATTGACCGGGAGAAGGTGAGGGAGCCGTTCGTTATACACGTGCGGCTTTACTGCGGCTGCTCTTACAGGAGGAGAGCGCTCTTCTCGCTCGTCCGTTCAAATGCATGAATGAATGAACGGTTTATTTTCCTTACAAAGGCTCAAACTGTAAGGGATCAGTTACTGTGTTACACAGCCACCCCCCCTGCATAGCCCGCCGCCCCTCCCCCAGCGAGCCACTGCTGCCACCCCTCTCCCATGCGGGAGCCTGCCACCCTCCTCCCTGCAGGGAGCTGCCCACCCCTCTCCTCCGATGCGGGAGCCTGCCCACCCCTCTCCTCCATGCGGAGCCGGGAGCCGCCACCCCTCTCCTCCATGCGGGAGCCGGGAGCCGCCCACCCTTCCTCCATGCGGGAGCCGGAGCCTGCCCACCCCTCTCCTCCATGCGGAGCCGGAGCCGCCCACCCCTCTCCTTCCATGCCGGGAGCGGAGCCACCCCGCGGAGCCCCCCACCCCTCCCTTCATGCGGGGAGCCGCCCACCCCTCCCCTTCATGCGGAGCCGCGGAGCCGCCACCCCCTCCTCCATGCCAGGGAGCCGCCCACCCCTCTCCTCCATGCCGGGAGCCGCCACACCCCCTCTCCATGCCGGGGAGCCGCCCCCCTCTCCTCCCATGCCGGGGAGCCCCCGCGCCACTCGCCCCTGCCGGAGCCACGCGCCACCCTCTCCTCCATGCGGAGCACACCGCCGCCCCCTCCTCCCATGCCGGGGAGCCTGCCCCCCCCTCCTCCATGCGGGAGCTGCCCCCCCTCTCCTCCCATGCCGGGGAGCCTGCCCACCCTTCCTCCAGCCGGGAGCCCTGGAGCCGCCCACCCCCTCTCCTC
Organism: Oophaga sylvatica; assembly: GCA_033576555.1. Taxonomy (NCBI): domain Eukaryota; kingdom Metazoa; phylum Chordata; class Amphibia; order Anura; family Dendrobatidae; genus Oophaga; species Oophaga sylvatica. The sequence goes on along the minus strand of JARQOD010000002.1, from coordinate 44,871,833 downwards.
TCATGCTGGGTAGCATGCTGCCCACCCTTCCTCCATGCGGGAGCCGGAGCCCCCCCCTCTCCTCTCATGCTGGGTGCCACTGCTGCCACCCCTCCTCCAGCCAGAACCGCCGCCATGCTGCGGACCATTGCAGAACTAAGCATCGGTTCATTGCCATTTGTTCCGTTTTCTGGAGAAATTTGCTCCTTTTTAGTATATGCACCTTATTTTCTATAAGATTTATGCCTTTTTTAACCCCTTCAAGACCCAGCCTATTTTGACCTTAAAGACCTTGCCATTTTTTGCAATTCTGACCAGTGTCCCTTTATGAGGTAATAACTCAGGAACGCTTCAACGGATCCTAGCGATTCTGAGATTGTTTTTTCGTGACATATTGGGCTTCATGTTAGTGGTAAATTTAAGTCAATAAGTTTTGCGTTTATTTGTGAAAAAAATGGAAATTTGGCGAAAATTTTGAAATTTTGTAATTTTCAAATTTTTAATTTTTATTCTGTTAAACTAGAGAGTTATGTGACACAAAATAGTTAATAAATAACATTTCCCACATGTCTACTTTACATCAGCACAATTTTGGGAACAACATTTTTTTTTGTTAGGAAGTTATAAGGGTTAAAAAGTTGACCAGCGATTTCTCATTTTTACAGCAAAATTTACAAAACCATTTTTTTTAGGGACCACCTCACATTTGAAGTCACTTTGAGGGGTCTATATGGCAGAAAATACCCAAAAGTGACACCTTTATAAAAACTGCACCCATCAAGCTACTCAAAACTACATTCAAGAAGATTATTAACCCTTCAGGTGCTTCACAGGAACTAAAGCAACGTGTAAGGAAAAAATGGACATTTTAATTTTTCCAACAAAAATTTTCTTTTAGCATCAATTTTTTCATTTTTACATGGGCATCAGGATAAAATGGATCCTAAAATTTGTTGGGCAATTTCTCCTGAGTACACAGATACCTCATATGTGGTCATAAACCACTGTTTGGGCGCATGGCAGGGCTCAGAAGGGAAGCAGCGCCATTTGACTTTTTGAATGGAAAATATGCTGGAATATTTAGCGGTTGCCATGTCGCATTTGGAGAGTCCCTGTGTGCCTAAACATTGGAGCTCCCCCACAAGTGACCCCATTTTGGAAACTAGACCCCTAAGGAACTTATCTAGATGCATGTGATCATTTTGAACCCCCAGGTGCTTCACAAATTGATCTGTAAAAAAAAGAAAGTACTTTTTTTTCACAAAAATTTTCTTTTAGCCTCAGTTTTTTCATTTTCACATGGGCAACAGTATAAATTGGATCTAAAATTTGTTGGGCAATTTCTCCTGAGTACACAGATACCTCATATGTGGTCATAAACCACTGTTTGGGCGCACGGCAGGGCTCAGAAGGGAAGGAGCGCCATTTGACTTTTGAATGGAAAATATGCTGGAATATTTAGCGGTTGCCATGTCGCATTTGGAGAGTCCCTGTGTGCCTAAACATTGGAGCTCCCCCACAAGTGACCCCATTTTTAAAACTAGACCCCCTAAGGAACTTATCTAGATGCATAGTGAGCACTTTGAACCCCCAGGTGCTTCACAAATTGATCCGTAAAAAAAAGAAAGTACTTTTTTTTCACAAAAATTTTCTTTTAGCCTCAGTTTTTTTCATTTTCACATGGGCAACAGTATAAATTGGATTCTAAAATTTGTTGGGCAATTTCTCCTGAGTACACAGATACCTCATTTGTGATCATAAACCACTGTTTGGGCGCACGGCAGGGCTCAGAAGGGAAGGAGCGCCATTTGACTTTTTGAATGGAAAATATGCTGGAATATTTAGCGGTTGCCATGTCGCATTTGGAGAGTTCCTGTGTGCCTAAACATTGGAGCTCCCCACAAGTGACCCCATTTTGGAAACTAGACGCCCTAAGGAACTTATCTAGATGCATAGTGAGCACTTTGAACCCCCCAGGTGCTTTACAGAAGTTTATAACGCAGAGCCGTGAAAATAAAATATCATTTTTTTTCTCAAAAAATGATTTTTTAGCCCACTATTTTTTATTTTCACAATGGTTACAGGAGAAATTGGACCCGAAAGTTGTCCAGTTTGTCCTGAGTACGCTAGTACCCCATATGTGGGGGGGAACCACTGTTTGGGCACACGTCAGGGCTCGGAAGGGATGTAGTGACGCTTTGAAATGCCAACTTGATGGAATGGTCTGCGGGCATCTTGTTACGTTTGCAGAGCCCCTGATGCGCCTAAACAGTAGAAACTCCCCACAAGTGACCCCATTTTGGAAACTAGACACCGCAAAGAACTTATCTAGATGTGTGGTGAGCACTTTGAACCCCCAAGGGCTACACAGAAGTTTATAACGCCCGGGCATGAAAATAAAAAAATCATATTTTTTCCACAATCAGGATCTTTTAGTCCCCAATTTTTTTATTTTCGCAAGGGTAACATGAGAAATTAGACCCCAAAAGTTGTTGTCCAATTTGTCCTGAGTATGCTGATATCCCATATGTGGGAGAAAACTACTGTATGGGCACACGTCGGGGCTCGGATGGGAAGTAGTGACCTTTTGAAATGCCCACTTGATGGAATGGTCTTCGGGCGT
>JARQOD010000002.1:44766046-44869131 GCA_033576555.1 Oophaga sylvatica | reverse complement strand
AAAAAAAAAAGCTGGTCATATTGTGTACTCATAATCCAGGTAAATCCATTATGCAATAGATATAAAGGGTCATCCCAGAAACGTTCATATCACCAGAGCCCACCAATCAAGCTTACCGGTTCTCTTTATTCTCGGATGTTTTCTGCCATGATGGTTTTGTTTGATTTTCACAATACCGAGCTAGTATCTAAAAGCAGAAGACACGTTTGTAAATATTGTCTAATTCTTAGACAGTGCAAACTTAGAGTACATAGTCAAGAAGTGGACCAGTTACCAAATTTTTCATTTTGAACTGGACGCACAATGTTATAGTGGCTGCATAGCCAAATAAAACATGCTTCTATTTCACCTCTTTTTTGTGTAGATATTAGCAATAAAATAATTTAGCACCTATTGAGTTAAACAGTCAGTTTTCACTGTGTCAGATGTAAGGATACAAAGCTGATCTCCTGGTCTCACCTCCTGTATGATTAGACAGTGCTGAGAATAGAGCACAGATGGCTCACACCTTTCAGATAAGGTCCATGGTGAAACTGCTAAGGGCCCCGTCTCACATAGCAACACACCAGCGATCCCGACAACGATCAGGATCACTGGTGTGTCGCTACATGATCGCTGCCGAGCTGCCAAACAGGCAGCGATCAGGACAGCGACACTGCGGGTATCGTCGCCTAGTTACCTGCAGTGTACGTTGGATACCAGCGCACTGATGCAGGGAGCTGGTAACCAAGGTACACCGTCGGATTTCCAGGCACAGCCCCGCGCTTGGAAACCCGATGTTAACCTTGGTTACCAGGAGATCGCTGGTCTCCTGCCTGTCACACGCACCGATGCGTGCTGGCCAGCGGGAGACCAGCGATCAAAAAAAAAAGTCCTGGCATTTCTGACACGACCAGCGATTCACAGCAGGGGCCTGATCGCTGGTACGTGTCAGACATAGCGAGATCGCTGCTGAGATCGCTGTTAAACAGCGATCTTGCTATGCGAGACGGGGCCCTAACACCCACTTAAGCCCCCGTCACACTAAGCAAGATCGCTGAAGCGTCACCGATTTTGTGACGCAACAGCAACCTAGCCAGTGATCTTGCCTAGTGTGACACGCAGCGATGATCAGCCCCCTGCTGGGTATCGCTGATCGTCGTTGAATTTCCTGGACCATTTTTTCATCGTTGGTCTCCCGCTGGCCAGCGCGCATCACTGCGTGTGACAACGGGAGACCAACGATCAGCGAGCTGGTATCCAATGTACATATCGGGTAACTAAGCACCGTGCGGCACCTAGTTACCCGATATGTACCCTGGTTACCGGCTCCCAGCTTCTGCTGTAGAGCGCTGAGAGCTGGTATCTAGGGTATATATCGGGTAACTAGGTGCCGCACGGTGCTTAGTTACCCGATGTGTACATTGGATACCAGCGTGCTCGCTGGTCCTGATCGCTGGTGAGTCTGCCCATGTGACAGCTCACCAGCGATCAGCTAACGATGTCCCAGCGATCCCATCCACGTCGTATCGTTGGTGGGATCGATGGGACATTGAAGAGTGTGACGGGACCCTTAGACTTAAAGTTAACTCATTAGATGCCAATAGTTTGATCTCTGCAACGGAAAGGCAAAATAATAATAATAATAATGAAAAAAAAAAAACATTTTATTCAGCTCTGCAGTCACTATTACATCGTGCGTCCAGGTCAACATGAAAAATTTTGTGAAAGGATCCTCTTGAAAGCAGTTATCCAGGGAAAACAAATTATCACTTTTGTCGATTGATTAGGATCTGACAGTTGGGACTTTTATCCTCATTAGGGCGCACGATGATCACATCGCAATACTTGGACTGGCCGTCGGCTATCCTCACCTAAGCGTGACAGCTGCATGGAAATATATGCTGTCACGCTCTGGTCAGTGGAGCAGACGGCCAGTCCGAGGAATGCGATGTAAATAATAAGGCAGCCTTACTGCACCTTTAGGGCACAGTCAGACTGCTATATAACTTGGACGAGGATCGCAACGCAATGATCGGCCTGACCAGGGCTCTCCCTACCCGAGTGTGACAGCATTGTATTTCTATGCAGCTGTCATGCTTAGGTCGGGAGAGCTGCGTTGCGATCCTCCTCAGAGTTATACAGCCGTCTGACTCTTTCCTCAGAATTGAGCTGAAGTGTGCATACCTGACCTCCACTATTCATTCTCTGCTTTTTCCGGCAGCCCCATGGAGAATAAATGAAGCGGCGGTCAGGCAGTTTTGTAAAGGGGGATAAAAATTCTTATTCTGCCCATTGATGCTGCTCTGGCGGGATGTCGGATCTTCATGGATCAATAAGTTATCACCTGTCCTGCAGATAGATGTTATCTGGTTTTCACAGAACATCCCCCTTAAAATTAGGCACAGATAAGTTTACACGACCTATTAGTTTTTTTTTTAAACTTGCACCAAAATTGTGCATTATTTTTTTGGTACATGGTGGTGCAAGTTAGGTCATGCTTTTTAGCAGAAAAGCCACAAGCCTTGTTTTCACCGACTGTCCCAAAATGTAGTAACTGGATTCACACAAAGCATTTCATGCACTTTTTTTTTTAAAAGTAGAAACATCAGCGGTGCCGCCAGATATTACTTTAAAGCCTATAGCAATTTCTACAGCGTTTTGTCTTTTGGGTTTTACACCCTATTTTGTTTCCATACTCTGCATGCTCTGGGTAGGGTGGTTTTTTTTCATAGACTTCTCTATTGGACTTGAAAAATGAAATAAAAAAAACAGAACAAGAACGAGTGTGTGACTAAGAATGAATAATGCAGGAGCGAGATGCAGGCAGTAGTCAGTGTCTAAGCACGTACTGCGATGTACGGACCGGCTGCAGGACTCCTGACCTAAACTCATGCACGACTATGAGGCTGAGTGTGTCGGATGCGTGAAGCCGGTCTAAGGGTACATTCACACATGCTAATTTATCATCATGGATTTTGCCTGGGATTCACGACAAATTTGCATCAAAATATTCATGACGTTCAATTTCCATTGCATTTTTTTTTAGCAATACCAATAATAAAACACCATAAGAAACAGCACAACAGAGACCTGTGAAATATCCTCAGCGATGCAGGACGTCATCTCCGGAAGGGTGGGTGTCCTCAATAGGTTTTCGTACTTTGACACCTCGGGAGGAGAGACAAGCTTCAGATTGTGCTGTGGAGAAATTACCACTTTGCTTTTTACAACATTTTACCAGGCACCTTCAAAGGGGACCTGTCAGCAGATTCAACAATTCACACTCCATACATTACTAAAAATAGATATATTGGACCTGATGAGACTGGTGTACTTCTTTGAAAACCTCTGTCGCAATGGATGTCCAGCTTTAACCTGACTATTAAAATGCTCATTTTATTATGAAGCTTATACTTATTCTGACACACGTTTCACCAGCTCCATCAGGTGCAAGATATAGTTATACAGCTTGTATTGTAAAATCCGGTGACACATTTCATTTGGATGGACATGAGAGTAGAAGTTACCTTGAGCAGGTCTTCAGTTAAGCAGGAGGTCAATTCTGGGGGAGATGACGTCGCAGTTGGGTTTTCATGGTAATTATCAGAATGTAAAACTGGAGGAACAGCTTCTTGTAGGTTGTAGGAAAGCTCGGGCCTCGGAATAGGTTTGGTGATGTCCAGAGTTTTCTGAAAAAGGGTGATAAAGGATAAAAAAAAAGTTATTTTTTAAATACAAATGGACAGTTGATAACATCGATAACACTGGGCCAAATACAAAAAAGTGAATCTAGACCTAGTTCAGCAGCAGCAGTTTTATGAATAGAACTTGTCACTGCCTTATTACAGGTGCAGGCCACTTTACAAAACTGCTAAGCTCACATCCAGTTTACACTCCTCCCCTCTCCCATTGCTTGTATGAGGGCTGATGCTGCTGTGATCACAGCCAACAAGTTGTGTCTACATCGGCCAAGCTCACATCCAGTTTACACTCCTCCCCTCTCCCACTGCTTGCATGAGTGCTGATGCTGCTGTGATCACAGCCAACAAATTGTGTCTACATCTGCCAAGCTCACATCCAGTTTACACTCCACCCCTCTCCCATTACTTGTATGAGGGCTGATGCTGCTGTGATCACAGCCAACAAGTTGTGTCTACATCGGCCAAGCTCACATCCAGTTTACACTCCTCCCCTCTCCCACTGCTTGCATGAGTGCTGATGCTGCTGTGATCACAGCCAACAAATTGTGTCTACATCTGCCAAGCTCACATCCAGTTTACACTCCTCCCCTCTCCCATTACTTGTATGAGTGCTGATGCTGCTGTGATCACAGCCAACAAGTTGTGTCTACATCTGCCAAGCTCACATCCAGTTTACACTCCTCCCCTCTCCCATTGCTTGTATGAGGGCTGATGCTGCTGTGATCACAGCCAACAAGTTGTGTCTACATCGGCCAAGCTCACATCCAGTTTACACTCCTCCCCTCTCCCACTGCTTGCATGAGTGCTGATGCTGCTGTGATCACAGCCAACAAATTGTGTCTACATCTGCCAAGCTCACATCCAGTTTACACTCCACCCCTCTCCCATTACTTGTATGAGTGCTGATGCTGCTGTGATCACAGCCAACAAGTTGTGTCTACATCTGCCAAGCTCACATCCAGTTTACACTCCACCCCTCTCCCATTACTTGTATGAGTGCTGATGCTGCTGTGATCACAGCCAACAATTGTGTCTACATCTGCCAAGCTCACATCCAGTTTACACTCCTCCCCTCTCCCATTGTTTCTATGGTGCAGATGCTGCTGTGATCACAGCTAACACATTCTGTCTACATCTGCTAAGCTCAGATCCAGTTTACACTCCTCCCCTTTACCATTGCTTGTATGAGGGCTGATGCTGCTGTGATCACAGCCAACAATTGTGTCTACATCGGCCAAGCTCACATCCAGTTTACACTCCTCCCCTCTCCCACTGCTTGCATGAGTGCTGATGCTGCTGTGATCACAGCCAACAAATTGTGTCTACATCTGCCAAGCTCACATCCAGTTTACACTCCACCCCTCTCCCATTACTTGTATGAGTGCTGATGCTGCGTGATCACAGCCAACAAGTTGTGTCTACATCTGCCAAGCTCACATCCAGTTTACACTCCTCCCCTCTCCCATTGCTTGTATGAGGGCTGATGCTGCTGTGATCACAGCCAACAAGTTGTGTCTACATCGCCAAGCTCACATCCAGTTTACACTCCTCCCCTCTCCCACTGCTTGCATGAGTGCTGATGCTGCTGTGATCACAGCCAACAAATTGTGTCTACATCTGCCAAGCTCACATCCAGTTTACACTCCCCCCTCTCCCATTACTTGTATGAGTGCTGATGCTGCTGTGATCACAGCCAACAAGTTGTGTCTACATCTGCCAAGCTCACATCCAGTTTACACTCCACCCCTCTCCCATTACTTGTATGAGTGCTGATGCTGCTGTGATCACAGCCAACAAGTTGTGTCTACATCTGCCAAGCTCACATCCAGTTTACACTCCTCCCCTCTCCCATTGTTTCTATGGGTGCAGATGCTGCTGTGATCACAGCTAACACATTCTGTCTACATCTGCTAAGCTCAGATCCAGTTTACACTCCTCCCCTTTACCATTGCTTGTATGAGGGCTGATGCTGCTGTGATCACAGCCAACAAGTTGTGTCTACATCGGCCAAGCTCACATCCAGTTTACACTCCTCCCCTCTCCCACTCTTGCATGAGTGCTGATGCTGCTGTGATCACAGCCAACAAATTGTGTCTACATCTGCCAAGCTCACATCCAGTTTACACTCCACCCCTCTCCCATTACTTGTATGAGTGCTGATGCTGCTGTGATCACAGCAACAAGTTGTGTCTACATCTGCCAAGCTCACATCCAGTTTACACTCCTCCCTCTCCCATTGTTTCATGGGTGCAGATGCTGCCGTGATCACAGCTAACACATTCTGTCTACATCTGCTAAGCTCACATCAGTTTACACTCCTCCCCTCCCCATTGCTGTATGAGGGCTGATGCTGCTGTGATCACAGCCAACAAGTTGTTCTACATCTGCCAACTCACATCCAGTTTACAATCCTCCCCTCTCCCACTGTTTCTATGGGTGCAGATGCTGCCGTGATCACAGCTAACACATTTGTCTACATGCTAAGCTCACATCCAGTTTACACTCCTCCCTCTCCATTGCTTGTACGAGTGCTGATGCTGCTGTGATCACAGCCAACAAGTTCTGTCTACATCTGCCAAGCTCACATCCAGTTTACACTCCTCCCCTCTCCTATTTACTTGTATGAGTGCTGATGCTGCTGTGATCACAGCCAACAGATTGTGTCTACATCTGCCAAGCTCACATCCAGTTTACACTACTCCCCTCTCCATTGCTTGTATGAGTGCTGATGCTGCTGTGATCACAGCCAACAAGTTGTGTCTAACATCTGCCAAGCTCACATACCAGTTTACACTCCTCCCTCTCCCATTGTTTCTATGGGGCAGATGCTGCTGTGATCACAGCCAACAAGTTGTGTCTACATCTGCCAAGCTCACATCCAGTTTACACTCCTCCCTCTCCATTGTTCTATGGTGCAGATGCTGCTGTGATCACAGCTAACACATTCTGTCTACATTGCTAAGCTCAGATCCAGTTTACACTCCTCCCACTCCCATTACTTGTATGAGTGCTGACGCTGCTGTGATCACAGCAACAAGTTGTCTAACATCTGCCAAGCTCACATCCAGTTTACACTCCTCCCCTCTCCCATTACTTGTATGAGTGCTGACGCTGCTGTGATCACAGCCAACAAGTTGTGTCTACTTCTGCCAAGCTCACATCCAGTTTACACTCCTCCCCTCTCCCATTGTTTCTATGGGTGCGGATGCTGCTGTGATGCTCCCCGTCAGCAGCACAGTCATACTGCTGGACCAAAATGTGTCTGTAGCACTGGAAGAGTACAGTGAATCCTAAACTGGCCAGGATCTGGGGGAATAACAGTGCGCTCCAGTGACCCTGGCCTGCCTTGGTGCATTGCTTACCAGCAGCAGTGATCAGTACGCAAAATAAAAAATTAAAGATTCGGGGACAATGGTGAAACATTTTAATAAGTAAACTACAAAGTTACTTATCTTTACAAGTCTTAGAAGATGGGAATAACCCTTTAAGCCAATATAACAGTCGCGGTTACAAGTTTGACACTGATAAAAATTTAGTTTTTCACACAGTTTACATTTTCAGTGTTTTTAGATCTCTAACATCAGATGTTTCTACAGTTATTGCAGTACAATTATCAGCATTTCATACGTTTTTAAACCTTTACTGACAAATACATCAAGTTTATGAAAACACTCAATATTTACAGCGTTGACCCTTATTTTTCAAGACTTCTACCCTTCGCCCCGGCAGCTGGATATCAGCTTCTGTGCCAAATCCTGACTGATGACCGCCCATTATTATTATTATACATTTATATAGCGCCATTTATTCCATGGCGCTTTACATATGAATAGGGAAAAATATAGACAGGTACAATAAACATGTGCTAGACAAGGGACACACAAGTACAGAAGGAGAGAGGACCCTGCCCGCGAGGGCTCACAGTCTACAGGGATGGATGAGGATACACTAGGAGAGGGTAGAGCTGGTCGTGCGATGGTTCAGTACACTGAGGATCATTGCAGATTGTAGGCTTGTCGGAACAGGTGGGTCTTCAGGTTTTTCTTGAAGGTTCCGTTGTTGGTGAAAGTCTATGTTTTGCGGCAGGGAGTTCCAGAGTAAGGGGGAAGCCCGGGAGAAGTCTTGTATGCGGTTGTGGGAAGAAGAGATGAGGGGGAAGTCGAGAAGGAGATCTTGAGAGGATCGAAGGTTGCGTGTAGGTAGGTAGCGGGAGACCATGTCACAGATGTATGGAGGAGAAAGGTTGTGGATGGCTTTGTATGTCATGGTTAGGGTTTTGAACTGGAGCCTCTGGGCAATAGGAAGCCAGTGAAGGGCCTGGCATAGGGGGGAGGCTGGGGAATAGGGGGAGACAGGTGGATTAGTCATGCAGCAGAGTGTAGGATGGACTGGAGTGGTGCCAGAGTGCTAGAGGGGAGGCCAGACAGTAGGAGGTTGCAGTAGTCGAGGGGAGATGATAAGGGCGTGCACTAGTGTTTTTGTGGTTTCATGGTTGAGGAATGAGCGGATCCGGGAAATATTTTTGAGTTTGAGGCGGCAGGAGGTGGTGAGGGCTTGGATATGTGGTTTGAAAGAGAGGGCAGAGCCGATGATCACCCCAAGGCACCGAGCATGTGGGACTGGGGAAAGCGAGCAGCCATTGACATTGATGGATAGGTCTGGTGGAGGGGTAGAGTGAGGTGGGGAAAGATGATGAATTCTGTTTTGTCCATGTTCAGTTTGAGAAAGCGAGCAGAAAAGAAAGCTGAGATAGCAGACAGACACTGTGGGATTTTGGTCAGTAGGGAGGTGAGGTCAGGTCCAGATATTCTTGTCTAATCAGTGCTTGGAGCTTATCACAATATCTGTGTTTTTGCACCTGCTTTTTTTCAGGATTGACCTCAAGTTCTCAATGGGATGGAGATCTGGGGAGTTCTCTGGCCATGGACCCATGTGCAGTAATTTCCAAATTTTGTAACTGAGCTGAGACTTGCCCAGCTCCGGCAATGACAGCGCCTGCATGAGATTTCAGCTAGAGAAGGCAGGTGACAAAAAAAAAAAAAGCAGTGTCCTGTCAGTTATAAACCACAGACAGGTGGAAGACGACCAAGTGCAAAGTCCAGCAACACAGCCACTTGCGCCTCCTCAGCATAAAATGTCCACGACTGATTACGAAAGAATGACAAACATTTCTTAAAAGGAACCTAATTTTGATCAGCTTCAAAGTGCTATTACAGCCAGTCTTTAGTTAAAGGGAATAGTCAGAAGGCTGGGACACTGATTTCAGTGATGTGTCCATCATTATGCTGCTGTTTCAATACAATCAGTGTTTTATCAGCAGAAGATTAACAAAAAAGTGTTAATAGGAAAGGGAAATATTTAGAATTGAGAGTCCTCAGTGGTTGATACCTTTTAATGGCTAACTGAAAAGATGGTAACAAATTGCAAGCTTTCAAGACTACTCAGGTCTCTTCATCAGGCAAAGACTAATACAAAATCTGAAGAATCACATATTTATACACAACACAGCACAGAAACAATGCAATAAGTAAGACAAGTGATGTGAAGCAGAACTGTCATTATGGCAGAGGAATGAACATAAATATTGAAACAGTTCATAAAGAGTGTGAAGGTTTTATTGCCCTCTGATTGGGGTCTGGTATTGTGTTTTGATGCCCCCAGAAGGTCTGAAGTGCAAATTCCTTAATTGATGTAAAAAGAAATAAATCCATGCGATACATTCATTCCAGCATTACCGCTACATTGATGATATCTTAATCATCTGGACGGAGTCTGAGCAGCAGCTAAAGTCGTTCCACGAACAGTTTAATCAATTTCATCCCACCATCAACTTAACACTCAACTACTCCAGCACTGAAATTAACTTTTTAGACACCACCATTAAGCTAAAGAACAATGAAATAGAGACATCCCTGTATCAGAAGCCAATCGGCCGTCCAACATACCTTAAATGGGACAGTTTCCATCCAAAACACATAAAAACTCCATTGTCTACAGCCAAGCCATCAGATACAATCGTATATGTTCCAACCCCATGGATAGAGATGAACACCTTGGTCGCCTCAGAAAGACCTCAGAAAGAGCCACCAGAATATCAAGGAATCACCTGCTACATTACAAAACTAAAGAAGAAAATAACCAGGTGCCTCTAGTGGTCACCTACAATCCAAATCTGGAAGTGCTAAGGGGAGCTGCAAGGAAACTACAACCTTTACTACAAAAAGATGCCCGATTACAATCCATATTTCCAGACCCCCCACTACTGTGTTTTAGGCAGCCCCCAAATCTAAGAAGCATCATTGTCAGAAGCTCCCTGTCCTCTCCAACAGCTGCAGGAACCTTTCCTTGCAATCAGAAAAAATGTAAAACCTGTCCATCTATAATGACCACGGACAAGATGAAGATCCCCAACTCCCATCAGGACTACAAGATCCCAAGTACTTTCAGCTGCGTCACATCTAATGTGGTGTACCTAATTATATGTACTAAATGTCCAACTGGGGGTCTGTATGTGGGGGAGACAGGGCAAAAACTGAGAACAAGGATGAATTCTCATTGCCACACAATAAGAGAAAAAAGAATGGATCTACCTGTGGCAAAACACTTTTGTATCCCCGGTCATAGTATGATGGACATGAAATTACTTGTATTAAAAGCTAAATTTAAATCTGAGAGAGACAGAAAAGTTTGGGAATATAAACTCATGACGACCTTTGATACACTCAGTGCTGGAATGAATGTATCGCATGGATTTATGTCTTTTTACATCAGTTAAGGAATTTGCACTTCAGACCTTCTGGGGGCATCACAACACAGAACCAGACCCCAATCAGAGGGCAATAAAACTTTCACACTCCTTATCTATGAACTGTTCCAATATTTATGTTCATCTTTATCTCCCATAATGACAGTTCTGCTTCACGTCACTTGTCTTATCTATTGCATTGTTTCTGTGCTGTGTATAAATATGTGATTCTTCAGATTTTGTATTAGTCTATGCCTGATGAAGAGACCCGAGTAGTCTCGAAAGCTTGCAATTTGTTACCATCTTTTCAGTTAGTCATTAACAGATATCAACCACTGAGGACTCTCAATTCTAAATATTTTTCTATCTACTGGCTAAAATATACATCTTTCCTATAAGAGGAAAAGGAATAAGATTCCTGAAGTCTCATGCACACATTGCTTATTGTTTCCTTGCAGATTTAAATCTGCAGCAGGTCAGTTCTTTCAGCATTTTTGCAGCAGATTTCACCCATACTAATTATGCATTTCTATGCTGCGTTTTTTTTCCTGCCAAGAAATCAGTATTTGCATCAGATTTTCATGGCAAGGAATGATTTTGCAGTTCATGTGATCACTCTTCATAGAAATAAGGAGATTTTTGTGTACTCACCGTAAAATCCTTTTCTCCGAGACGCTCATTGGGGGACACACAGACCGTGGGTGTTATGCTGCTGCCACTAGGAGGACACTAAGCAATACAAGCACAAAAGATTAACTCCTCCTCCTGCAGTATACACCCTCTGTTGGCTCAATCCTGAACCAGTTCGGTGCCAAAGCAGTAGGAGCTCATAACAGAGTGCAATATGCCAACAATTCAAATGAACAACGAGGCTACAAGTTAAAAACAGGGTGGGAGCTGTGTCCCCCAATGAGCGTCTCGGAGAAAGGATTTTACGGTGAGTACACAAAAATCTCCTTTTCTCCTTCGCCTCATTGGGGGACACACAGACCGTGGGACGTCCCAAAGCAGTCCCTGGGTGGGAACTCATCAACAGATGAAGCCTCGTGAACCTCATGCATATAACGCTTAACTAGTCAACAGACAACTTACAGATGCGCAACAGCTGATTGCAGAATCTGTCTGCCAAGAGCCGCATCTGAAGAAACTTGAGCATGAATTTGGTAATGCTTGACGAAAGTATGAAGACTGGACCAAGTCGCAGCCTTGCACACTTGCTGTGCCGAAGCCTGGTGCCGAATGGCCCAGGAGGCCCCCACAGAACGAGTGGAGTGTGCCTTAATCCCAGCCGGGATAGGCTGACCTTTAACTCGGTACGCCTCTTGGATCGCAGAGCGAATCCATCTGGCTAACGTGGCCTTGGAAGCAGGAAGACCCTGTCTGCGTCCTTCCGGAAGCACAAACAGAGCGTCCGATTTCAGGAAAGGTGCCGTTCTCGAAATGTACCTTCGGAGAGCCCTCACCAAGTCTAAAGTGTGAAGGGCTTTTTCAGTACGGTGAATTGGCGTCGGACAGAATGAAGGCAAAACTATCTCCTCATTGATATGAAAAGCCGAAATGACTTTTGGCGTGAAAGACGGAGAAGTCCTAAGGACTACCTTGTCCTGGTGAAAAATGAGGAAAGGAGGTTTACAAGATAAGGCTGCCAATTCCGATACTCGTCTGATAGAGGTAATCGCCACTAGGAAGACCACCTTCCAGGAAAGAAGCGATAAGGACACTTCCGGCAAAGGTTCGAAGGGGGAGTCCTGTAAGGCACTGAGGACCAAATTAAGATCCCAAGGCTCCAAAGGCCTCTTGTAAGGTGGAACAAGATGAGACACTCCCTGAATAAAAGTCTTGACCTGAGACTTAGATGCGATCCGTCGTTGGAAAAGGACGGACAAGGCAGAAATCTGGCCCTTGAGGGAAGAAAGGGCTAATCCCGAATCCATTCCTGCTTGAAGAAACTCCAGAATGGAAGGGATAGAGAAAACCAAAGGGGAACGACCTTTGTTCTCACACCAGGAAAGGAATGTCTTCCAGACGAGATGATAAATGCGGGCGGAAGCCGGCTTCCTGGCATTGACCATTGTAGAGATGACTTTGTGAGAAAACCCAGCCTGAGTTAAGATCCAGGTTTCAATGGCCATACCGTCAAATTCAGCGCTTTTGAATTGTGATGGTAAATCGGACCCTGTGAGAGGAGGTCCGGCCGATCTGGCAATCTCCAGGGAACGTCTGCGACCAGACGCACTAGTTCCGCATACCACGGACGGCGAGGCCAGTCCGGAGCGACCAGAATGAGAGGAACGCCTTCTGCCTTGATCTTCCGAATCACCCTGGGGATTAACGGAAGAGGAGGAAAAATGTAAGGAAGGCGAAATTGACTCCAAGGGAGGACTAGCGCATCCGAGCCTACGGCTAGTGGATCGCGAGAGCGACTTATGAAAGTCTGAACCTTGGCATTCAGTCTGGATGCCATGAGGTCTATGTCCGGCATGCCCCATCGCTGGCAAATAAGATGGAACACATCCGGGTGCAAGGACCATTCCCCTGAGTCTAGGCCCTGGCACTTAGGAAGTCGGCTTCCCAATTGTCCACACCTGGAATGTGAACCGCGGAGATGAGTGAGCGGTTTTTTCTCGGCCCAGTGGAGAATGTGCGATACCTCGAGCATCGCTATTCTGCTCTGAGTGCCCCCCTGACGGTTGATGTACGCCACGGCCGTGGCGTTGTCTGACTGAATCCTGATGGGACGACCGGCCAGGAGATGATGGAAGTGCACGAGAGCTAACTTGATAGCTCTGATCTCTAAGATGTTGATTGGGAGACGGGACTCTGGTAGAGACCAGCGGCCCTGAGCCGTGTGATGAAGAAACACAGCCCCCCATCCGAGGAGACTGGCATCGGTGGTCACCACCAGCCAATGGACAGGCAGGAAAGATTTTCCGTGATTCAGTGATGAGGCATTCATCCACCATCTTAAGGAGCTTCTGACTGTGGGAGACAGACGGAAGCGGCGACCTAGAGACGTTGGGTTCCTGTCCCAGATTGATATCAACTCCTGTTGAAGAGGGCGGAGATGAAACTGGGCGAAAGGTACTGCTTCGATGGAAGCTACCATTTTTCCGAGGACCTGCATGGCGCTCCGCAGAGAATGAGGGCGGTTTAGCGACAGCAGGAGCACTCCCCGCTTCAGAGAGATAATCTTCTCTGGAGGGAGAGATACCAATCCTTGGGAGGTATCCAAAATCATTCCCAGAAAAGGAATCTTCTGAAAGGGAATGGGAAGAGACTTGTCCAAATTGACTAGCTAACCGAGGCGGGAGAGGGTGTCGATAGTGATTTCGACGCTCTCTTCGCAGGCTCGAAAAGTCGGACCTTTTATGAGTAGGTCGTCCAGGTACGGGAGGACTACCACACCCCGAGAGTGTAAAATTGACATGGCGGCCGCCATGACTTTTGTGAACACTCTGGGGGCGGTTGCGAGACCGAAAAGCAAAGCGGCAAACTGAAAATGATCCTTTCCGACAGCAAAACGCAGAAACCTTTGATGTCTGCTGAAAATTGGAATGTGCAGATACGCATCCTTGATGTCGATAGACGCCAAGTATTCTTTTCTTTCTAGAGATGCGACAACAGAACGGAGGGATTCCATCCTGAAATGACGAACTTTGATAATTTGTTTAGCAATTTCAGGTCCAGAATAGGACGCAAAGAGCCGTCCTTCTTGGGAACCACAAAGAGGTTTGAATAAAACCCTTTGAATTTTTCTTTGTGAGGAACTGGGACGATGACTCCGCTGGAAAGAAGCGTGTTCAGAGCCTGAAGAAAAGGCATTGCAAGATCCTTTGACTTGGGGAAGCGAGACTGAAAGAAACATCTTGGGAGAAGGGACAAGAATTCGATCTTGTAACCTGAGTGTACTAGGTCGAGAACCCACTGGTCCTGAACGACCGACCCCCAGACTTTGTGAAACAAGAGTAGGCGCCGCCTACCTTGTTTGGGTCCCCCATCCCCAGCAGGGAGTCATTGCGATGACAATTTGCGAGAGGAGGAGCTCCTGTTTCCTGCCTGAGAAAACCTGTTTCTCCAGGGCTGAGAGGATCTGGACGATGGTTGCGAGCCCCTATCTCTACGAGATGACCGGGGTGCTCGAGCGGAGGACGAAGCAGGGGACCAATTAAAGGAGCTACGAAAAAGCCGGGAACGACCTTGGTATTGAGACCGAAAAGGCCTATTGATCTGCGCTGTGGGAGAAATTTGCTTTTGCCCCCAGTAGCGTCAGAAATAATCTGATCAAGGCGATCTCCAAAAAGACGCCCTGAATGATATGAAAGTCAAAGTCTTCTTTGAAGCAGCGTCTGCACGCCACTCACGGAGCCATAGGGACCTCCGAATAGCGATAGCATTGGCGGCCGAGAGAGCAGCGCAATTAGCTGCATCCAGGGACGCATGAACCATGTAGTCACCTGCCCGAGTAATCTGATAGGCCAGATTACGTGCCTCGGGAGAAAGAGGGATATCACTAGTCATCTTGACTAGGCTCTCAACCCAAGCCACCCATAGCCCTTGCCACCCAGGTGGCTGCAAAGGAGGGAGATAGAGATGCTCCAGCCGCCTCAAAAATTGATTTGGCGAGGTTGTCAATCTGTTTATCTGAAGGGTTCCTAATGGATGAACTATCAGAAACAGAGAGTAGGGTTTTTGAAGCTAGACGAGATACTGGAGGATCTACAACAGGAGATTCAGTCCACTCTTTCGCCACAGTTGCTGAAAAAGGGTATCGTGCTTTCAGAGACTTCAGTCCTGAGAAACGTCTATCCGGACGCTCCCTATGTCCCTGAACAATATCAATAAATTCAGGGTGGTTACCAAACACCTTGTGAACACGCTTTGCTCTTCTTGAAGGAGATAGGATGATTCGGCTGAGACCCAGGTTCTTCATCTAGTTTGAGGATTGTGTTAATTGCCTCAATTAGAGAATCTAAGGACTCCTGAAAATCTGGTGAGTTGGGATCATCACCAATGTCCGACTCGTATTCCGAATCATGGTCACTTATATCTCTAGGAGAGGGGGAGCGAGAACCTGAGGTCGCAGATGCTGAGCCGCTAGATGGATTGGGGGAAGCATTATGGCGGCGTTTTTTGGACGACCGCTTTGCGGACGCCGTGAGACGGCCCCTGTCAGATGTGGCCTCTCTGAAGGCTAACGGACCCCTCTCAGGAAAAGGGGCGCTCTGACTAGAAGCAGATCCCCGAAAGGTATCCAAGGCCCTAGTCAGAGAGTTCATGGAGTGCGCCAGATATTCTGGCCACCCTGAAGGACCTGGCTCAATGGGATCAAGAATAGGTAGGGACCCCTGCTCGGTAGTAGGGGGCTCCTGAGCAGAAGAAGCCATGGGCTCCTGGGCACATGATGCACAGAATTGAGAACTATGCATTGACGGCAGGGGAGCGTTGCATGAAGCGCAGGCGGCATATACTACAGAGTAGTTCTTGTCAGCCTTTTTAATTCCCTTGGATTGCGACATATTTCTGCACCCGAAAGCCTGCTGCAGGAGAAGGGTCAAACGCTGTGTAGACCTAGTCGCAGCGTGCACTTACCCAGGGCCTGTGTGTGTGCACCAGGGAAGTCAAAGGATGGCGTGTGCAGCGCTGTCCCAGGAGAATATGGCGCCCGAGATTATAGAAGCGCTTCTCGTGTGAGACGAGAAGCGCCAGAAGCAGTGGGAGGAGAGGAGGAGGAAACAGGGGAAGTCCCCTGTTAACTGACGACGGCCAATAGCCTGCAATGTGGGCGGAGCCACACGGACCGCCCTCTCCCCTTGAGGCCTATCCCGGCCCGAAGCCGGGGAGTAAATTTTAAAGTTGCGGCCTACCCTGGGCCGAAGCCGGGGACTAAATTTGAGTCCGTGGCCGCGGTGCGATGGAAACGCCAGCGGCGCGATTCTGTGCTGCGGCGGCGCAACGCCATGCGGGCGCAGTGCGCATAAGCGGTCGCGGTGACCGGTATTACAGTGCCCCTCATATACTCACTGCGGGGAAAGCCCGAAGATGGAGGAGGGAGAACTCCGCAGCATTACAGCGACTATGGCTGTACATCCTCTATCCACCAACCCCTTTCAATAGGGGGGTGGAGAGGGCTTTTACATGCCTCCAGACCGCCACCGCTTTCAGGAGAGGTGGAGGGGGTAACCATCCAGGGTGCCACGCAAAATCATCATCATCCTTAAGTAAGGGTATCTCATGGGGAGAGCGGCCTGTTATAAGGATCTGTCGCCCCATGGTAGCGTGGCAGGAGGGGTACGTGGAGGCGACACTCGCACGATGCCGCCTGTTTGTTTTTAGGGAGATCGTGACTTTTCGTACAAGTCCCGTCGCCCATCCGTGCGTGAAGAAAGTAAAATAATAAAAAGTTTAAAAATCAGAAAAAAAGTGGGGTCTGAGAGCAGACCGTAGTGCCTCCTACAGACACTAAGCAAGAACTGGTTCAGGATTGAGCCAACAGAGGGTGTATACTGCAGGAGGAGGAGTTAATCTTTTGTGCTTGTATTGCTTAGTGTCCTCCTAGTGGCAGCAGCATAACACCCACGGTCTGTGTGTCCCCCAATGAGGCGAAGGAGAAAAAAGATATTCTCAAGTTTGGAAGGTATCCTGTGTATCCATTGGATAGCGGTAATTTCCAGATTGATGGGTGTGAAAACACTGACATCTTGCCACTTGGTTTTTTTTGCCTTCCTCTGGATCAACATGTTAGGGCAGGTTAGGATAGGATATGGGTTGAACTAGATGGACTTAAAGTCTTCCTTCAACCTTAATATCTATGTTACTATCTCCATCGATCTTGAAAAAACAGGGCTCTGGAGAGGTGGTAGATCAATCGCACTGCTGCTCTCTTCATTCTTACAGGGGTGCCGAAGACCAGCCAAACGCAGCACTCCCATTAGAATGATGACTGCTCCCATTCAATCAGGACTCTTTATAGCCCAAGTTCACGGGATCGCTTTGGGTTTTCGCTGTCTGATCCCAAGCGATTGGGGAGTTATCCCCTTATCCAATGGATAGGGGATTACCTCGAAACTTGCCACTGCCATAGCCTCTGTCCTCACCCTGAAACAAAGGGTTATCAGTGACGTTCATTTTAGGAGCTGGGCTACTCCCTGCTCTACTGAGAATGCGTCGGTTGTCAATTCCAACGCATGCTCAGTACAAACTCCCTTACCACTGTGCAAAGTTCCTTTTCATGCACAGTGACAGTGCACTCCCTCTCCGGCTCTGATGAGAAGTACGAGCAGGCAAGAGATTGCTCTGTCAGTGCGCATCGTAAGGAGAGAGCTCGGTGTGCATGAAAAGCAGAAACCAGACCTGCCCCAGAAACAGTCATCGATTTTGACGGCAGGGCTGGTCTCCGTTTTCGCTGTTCAGTTAGAGAGAGTAGAACGGTAGGAACTCTTTAATCTTTTTTTAATATATTTTTATTAGATTATTACATTCGTTCCGGACCACCCCTTTAAGTACAATAGAATGGTTGTATACACCGTTAATAAGCAGAAGGGTCGGACTTACTAGTGTGTCGCTCTTCAGCCACATGGTCTCAAAGCTAGGTAATGGTGGAGTGTCGAAATTCTGAACCAACAAAGGCCATTTACTTTCTGATGGTTCTGGATTCATGCAGTTTAGGTCTTTCTTCTGCACCTTTAGTCCAGGTGTGAAGAAAGTCGGGGGACAAGGAGAATCCACAATGTCTGTACCTACGCAGTAAACATTAGGTTAATTGATTTTCATTTATTTTTTGCTTTTAGGTCCCCATAAACATTAGATTAATGTTGGCCGAACTTGCCGATATTGATGGGTTCTGACGACATTCCAATGGAGATGAAGACTCCCCCGATAGAAAATATGGGGGAAAGAAAGATCTGGCAAGTCAGTCTTCAGACCGATGATCCTTTTGTTCTCTAAGAGATAAGCCACCGGCAGAGGCATCTGGCAGCGGCTCTCTCATAGACCTCCTTGGTGTGGGAGAGTTGAGAGAGAGAGCTGCCCGCAGAATGATCACAGCTAACTAAAGTGTGCTTTCTAAATAAAGTGGATTTAATGTTTAAATATTTGTTGGATCTGAATTCCAAAGTGTAAGCGGACACATTTCCAAATGGAAAAAACAGGTTGGATTCCAAGTCCTTGTGATATAAGTTACTGACAATCACTTATCTCCTTCCACCTACAGCAGTGATGGCGAACCTTGGCACTCCAGCTGTTGGAAAACTACAACTCCCAGCATGCCTCAACTGCTGCAGGTTGCAAGAGCATGCTGGGAGTTTTAGTTTTACAACAGCTGGAGTGCCAAGGTTAGCCATAACTGACCTACAGCATGTAAGTCTAAGCACAATAATGCATATTGGGGAGCTGGGGACCACAGCCAAATGCATCAAAGATTTAGGAGCCAAGAGATTTTTAATTTACAGCTCAAAAAATAGAATTACTACATGTAAAATAAAGACAGCACTAGGTCAGCTAGGTTACGAGCTGACCATTGGGCAGCGTTCACACAAGGACTGCGGCCTGACCAATCACATCATGCCAATTAATAAAACCCTTCCCAGCTCTGCATATTATACAGCGCAGGCAGGGACGTACTACTTCGCAGGGGCTGACAAACATCAAGGTGGTTCTGACTTCTCTCCTGACTTAAAGAGATGGCATCATCATCCGTCCCACTGAAAAAAAAAAAAAAAAAATCCACGGTTCAATTAGGTTATTGGACGTTTACC
This sequence comes from Oophaga sylvatica, assembly GCA_033576555.1. Taxonomy (NCBI): domain Eukaryota; kingdom Metazoa; phylum Chordata; class Amphibia; order Anura; family Dendrobatidae; genus Oophaga; species Oophaga sylvatica. Next base: position 44,849,950 of record JARQOD010000002.1, on the reverse strand, counting down.
GTATTTTTCGGACTATAAGACGCACTTTTTCCCAAAAAATGTTTTGGGAAAAATGGGTGCGAATCTTATAGTCGAAATATATTAAAATACTGTGGCGGCGGTCCCGGTCTGACGCTGCAGGGCGATGCAGCCTCCCTTCCCAGGCTGGTGTGGCGGTGGTGCTCTGTGGTGCGGGGGGGGCTCTGCCGGCATTTTATAAAAGCCCGGAGGCCTCCACAGATCCATTGGTGCGATGCGGTGGCCTCCGGGAAAATTGCCGCCGGGGTGGCTCATGCTCAGATTGAGATCTCAGCACCAAGATCTCGTCCCGAGCAATTTGAGCATGTGCCGCCCCCTGCGGCCATTTTCCCGAAGGCCACCGCATCGCAGAAATGGATCTGTGGGGGCCTCCGGACTTTCACAAAAATGCCAGGGCCCGGCTGCACCACTACCGCCGAACCTGTCGCAAAATGCCGGCGGAGCCTCGCCGCACCACAGAGAACCACCGCCGCACCTATTGCAAAATGCCGGTGGAGCCCCGTCGAACAACAGAGCACCACGGCCGCACCTGGCGCATAATGCCGGAGGAGCCTCGCCACACCAGCCTGGGATGGGATTTCCCGGAGGTCACCGCACCAGCCTGGACCACCGAACAACCCCTGTGACCACTCCTCCACCTATGCCGATCCGCCCAATAAGCTGAATTCAGACTGTTAGACGGACCGCCATTTGACACATTATTTTTTCCCTATTTTCCTTCTGAAAATTTGGGTGTGTCTTATGGTCAGTGTGTTATATAGTCAAAAAATACGGTATATCTTTTACTCGAAAGAAAGGCAAGGACGTGCGTTTTATATTGATAGCTAATCGGATTATCTTCGGTGTTCCTCACTTACATGGATTGAAATAAAAAAGTAAAAAAAAAAAAAAAAAGTATAAATCTCCCTCCTTTTCACCATTCACAAATAAGAAAAAAAAGTAAAAAAAAAAAAAGAAAAAGTATTTATCGTGTTCGTAAAATCTGATCTATCAAAGGATAAAATTATTTAATTAGTACACTCAATTGAGAAAAAAATAAATTAAAAATTAAAATTGTGATTTTTCCATTGCAGTACATGATGTCCAGCAAAAAAATAAATAAAAAAGTTATAGCTCTTGTAAGAAACAGAGGAAAAAAAAATGAAACTCAAAAACGCGATGGTAAGCTATACGTCCTCCTTTCACCACATCCTGCTACCTTACGCACATATTACTCCTATAATACATATATTCCGGTGTACAGCACTTACTTTGCTTTGCTTTCAGGGTGCTTGGTTTCACATTTTTCATCCATTACATCAAGGTCGACTTTCTTAAGGACCTTCAGTCCTGGAGTGCAAAACACTGGTGGTAGTGGGGAGTCAACACTTCTGAGATCTACCAAGAAATGGTATAGTGAATTGATGGATATTTCAGCTAACAGGTGAGATCCCACGACTGCCAAACACAAGGGGATCGGGATCACCTCTAATCAAATTGTTTCCAATAGTAAAGATACTCTTCTAGGACAACCCCCTTTTTAAAGGGATTGTCCAGTACTCGGACAACCCTTTCTCAATCACTATATTTCCACATATAAAATAATAACAGTCTTTTCTCATCTCCAATACCAGCATTGGGTGTCCCGGGGCTCGTGTGACATTATGTCACGTGAGCTCTGCAGCCAGAGGCCACTTCACTCTCCCTTCCTCTGAACATACAGAACCAAAATAAAAAAACTATACTTAGTGGGTTTTTTTTGGTTCTTTATACTTCTGAATGGTCTGCCATTCATCTTTTAGGACGTATGTTACTCTTATTTGCAATATTTGTTTATATACGGATTTCTTTTGTTACGTCCATTTTTTCTGTTTGTTCTTCCTTTGAACATAACTGATATCCAGAGGATGTCAAGCAGCAGCAGTTCTCACTTCCTCCAAAAGTCAGTTTTGTCTGAATGAAGGGAGAGTGAAGTGGCCTAGGTGAGACCGCCAATTGGCCACAGAGCTCCCGTGACAATGTCAAGTGAGTCCCGGTACCAAAATTGCTGGAAAGGGGCCAGCACCACAGGCAAGTATGCACTGTTTTCATGTGGGAATATAGTAATTAAGAAGGGGTTGTAAATAGTGGCCAACTCCCATAAATGCTGTACTTACCTCCGGCTCCTGCGATGTCAGCACTGTATCCTTCAGTGCTTGCGTAACAATCTTATGTCATGTAAGCACTGTGGTCAATCAGTGGTTGCTAATGGGCTGCATAACTAACACCTCCTCAACACGTCGCGTTTTGTACGATGGAAGGGAGAGCGCTGCACCACACACGTGACAAATATAATGTGAAAGGTGAGTACAAGGTTTTTTTTATTTTACTTGCGGGACTACAGAATTTAAGAAGGTATTGTCCTAGTAGTGGACAACCCCTTTAATATGATGACAAACCAACTGGAACAGTCAGAGTAAGATCATTTAGTAGTTGATACAAAATACTTTTTTAATGAAAAAGAAAATAAGTTGCTGCTGCTTACATGCACTAGCCCCTCCTGTACACTCACTGTCCTAAGGTCCTGGACTAGATACAGGTCAATAAAGGCTCAGACATGTTTTTCATCATATGAGTCTAAGCCACAAGGTGTATGTTAGGTAGCCACTTACCGCTCCTGTAAGTCAGATGGGCAGGGGTGGCCAGCAGAATTTTAACGTCCTTGGAGGATTCTTTTGATTTCTCAGGAGCACTGCAGGGGAATACAGGGGTAAGAAATACATACAAATATAGAAGTCTCGTTAACATATTTGCTCCTTATGGACTTAGATTGATCATTTTGCCATGGAGACAATATTGTGTCAAACAAGTATGAGATTCCGACTGTTCTGGAGAACTTCCACCAGGATTAAGTCATGGACATGATAATACATCGTCTACACTTCACTTAAGCGCCAATTCACATGACCACAGCCTAGGAAGATGTTAGTTCCCATTGAGACCAATAAAACAGTGAGAAAATACATCTGCTATTTGGTCTTGTGAATTAGCCCTTAAGGGGTACTCCCAACATGTAGTAGGTGTAATAATAATAATATTAGCACATACCTCCCATTAGAAATGTAGTATAGTTATTCTGATTAGCTATGACGCTTACCCAATGTACAGGGCATTGCAGTAGCCTAGGTTTCCATTATTACAACCACCAACAACTAACTGTCACTAAGATAATGCAATGCCTTGCACATGTGGTAATCAACATAGCTAATCAGGAGAACTACACATTTCTAGTAGGAGGTATATGCTAATATTATTATTATTGCACCTACATATTGGGATAGGAGCTTGAAAATGGAAATACCCCTTTAAAAGTCAGGACGAGTCTGGATATCAGTGCACATACCTTCCTTTCTTCTTGTTTATTAGTGCCATTGTGTAGTCATCGTTCAGATTTGCGCTGTAGTCACTTATCCCAAAGTGTTGGATTTGAGAGAAGTCTTCTTCCTTACATAAGGCGTACTTTGGGGTCTTGGCCACATTTATAGAGCGGATATCTTGGTATAAGGGTCTTGGCTTCTCTTCTGGAGCCTTTTTATTAATCTGCGGTTCCCACACTACGGGAAGCTGGTAATGAGACAGGCCAAAGTCAGAGAGCTGGGGGACTCGCGGTAAATCCCATGCTACCTGCTTCTCGATGACTGGTGGAGGTGGAAGGTCTTGTGGATGAGAGCTGTGACAACTGTCCTCGGCGCTCTCAGATGTGACCACCTCCTCAGCAGGGTCATCGTGTTCTGTAAATTTATGATTAAGGTGCAAAACATAGATTAAAGGAACACTACCAAGAGACGAGCGATGTGCAAGAATACTGATCACATAGATGCACAAAGTCAATACATAGGGCTTGCAAGCAGAAGCCACCAGAAGATTGGTCCAGGTCGCTTGGGAAGCCTGATGCGGTTAACAGAAGTTAGAAACGATTGAAACGTGTGCACAGCAAATTGTTTTCACATTGCTGTACATATGTTAATTGTTTTTAAGATGTGGCACTTTTTCCCCACAGCTTCCAGATGGAATCAGCCTGAAATGTGTCGTGTGCACATGTCCTTACTGAGATTTGCAGGCGACGCTGTGTCACCACCCAGCCACAGTTTACTGTACAATTACTTCCATATCATGTGCATATAATGTTACCTGCGGCAGCACTATCAGGCGGGCTATATCCGTACTTCTGAAATGTGTCTTTGATTTGCTGGAGGTCAGAGACGTTTCTCTGCTGCAGCACTTTACAGATCTTTAGGAAATTATTCAGCTCTTGTCCTTTCTTTTCGTTTTTATCAATAGTGGCCTGAATATCACTCTGTAAAAAGAGGGACAACAGATGTAATTTATCAGAGGTGGAACAAAATGTAAACGCTGCCTCGGCTACGTATCTGCAGAAAATGCTGGGGAGCAAAAAAAAAAAAAAAAGAAGCTCAACGGGGTCTGATCTGATGGCGAGAAGCAATAAGGTGCAAGGTGATTGTGTATCGCACAACAATGGGTGAATATCACAAAAATATCAGCTGCTGCAATCCCACAGGTTAGAGCACCACTCCACTCTTCTTTATTGCACTGCTGGAGTGGTGCTTTAAATGTAATTCCCCTGCCCCATCTCATACTCATCTGCCACCATCATTGTTTTCCAGCATTGCTCCCATCGATCTCCGGGGATAAGTGACCTGCCGGCACGCGCCAGTGTTTCCTGGAGCGGCGCAGAGGTCATTTTTCATTACAAGTCTATGAGAGTCTTGTTCTGGCTTTCATAGACTTGCAATAGCATTCTGACTTCCAGCCAGTCCATAACTACTGTAACAAGATGACGCCGCTGGACCGGAGCGGTGCCGAAAAACGGGGAAGATGCCGTTGGGCGAGTATATGACTGGGGGCTTGGAACTTACATTTAAAGCGCCACTCCAGTGCTGAAAAAAACAAAGAAAAAAAAAAAAACTGCTGGAGTGGTGCTTTAAACCCCTTAACGACTGCAGATGCGCCTTTTAACGGCGGCAGTTAAGGGTACTTATGCCTCAGCGCCGCTGAGAAATAAGTGTATAGCGCCCCCCAGAGTCAGAATTTCTCCAGGGTCTCAGCTATCGGGGGTAGCTGAGACCCCAGAGAACACGATTTAGGTCGGTTTCTACAAATCCCGGTGTTGCGATCACCATTATTCACGGAATATAGGCGATGGCAAAAAAAAAAAAAAAGAAGTCCCCCGATTCCTCCCCCACGATACCTCCCGGTGTCTTTGGACCCTGCTGCATCCCCCCCGGCATCTTCTTCTGGGAAGAAAATGGCGGGCGCATGGCGCCCATTGAGATCTGCCGGCCGGCACTCGGCAACAATAGGAAATTTTTCCTATTGGTTCATTTTGATCAATGTGATAGACCCTATCACAGTGATCAAAATAAAAAAAAAATAGTAAATCAAAACCCCCTTTATCACCCCCTTAGTTAGGTAAAAATAATAAAATAAAAAAAATGTATTTATTTCCATTTTTCCATTAGGGTTAAGGTTAGGATAACGTCAGTTGGGCAAAAGTTTTAGGGTTTGGGTTGGGATTATGACTGGTATTAGGGTTATGTTTGTGGTTAGGGTTATGTTTAGGCTTGGGATAAGGGTTAGGGGTGTGTTGAGGTTAGGGTTGGAGTTAGAATGGTTGGGCTTATAGTTGGAGTTGGGCTAAAGTTAGGGTTGTGGAACTGTTGGGATTAGGGGTGTGTTAGGATTACGGTTAGGATTAGTGTTAGGGGTGTGTTGTGATTAGGGTTGGAGTTAGAATTGTGGGGGTTTCCACTGATTAGGTACATCAGGAGGTCTCCAAACACGACATGGTGCCCACCATTGATTCTAGCCAATTTTACATTCAAAAAGTCAAACGGTGCTCCCTCCCTTCTGAGCTCTGCCGTGCGCCCAAACAGTGGATGTCACCCACATACGGGTATTGGCGTACTCAGAAGAAATTGCACAACAAATTTTGTGGTCCATTTTCTCCAGATACCCTTGTGAAAATCCCCCCCCCCCCAAAAAAAAAAAATGGTTCCAAAGTCAATTTTTTGTGAAAAAAGTAAAATGTTCATTTTTTTCCTTCCACATTGCTTTAGTCTCTCTCCTGAAGGGTTAATAAACTTCTTGAATGTGGTTTTGAGCACCTTGAGGGGTGCAGTTTTTTAACTGGTGTCACTTTTGGGTATTTTCTGTTATATTCACCTCCCAAACTCACTTCAAATGTGAGGTGGTCCCTAAAAAAAAATGGTTTTGTAAATTTTGTTTGAAAAATGAGAAATCGCTGGTCAACTTTTAACCCTTATAACGTCCTAAAAAAAAATAAATAAATAAATTATGTTTCCAAAATTGTGCGATATGACTGATTTAAGGGTACAAAAATTAAAAGTTTGAAAACTGCTAAATTTTCAAAATTTTTGCCAAATTGCCATCTTTTTCATTAATAAATGCAAGTCATATCAAAGAAACTTTACCACTAACATGAAGTACGATATGACATGAAAAAGAACAGCCTCAAAATCAGCGGGATCCGTTGTAGTGTTCCAGAGCTATAACCTCATAAAGTGACAGTGGTCAGAAGTGTAAAAATTGTCCCGGTCATTAAGTACCAAATTGGCTCTGTCACTAAGGGTTTAACAAAATGGTAATGTGCCAGGAAGGAGTGAGTGGGTCCTCCGCATTCTGTGTGTGTGTGGTCTTTTCTTGATGAAGAAGTCGGATGACTTCAAAATGCGTTGATAATAAATCGTGAAAATTCATCTTGTCTCCTGGGACTTACTTTTGGGTTTCCATCAGCAGCGCACGAGAACCACTTCCTCTTTTCTGCTAGGTATCCGCCACCCCATTACTGTTCTCTACGTACAGCCGGGGAATACGCTGTGTAATGCTACATTAGAGGGATTTGTGACCTCGGGTACCTGCACAGACCTCGAGAACAGGGATTCCGAGAACCACATTTTGCTGTGAATGAAGGGAATGTCCGTGCGTGCGGGACTCTCTCCATTCACTTCCCCCATAACTATCTGAGCAAGTGTGTGTGGATAATGGTGAGCATGTCCGTCACCTTTATGCTCGTGATATCCGAGCGCAGATCATGCAGCACTCGCATTGGAGACTCTTCTTCTTCATAGTCTGCAAAAACAAGGGAAACACGAAGTAAGAATACACACAAAGGAGAAGTTAAGGGGAAGGCGCACATTTGTTTCAAAGGAGTTTTTAAGGCATAAGATTGATCAATATCAGATGTAGCGACCATGACACCGCTGAAACCTGTGCCAACGTGCGCTCTCACTGGATAACAACTCGCCCACTAAGTGCAAACTCAGCCTAACTGTACTCACCATGATCTTCCTGAGTGAACACTTGCTCAAGCAGCGCCGTCTCCTTCTCCAAAGTCAGCGCCAAACACCGTAACTTGCTGAAGAAGTTTCCAGTCACCGACATGGCTGCAACATGAGTACAATACAACGGAGTATTATTCAGCCATACGTGAGCTGTAGGTATAGGCGGTAAAATGGCAGGAAAAAAAAAAATCTGCATACAGGTGATTCTCACACAACTAGAATATCATAAAAAAGTGAATTTATTTCAGTTCTTCAATACAAAAAGTGAACTCATATATTATATAGAGTCATTACACACAGAGTGATGTATTTCATGTGTTTATTTCTGTTAATGTTGATGATTATGGCTTACAGCCAATGAAAACCCAAAAGTCTATTTCTGTTCTCTTTGCGACTACATAGACTTGCATTGCCGATTTTGATACAACACTTGGATCAAGACTCTAATCGTTGCCTCAGGATATTATTTGATGAGTAATTACCGTCATTAAGCTCCCAAAATGAGTTCTTGAAGCCGTATATTTTCGCTGTGCAAAAAAAATGCAGCATCTTACAGTTCCAGCAAAGTGGATAGGATTTATAGACGTCATACCCACTGCACTGCTTTACTACTCATCGTATGCTCACATGTTGCGGTTTTTTCAGCAGGGAAAACCTGCTCTCTTGGCAGTGAAGTAGCTGCTTACAAAAAACAGGCTTTGCTGCGCTTTTATGGTCTCTTGTGAATGCTGATAAAGTTTAGTGCCTCATAAAAAAACATGATGCAAGTTCCTTAGGTTTTTGCATCAAAAACGCAGCAACACCTGACATCTGTGTTTTTGCACTTACTCATTGCTTTGTATGGGTGAAAAAAACTCTGGAAAAACTCTGAAAGAAGTGACATGCTGCAGTTTTAAAAAACAGAGCAATTTTCCAATTCAGTCAGGAAAGAAAAAAAACAAAAACTGTGTGTGCAGGAGATTCCTGAAATCTCATAGCTTTTGCACAATACTTCCAAGTTAGGTGGTGCTGCCGGACCACCCAATTACAAAGGTAAAGGATGTTGGACAGATACAGAAGAAGCAGGCATCCATCACATGACTATTAATCAGCTGCATGAGACGGCTGAGGTGCGCTCCCGTCTGGAGTATAGCAGCATTTTTCCACCCTGGATGTCAGATCAGGCAGGTAGTAGACGCTGGAGGAGCGTTTTTACTTGTCCACTAGTGCAGCGATCCACAGATTAACAGTTATTGACCAGGGCAGATTATACAGATGAGCTCAGTGCACTACAATCCACACGCTCCAGATCTGTGAGGCCCAAGAAAGTGATCACACCTGCTCTATGGGACTGATGGAAAAAGCAAAGCGCCGCACTCTGGGGGCCCCAGCACTGAAAGCCCACTGACCCGCAAGGTAGGAGAGGATATTCTCAACATAAAAACCTTTTAAAAGGATTGTCAGGGAATGCTGGGAGTTGTAGTTTTGGCACAGATTATAATTATAAACCACTGCTGTACACAATATAATGAGAGCATTAGTATCCAGAATGCAGCAGTGACAGGGCATGCTGGCACCTGTAGTGTAACACTGGGCAGTGGTAATGTAACCCCCCCCACCAGCTGAATAGTTCCCAGCATGCAGCTGTGACAGGGCATGCTGGCACCTGTAGTGTAGCACTGGGCAGTGATAATGTACCCCCCCAGCTGATTAGTTCCCAGCATGCAGCCGTTACAGGGCATGCTGGCACCTGTAGTGTAACACTGGGCAGTGATAATGTTCCTCTCCCCTCAGCTGATTAGTTCCCAGCATGCAGCAGTGACAGGGCATGCTGGCACCTGTATGTGGCACTGGCAGTGATAATGTACCTCTCCCCCCCAGCTGATTAGTTCCCAGCATGCAGCAGTGACAGGGCATGCTGGCACCTGTAGTGTGGCACTGGCAGTGATAATGTACCTCTCCCCCACAGCTGATTAGTTCCCAGCATGCAGCAGTGACAGGGCATGCTGGCACCTGTAGTGTAGCACTGGGCAGTGATAATGTACCCCCCTCAGCTGATTAGTTCCCAGCACACAGCAGTAACAGGGCATGCTGGCACCTGTAGTGTAACACTGGGCAGTGATAATGTACCTCTCCCCCCCAGCTGATTAGTTCTCAGCATGCAGCTGTGACAGGGCATGCTGGCACCTGTAGTGTAGCATGGGCAGTGATAATGTACCCCCTCCTCCAGCTGATTAGTTCCCAGCACACAGCAGTGACAGGGCATGCTGGTACCTGTAGTGTAGCACTGGCAGTGATAATGTACCCCCTCCTCCAGCTGATTAGTTCCCAGCACACAGCAGTGACAGGGCATGCTGGTACCTGTAGTGTAGCACTGGGCAGTGATAATGTACCCCCTCCTCCAGCTGATTAGTTCCCAGCACACAGCAGTGACAGGGCATGCTGGCACCTGTAGTGTAGCACTGGGCAGTGATAATGTACCTCTCCCCCCAGCTGATTAGTTCCCAGCATGCAGCGTGACAGGGCATGCTGGCACCTGTAGTGTAGCACTGGGCAGTGATAATGTAACCCTCCCCAGCTGATTAGTTCCCAGCACACAGCAGTGACAGGGCATGCTGGCACCTGTAGTGTAGCACTGGGCAGTGATAATGTACCCTCCCCCCAGCTGATTAGTTCCCAGCATGCAGCTGTGACAGGGCATGCTGGCACCTGTAGTGTAGCACTGGGCAGTGATAATGTACCCCCCCAGCTGATTAGTTCCCAGCACACAGCAGTGACAGGGCATGCTGGCACCTGTAGTGTAGCACTGGGCAGTGATAATGTACCCCCCTCCCTCCCAGCTGATTAGTTCCCAGCACACAGCAGTGACAGGGCATGCTGGCACCTGTAGTGTAGCACTGGGCAGTGATAATGTACCCCCCTCCCTCCCCAGCTGATTAGTTCCCAGCACACAGCAGTGACAGGGCATGCTGGCACCTGTAGTGTAGCACTGGGCAGTGATAATGTACCCCCCTCCCTCCGCAGCTGATTAGTTCCCAGCACACAGCAGTGACAGGGCATGCTGGCACCTGTAGTGTAGCACTGGGCAGTGATAATGTACCCCCCTCCCTCCGCAGCTGATTAGTTCCCAGCACACAGCAGTGACAGGGCATGCTGGCACCTGTAGTGTAGCACTGGGCAGTGATAATGTACCCCCCTCCACCCCCAGCTGATTAGTTCCCAGCACACAGCAGTGACAGGGCATGCTGGCACCTGTAGTGTAGCACTGGGCAGTGATAATGTACCCCCCTCCACCCCCAGCTGATTAGTTCCCAGCACACAGCAGTGACAGGGCATGCTGGCACCTGTAGTGTGGCACTGGGCAGTGACGGATGCACTAGGTGTACACCCAGCCCGTCAGTGCTATCCTGTGTACGGTGAGACACGCATGGTGACATTACCCGCACCTGAGCTGCACGGTGACCGGGCCCCGCTGTTCTCTGATCACACGGACTTCCTCCGCAGCCGCCAACAAGTTGAATTTTTTTTTTCTGTTCTTAACATTCGCTGTGAAAACTTTATTGACACAATTGTCCATGCACAGCAGTGCAGGCATCGTCTTCTAACTTTCCTGCTGCCATCTAGTGGTGAGCTGTGGTAAGACACTGGTGAGAACCGGTGTCACAACAGCACCAGAGCCCCGGGCCGCGAGTACCGACACAGCGGAACGGCGCCCGCACCGGACGGGAGGATGGGCTTCATTATTTTATGGGGGGCATGGGAGGGTTACTAGAAGCTGTCCAAGTACAGGTCAGTTTCTTTAAGGACGCAGTCAGTTTTCATTTTTACGCTTTTGTTTTTTTGCTCCCTTCTTTCAGGAGCCATAACTTTTCTTGCATTTACACAGACATTGCTGTAAGTCTCCGGCCATATGTGCTCTCATGGGAGGGGATCGGCTGATGTCACTCAGAATTAGAGCTGAATGTCACCTCCCATGATCTCAGGTGAAGAGCAGACTCAGAACATTTTTTCCATTTCCTCCATTCTGTTTCCTCGGTATTCGATCTGCAGTCAGATGACATCCGAGTGCAGTCCGATGTTTCACGCTCACCCATAGGTTTGTATGAGTGCACATGGTCTCACTCTCACAGCATGCCGCTATTGTTTTCTTAATGGCAGATTTGCACTGCCGCATAATATACCATTGGGCCGAGTGGTAGCCGATAAAACATCAGATATCACTCAGCCGTGTTATACGCCCGCACCATGTAATCCTCGGTGCAGATACCGGTGGATAGAGTGGTGCGGCAGCCAGACGCCAATTCCTCACTCCACCATTCGGTGTGTGCATCTGAACCAGCGCAGCAGGTGTGAAGATGGAACTAGATGGTGTCTGCTCTGGGAAGCCCCAGACTGCTCCTAAGGGCTTATAGTCGCATGCGAGAAACTTTGCCGAGTCTCGCATGTCAATACCTGGCACTGCCCCCGGCACTCGGACCGAAGCGTTCAGCTGCATAGAAATACATGCAGATGAAGGATCCGAGTGCCGGCGGCAGTGCCGGGTATTGACATGCGAGACTCGGCCGAGTTTCTCGCATGCGACTATAAGCCCTTAGGCCGGGGTCACACTTGCGAGTGTGATGCAAGAAACTCGCTCGAGTCTCTCGCCTCAATACCCGGCACTGCCGCTGGCACTCAGGACCGGGGTGTGCAGCTACATGTATTTCTATGCAGCCGTACACTCCGGTCCAAGTGCCGGGTGTTGGTGCGAGAGGCTCATGTGAGTTTCTTGCATCACACTTGCAAGTGTGACCCCGGCCTTACAGAGTGGATCAGCACAGGATTGTGGCTAGTTTTTTTCCGGCCTTACACAGAGTGGATCAGCACAGGATTGTGGCTAGTTTTTTTTTACGTCCACAATGTTCTTTTTGAGGCCATCATACAGTGTATAGAGGAGCTATGGGGGCATCATACTGTGTATAGGGGAGCTATGGGGGCATCATACAGTGTATAGTTGAGCTATGGGGCATCATACAGTGTATAGGGGAGCTGTGGGGACATACTGTGTGTGGGGGGCTGAGGAGGCATCATACTATATGAGGAGTGTGGGGACATCATAATGTGTATAGGGGAGCTGTGAGGACATCATACTGTGTATAGGGGAGCTGTGGGGGCATCATACTGTGTATAGGGGAGCTGTGGGGGCATCATACTGTGTATAGGGGAGCTGTGGGGGCATCATACTGTGTATAGGGAAGCTGTGGGGGGATGAGGAGGCATCATAAAATATATGGAGTGTGGGGGCATCATACCCTGTACACGGGAGCTGTGGGGTCATCATAGTGTGGGTGTGGGGGCTAAGGAAGCATCATAGATTATGAGGAGTGTGGGGGGCATCATAATGTGTATAGGGGAGCTGTGTGTGGGGGGATGAGGAGGCATCATACAATATGGGTAGTGTGGTGGGCATCATATTGTGTGTAGGTGAACTGTGAAGACCACCATACTGTATGTGGGATGCATTATACCAGGTTGGGGGTCACCATGGCAGCATCATACTTTCCTGGAGGCTCTGTGGACCCATCGTACTGCGCGTGTAAAAGGGAATGTGACATAAAATTGTTGCGGGAATTTACTGTGGGGCTATCGTGTTGCGTGAAGTACTTTTGAGGGCATCTTACTCTAAAACGGCCATGAATAGGGTGTAGTTGTAGGTGAGAACATGGAGGAGCTTCAGTGGGGGCACAATTACATGTAAGGCTACCAAAAATGGACCAGTAAGTCATTCTGCTCCATTCAACCTGTTCTCAATATCACGACCAAGGCAAACAGTTTCCTGGTGCGTGAAGCATTACCAGTGCCCCATAACTAGTGGCGTACTGCCAGCGATCATATCATCCTGTAAATCTGAGCATGTAGGCCTGGTTTTATAGTGGTATTTCCATTCCAATCATGGGAATATCCGTATCTGTGTAACATGCCCAAATGGTTGCGACTACAGAAAGAGGTGAGCAGACTGCACTGTGTTACAATGTTTTGGGGTCCTCACTGATGGTATTTCATGAGGGAGAAGTATGTCTGGATTTCTCAGCATTGAGGACACCATTAATCCTGATCAAATCACCAATTCAATTTGCAGAAATGCAGCCCCAAAGGTGCAGGAACCCTCCACCATGCTTTGCTGTTCCTGTAGACACTGATTGTACTGATGTCCAGCCTTCCTGTGAACAAACTGCCTTCTGTTACAGCCAGATATTTCACATTTTGACGCCTCCGACCTGAGCTCCTGCTGCAATTTTTCTACACCCAGTTCCTAGGTTTTTGTGCATAGTTGTCACTTGGCCTTGATTCCATTCTACTGCTCTCCTGCCCCCTTTTGAGAAAGCTGGACCGCGAAACGCGCGTCAAGGGGCTGCTGGTCAAGCTGGGGAGCCACCCTGTGATTTATGGGTAAGCATGAATGAATGAATGACTGCATTGGTGGGAGTTGTTATGGGGCATTGCTATCTGGCACCTTTATACTTTTTCACCTCTCCTAAGCCATTGGGCACAACACATTAGTGGCTGTTATTCTCACTGTGCTTCCCTAGGATGGACATTGTCTCCCCTTTCTATCCCAGCCTACCTTCATGTCTCCTCCATATTTCCTCTTTGTGTCTGTAATATTATCATTTATTGAATTATATTTATATCTGATTTTTTTCCTGAATAAAGTATTGTTCATTTTTTATGATTTGTGGGACATCTTTACTCCATTTCTTTGTCATGTTTTTTGGAGTTGTCTGGTTAACCCCAATGCTGCTGGGTGTTTATTCTGGGAGCGTATTATCTTTTCACACTCGGCCACAGTTTAATGTTGTGCTTGATGATTATTGTATTGTATATGTTGGAATATGGCCAGTATACAAATCGCATGTGTGGTCACGGGACTACACGCTCTCACTGGCAATACCTGTGAATCCAGCCAGCATCCGATGCGCACACTGTCAGGATGGAGAAGTCTATAGTCCCTCTGTGTGGCTGCTGACTTAAAAAGATGAGCCATCTTGATACCCCAGTCTGCTTTAAAAACTTAGTTTGGGGGAGACCTTGCTGATGCAGTATAACTACCTTGCGTCTTGTTATCGTCTTCAGTCTTGCCATGATGTACAGACATGAAACGCTCTTTGATAACCTCACCTTTGTAGCAGAATTTGGCTGTTCCTATTATCATCTCTCTGTTATAATTACCTATACACCAAACTAATCCTACAGAAGCCCTGACTTTATGCATGTGTACCTAGAAGGCTATGGGCTGTTTTGAAGGCAAAGAACAGTCACATCAAATATTGATTTGATTTAGGTTTTTATAAATTTAATAAAATGCAAAAGAGGAGACTAATAACTTTTCATTTGAAAGCATTCTTACTTTTCCACTCTAGTATTGTACATCCAGCCATCACACGGGCTGGTAACTGCTGACCGGTGAGTATTGGACATTGGGCGTCCCCCCACCAATAGGCTACAGATCGCCTGTCCTAATGCGGCGTTTAGATGGGCCAATAAATGGGGATGAGCGTTCTTCAGAATGCCGGCTCCCAACTATCAGGCCATCTAAACAGGTTGACAATCAGCTTAGAAGCAAAACAGGTGTTTGTCAGGTGTGAAGCTTTTACCCAGCTTAAAAGTCATCGTACTTGCCAGCACATCATCCTATGAAAAATCTGCACAGAAAACTCAGTGCACCCGCAACAGAAATTGATAAGTTCTGGATTTGAAACAATGAAAATATGCAGAGTAAAAAAAAACACAATGCTCATAGTGGAAACGTAACCCAAAACTTCCGTCATCAAAAATGCCATAAAAAAAACAAACAACCTTTAAGTGGTTTACACAGTAGATTTCTTAGCCTCTATGATTGGAAAATAGGAAATTCACAACAGATAAGTAAAAGTAATTTATACATAAAAATACAGTTTGAATAGGATACATATAACGCAGCTGAGACGTAGGATGACAACCGACAGCAATGTAGGAGAAATTTCATAACATTGCATCTGGTAACAGAAAAAAGTGTCATTGTGGATCCCCAAAAATGCACATTCACCTTGTAATACTGCTCTCACCGTCAGATGGTATTGGACTCTGGTGAGATAGATGGTGGATTTGTACATAGAGTCATGGCCGAAAGTGTTTGCACCCTTGAAATTGTTCCAGAAAATGAAGTATTTCTCCCAGAGAATTATTGCAGTTACTCAGGTTTTGTTATACACGTTTGCTTCCTTTGTGTGTATTGGAACAACACAAAACAACAAAAAAAAGGAGACAAATAGGAAAGAAATTTAACACAAAACCACAAAAAAAAGGAGACAAATAGGAAAGAAATTTAACACAAAACCACAAAAAAGGGCAGGACAAAATTGTTGGCACCCTGAACTTAATATTTGGTTGCACACCCTTTGGAATAAATAACTGCAATGAATCGCTTCCTATAGCCAACAAAAAGCTTCTTACACCTCTCAACTGGAATTTTGGACCACTCTTCTTTTGCAAACTCCTCCAGGTCTCTCATATTTGTAGGTGCCTTCTCTCAACAGCAACTGTAAGATCTCTCCACAGATGTTCATTACATTGTGACCTAAAATCCTTTGGTAATCTTCAGATTTCATGATGCCTTGCACACAGTCAAGGTACCCAGCACCAGACAGAGCAAAAAACCACAAAACTTCTTTGATCCTCCACCAACTGTTATTGCCTCACGCCTCTTCTGTTCTCAGTCCTTTTCTCCTTTTTCTTCAGACTTCTCTCCTCTTTCCTCGCTGCCATTCTTCTCTATCCTTCTTTCCCTATCATTCCTTCTTTCCCCTCCCTCACATCTCTGACACATCCATTTTCTTCTTCTATCTCTTCCTCTCCATCTCTCTCTCTCCCCCTTTCACTCTCTCCTCCTTCATTTTCTTCTCTCCCCCCTCCTCTACACCTCACTCATCCCTCATCACACCCCATTCTTTCTCCCTCACACCTCCCCTCTCTTCCTTTTTTTCTCCTTCGTTATCAACTGGGTCAACGCCCAATCAAAGCAATGTGGTGTCTCTGTATTCAGTGCCTCCAGCACAGGGCACCCTGTCTATCCCAAGAACAGTACAAACATTGCCAGTCATAATATCAGGAGAAGAAAGTGCAAATCTCCCTACACAAAACACTGCAGGTAGCCCCAGACACAACAGTCAATAGAGCCCACAGCTCGGGCTCCACAGGGGGGGAAGTGTAGCTACAGACACAAATGAGGAACCTCAGTGCCGAGCAGAGCTGCCAGCATGGAACTATGACACTGATCCACCGCAGCCTCAGCCAGTGTATGCACCAAGGACACCATGTCACTTCTCATCTGATGAAGATGAAACGCACACATGCTGCCCAATACTAGGGAAGAAAACCACAAGCACCAATAGGGCAGGGACAGGTAGAGGCACCATCCTATGAGCCCTTCATCCCAAGCCAGGTGATCAGTATGCTGCCAGACTCAGGGATACACCCCCATGCCATTTTGCCAAAAAATGCAGCAGATCCAGCGAACGTATGCAGCAGCCTGGATTGATCTCTGGGCCGAAATGGAAATAAAAGCAGGTGATGCATTCTGGCCAATTATGAGAGAACACTTCAAGCTTCCAGCAGAATTAGATGCGTATGCCTGGGAGACAGGACCAAAGCTAATTGAACAGCTCAGAGAATGGGCCAAAAGCAAACTGACAGGACAAGCTCTCAGCCTACATGTCACGAACCCACGCCTCCAAGACCAGACAGAGTCTGTAGAGAAGTTCTATGACAGAGTGATGCAAGTGTTTCAAGATTAGGCCCTCATTACCCATGATCAAACACACAGACGGATGTTGGCACAGGCCTTTGTGCATGCACTGAGAGAAAGCCACTGATAGTAGCTAGGCCCGAGTACAGGTCAATAGCAATGGACACCCTGCTCACAGTCGCAAAAGGGATTGAATCCCAGCCAGGAGTACGGAAGACAGCCCCCCTGATGGTGGCCACAGACCAAGATGAGCAACCACGCTATAAGGACAGAAGAACCGTCAAGTGTTTCAACTGTGGCAAGCCTGGCCATTACCGAAACCGCTGCGGAGAACCCCTACAGCCCAAGACTTTGTCCAGAGGAGCAAGCCAAGGAGAAAACAAGGAAAGCAGTGAAGAACCCCGTCCATAGGACAGGAGCACCTTGGTCCACAGGGAACCCCATTAGTGGGACCAATACCCTGAGAGTGGATGGCGTAGTCAGATCTTTTCTTGTGGACACTAGTGCAACCAAAAGCGTGATGAGATATGTGAAACTCCGCAACCTCACCTATCAGAATCTTCTGCGTCCTGCATGGGAATTGATGGTCAAGTCAGATATTTCCAGATTATGAAGCCCCTGAGCGTGTGGACTCAGCCAGAACACTCCATCATGTCCCAGTTTGTTGTGTCAAAGACCTGCACCCTCAACCTATTGGGAGTGGACCTACTGCAGAAGCTGAAGGCGACCAGAGTGTTCCAGGAGGAGGGACCATGACACTTTCTTCACCCCTGACCCAAGAAGAAACAGGAACCTCAAACAACCACTGCAGGCCTATCACAGGAGGTGCTGGACATAGTACCAGAAAGCCACTCCATCACCCAGAGTCAAGATGTCTCTGACCAACTGAAGGTCTAAGTGAACTCGCCTAAGAAGACGGCCTGAGAACTTTGACATTGGCCAGGATATTCAACTCAAGAAGGACCCTACTCACTCCATGGAATGGCAGCACCACATCCGGCTCCAACGCCAGAGGTTCATCTTTTGCAAGCACCAGGAGGTGCCCCCTGCAATCAACCAGTTCACCCAGGTCCTAGACCGGCAAAAGGTCACTCAGCTCTTCAAACTTGTGCACAAATACTGACCTGAGACCGAGCTGGAGAAAAAGAAACAACTGATGGCCCGTGCTGAGAAAAAAAGCAGCCGGTGAAGGAGACGTCCCAACAAGAAGACCCCCTGTGATCAGAGCAGGTGCTAACACAGTGACTGCCTTGGTGGAGAACAAGAAAGCCAGCTGGTCGTCATCTCTCATGATGTGGATCCTAGTAGACGGCTTGTTTTCCCCTCAGCTCTGTGCCGGGAGATGGGAGTCCCCTGCCGCATAGTGAAGGACAAGGCCAGACTGGGCTGCCTCGCCCATAGGAATCAATCCCAGCTTTCCACAGTGAAGAAAAAGACTGTAAAAGGAGAACCAACCGAGTTCAGAATGGTGCAAGGCCTGAAGGCCGTGAAAGAGGCTACGCTATTTGAAACCGCAACAGTGCTGAACCCACACACTCTGCTCTCAAAAGTTCCAGCCATCGCAACGGTATTCACGGTGATCAACCTGGCCAGTGACTTCTTCAGTGTTCCCCTCCACCTGGATGACCTGTTTGCCTTCACGCACCAGTGCAGTGCATATGGACAGTGTTGCCTCAAGGTGCTCAGAACAAGCCCTTCAAGTTTCACCAAGACAATGTCCTCCATCCTCGTCAACTGGATTGCAGAATATGCAGGAGTCACTCTTCTACAACACATGGATGACCTTCTCTCTTTTGTGTAGTTGACATCGATACCTGCACAGTCCATTCCTTGTCTCTCCTACTCTACCTGGAGGAACAGCAACGCAAGGTCTGGAAGAACAAAGTCCAGTGGTGTCAGAAGCAAGTTACATGCCTGGGACACTGTATTGCCCACCAGACGAAACACCTGTCAAATGACTGGAAGACCACTGTGGAGAAGATGGCTCCCCCAACAACTCCGAAAATGCTGCAGGCCTTCCTTGGTCTAGTGTCGTGATGCAGAACATGGAGTCCTAATGCAGCCTCTGTGCGCTTGCATCAACGCAACCCCGCTCCTTCTATCGGACGCAGCCTTCAACTCATTCAGGAAATTGGAAGAACTCCACAGTCTCAGCGCCAACACCAGGCCTACCTGACTACGAGAAGCCTTTCCGTCTACCTGATGGAAGAAAGAAGGTCATGCTACTGGAGTCCTGACATGGATTCACGGGGAAAACAGAGACTTTTAGGCTGCCTCTCAGCCTGCTTGGATCCAGTTGCAAGAGGAGCACCCTCCTGCCTGATGGCAGTATCTGCAGCACACACCTTCCTGGACAAGACTGCTGACATCACTCTTGGACAGCCACTGGAAACTCTCACTCCACACGACATCTTGGCAATCCTCAATCAAGTTCAACCAAATAAATCTCCCCACCGCCAGGCATCTTCGCCTCTATCGTCTTTGTCTTACAATGTCATCGTCTCCAGACCTACAGTCCTCATCCGGCCACTCTACTCCCACTCCCAAGGTCCATACAATATGGACTTTTCAGAACAAAATTTACAGAATTTATCCTCTACCTGGATGGCTCCAGATTTGCAGATGATGAAGAAGATTCCACACTGGAAGTGCAGTGACCAGCAATCAAGAAATCCTGTGGTCCAGAAGTCTGTCACCTAGCCTGTCAGCCCAGGAAGCAGAACTGATAGCGCTGACGAAGGCCTGACAGATGGCAGAAGGCAAGACTGCAAACATCTACACCGACTACAGGTGCTCGCATGGCATAGCACACGACTTTGGGCCCATCTGGGCTGCAAGGGACTTCATCACAGCAAGCGGGACAACCGTGAAGCATCATGGAGCCTTCAGGGACCTGCTGGGTGTACTCCAACTTCCAAAATGGTGGCAATTTGAAAAATCAAAGTGCATGGAAAACTGAGAACAGAAGAGGCGTGAGGCAATAACATGGCGGACATGGCAGCCGAAGAAGCGGCCAAAGGAAGACAACATGGAGAAGTGGGAGAGGTCGTAGAGCCGGACGACTACTACATGACGACCGAAGACAAGAATCCAGACAAAAAGACGTCCTGGGATCTGCTCAAGAAGTTGCAAGACCAAGCTCCAAAAGGAGAAGAAGAGCTGAATGCGGAAGAAGCAACACGTCAAGAAGGAAGGACATCTACAATGGACCCACCCACAGATCAAAGACACAGATGAATGATCTGATTGGTGCTTACTGTTTCGCTCCAGGGATCTCCACCCTAACAGCCAAATTCACCAGCAGCTGTCTGACCTGCAGCAAATGCAAGCCTGGACTGTGGAAGAAAGTCCCCCTCACCTAATCTGGCAAGACCACTTTACCAGCTTCAGAGGATCCAGATAGACCACATCCAGATATCGCCAAGTGGAGGATTCGAATACGCCATTGTGGTCAAAGAAGTATTTTCAAGATGGACAGAAGCGTTCCCAGTCAGCAAAGACTACTGCAAAGAAGCTACTTTCGGAAAATAGTGTGCAGATATGGGGTTCCAGAAGTGATAGAAAGTGATCAGGGACCTGCATTCACAGCAAATCTGACACAAGAGATCTGGTTAGCAGTAGGGTCAGATTTAGGCCTACACACTCCCAATTGCACTGTTTAGCTTAAGGCACACTCCCAGAGACCCAGAAAAGCTGTCACCATACAAAATTTTGTTTGGGTCTAGTCTCAAGTTAGGTGCCTTTTTCCCTCAGCAGCAGAATATGTAAAATGATATCTTGTTTGCTTATATAATTGAATTGGTCAAAAAACTAATGTCCATTGGTCGAGTTTTTTTCTCTTCACTGCCAGATCCAGACTCAGTGTCCGGTACAAACTCCTTGAAAGCCAGGAGACTGGGTGTTGGTGAAAAAGTTGGAAATGAGAACACTCGATCCCAGATTTGATGGTCCTGTCCAAGAGCCCCAGATGACACCAACCTCTGTGAAACTAGAGGGAAAGCCTGCTTGGATCCACGTATCGCATTGCAAGGAAGCTCCCGTACCAGAAGAGACACCTAAGCCATGAATGATGTCGTGGATGCTCTGACTGACCAGACAGATGACCTACCTGATGAAGAATACACACGTTTTTCTGAACATGCAGTTGAATAAAGAGACTGATTACAAACACATGAACTCCTGCTAGGGACAGATCTCCTGACCGCCCATTTGCGAAAAGCCTGCATCGATGAGGGGTGCATGTGTTAGACATGTGCCAGCCCATCGGCAGCACAAAAGAGTTGCAGCGCTTTGGGACAGGAGCAGGTTTTAGGGCAAGTGGTATCTAAGGGGGACTGTCATGGAAATATATATGTATTCCATATATTTAATGTATATGTATATGCATTTACAGTCAGATAGATCTCACTTGCTAAAAATCCTGTGCTCAGCATATCTATGCAAAAGCTGATGCTAGCTATAATCAGTTGCTTAAGACATGACCCCTGGCCTACATAAGTCAGGCTGCTGCAAAAGATAGCTCATAGGGACTTTTTACCAAGGACACAAAAAAGGGAAACAAAGACAGAAGGTCTGGGTAGATATCTATTATTTTTCTGATAACTGGTCACGGAAAACTGGGGCAAAGAACAATAAATCTGCTACTTCAGCCCTTTTATCATAATTATCATACTCAAGCAGCCAATAATCTAGCAGCTTTTAATTGTATGTTGACTAACCAGCCCCTTTTTGTAAAAGTATAAAACCTTGAATGAATAATAAACTGTTGGTCTTGACGAACTGTTATACTGACACTTCCGTGTGAACAGTCCTCATTTCGTTTGAGCGCTCAAAAAGACATTTTAGTCTAAGATTGGGAACAGCAGCAGCAAACATGGGGATAGATTTATCCTAAATTAAATTTCCATAACAATTTGACTGTAGGTACTGCGTTTTTTCTTTGTAGGCCTCATTCAGTTTTCGATAAACAGAATTATGTGCTTTACCAAAAAGCTCTACGTTGGTCTCATCTGTCCACAAGACGCTTTCCCAGAAGGATTTCGGCTTAGTCATGTACATTTTGGCAACCTGCAGTCTAGCTTTTTTATGTCTCTGTGTCAGCAGTGGGGTCATCCTGGGTTTCCTGCCATAGCGTTTCATTTCATTCAAATGTCAACAGATAGTTCACGCTGACACTGATGCACCCTGAGCCTGCAGGACAGCTTACATTTCTTTGGAACTTGATTGGGGCTACTTATCCGCCATCTGGACTATCCTGCGTTGCAATCTTCAATCAATTTGTATCTGCCATCCACGTCCAGGGAGATTAGCTGCAGTGCCATGGGTTGTAAACTTCTTGATTACATTGTGCACCGTGGACAAAGGAACATCAAGATCTCTGGAGAGTGAGATGGTGAATATTATTCAACAATTCTGGATCTCAAGTCCTCAGACAGTTCTCTTCTCTTTCCGTTCTCCATGCTTAGTGTGGCACAAACAGACACACAATGCAAATATTGAGCCAACTTCTCACCTTTTTATCTAGTATCAGGTGTGATTTTCATACTGCCCACAACTCTTATGCCACAGGTGAGTTTGAACGAGCGTCACGTGCTTGAAACAAAGTAATTACTCACAATTTTGGAAAGGTACCAAAAATTATGTCCTGCCCATTTTTGAGGTTTTATGCGATATGTCCAATTTGCCTTTTTTTTCTCTTTTTGTGTTGTTCCAATACACATAGGGAATATACCAGCGTATAACAAAACGTGAGTAATTGAAATACATTTTCTGGGAGAAATACTTCATTTTCCAGGAACAATTTCAAGGGTGCCAACTCTTCTGGCCATGTATGGCGACTTAGTGCCTGTGGCTCTGGTAAGATTATTCATAATCAGAGCATCAGTCCAGTAACATTTTGCAAAAAAAAAAAAAAAAAGGAATGTGGCAAAATAAAACCTTGGGTCTACTACAATACCTGTAAGTATCACTGACCAGCAGTGCAGATAAGATCATTAGGACTGTCTTTCGGAACCGCACAGAGTTCGGTGAGACCGGCTGACAATATAAGGTGTATGCGGGTGTTCGGCGTGATGTTTTGGTCTGACGGCCAGAGATTGCACCCATCACCCCAACGAGAGCACATACAGGCTCCATCAAGCGTGTATTTAGACAGCAAGGAATAGCTGCCGGCCGAATAAGTGTTCTTCCGTCAGCTATGTGGCCACTATATAACAGGGTTTCCAGCCTGAATAATTAGTCCTCTAACCAAAAAGCCAAAAGACCCACGCCAGCTGGCACATAGTAGTCCATATCGGACTGTGAATGTCCGATGTATGAAGCATGGCTATGGGAGATAGCCATTGCTTGCAGTTATGCCTATGGCTCGGAAAAGTCAAAATCTGAAGAAAAAAAAAAAAATTGTGAAGTCAATGCACAATGGACTGATCGGCCAAGGTATAACCTTGCTAATGACCCTTCCACTTCCAGCAATTGGCTACATACCTGACATACATACCTAATAATACTGGGTCTCTCATTACTGACTAGTGAAACTTTGCTGGTGGACATGCAATAAATCCAAAACACATATAGACACGTGCAGTGATCATAAAGAACGTGGCAAAACGCGCATAGCTCGGTCATGATGTCCCGCAATACGCTGCGTAATCTTGGGGTAACATTTACGCAGCCGCTGACAATTCCTCAAAAATAAGAAATTCAATTATACGGGTGACTATTAACACTCGGACAAAAATTCATTAACATGCTAAAATCCAGCAACGACGAGAAAAGAAACAAAACAAAAAAAAAGAGCCACGTGCTTCTCTCTATTTACCTAACAACCTGGTGGGATCGCCGCCATTTTCATAAAAAAGGTATATAAAAAGCAGTATAAATAAATGCTGCCAGTATAAAATATTTCCATGGTACCGAAGTAGGTGCAATCGGCTGAAAAACTCACAGTCTTAATTTGGGATATATGCGGCCTGTGCTTCTCCCCCTCATGTAGTTTCTGTAGGGGATTACGGGAGGGATTTCATCTGCTTCCGGTAGATCATATACGTCTATCACCATATAAAGTATTCCAGTAAAATTATTTGCGTAGAATAAAAATTAAATTAAAAAATTGCCATACTTCGAGGTGAAAAAAGGAAAAAAAGTGAGGTCAGCGCACAATGGCCGATAGAGGAAATCGGCGTCTTTATCCTGCGCCCATTGTACACTTTTCAGAAGTCCGTTCAATACTAGAAGACGTCTGAAACGCAGAGGAGATCCTCTAAGAAGAAAGCTACTGCTCCCAGCACGTTCCAAGAGGATAGGGGTTGTAGTTTTACGTGCCCATTAATTTTCGGCACGTGATACCGCAAAGTCTGGTGATTTTATCTCAAGCACCTGTAGGAAAATCTTGGCAATACTGTTGAAAGCTGCAAACGTCTAAGGAAATTATTGCAGTCGGATGCAGACTAAGGGTTAAAACGTAGGAGTAAGAAGTTGCTAGGTAATAAAAGTCAATGAGTAAAACTGCTGTTAATGCACTAGGAGGGTATTAAGGCAATGGTCGTCCATTCTTGGGAGACGTTGGCTGTTGTGCAGGGTAACTTCGCAGGCTGGAGAATATCGACGATGATCCATGATTCTTCCTTGTTCGCTCGGTATCGCCGCACATTCTGTCCTGCACACGACCTAAGGGAAAAAGGAAAATAATGAAATAAATAGACAAATCTTCAAAGCGACTGACTTCAGAGTACCCGGCGCTCCGGAGTGTGCGGCTGTATGTATTTCTATGCAGCTGAACGCTCCGGTCAGAGTGCCGGGTATTGAGGCGAGTTTCTCGCTTTGCACTCGCAAGTGTGACTCCGGCCTTACACTACTTAGCTGGCCAACTTCACTTTCTACAACACTGGATAGCAGTTAGTCATTCGCCTAAGTCTGGACAACACTTTGCGAATTGCTTAGTCTTCAGAGTCTATGGGGGTCTTGGAGGCACCAGAGCGACACTCACGCAGTTCACAAACTTGAAGTTCAAGTGTGGAGAGCCACCAAAAATATTCAATTCAAAGAGTCCCCCTTACGGCAGAACAGTGCTCTTCCCGAATTGCTACATTCCCAAGATGCTCAGTTTTGGTCAAACTTAGGGGTCAAGACACTGGCACAAGTATATCTCCAGGGTGGTCTTGTTTCCTTCAATCAATGTCAACAGCTCTACCACTTTCTTTAGGTATCTGCCTTAAATACCCAATTCATTGGAAACGCTCTCCTATTCCCATAATTGGGATTCTAAGGAGCCGGGTACACAAGAGGGTTGATCTCCTTTTTAGACACCCAGTTAGTAAGCCGGAGAAGCTCCTCATCACCATTGTTGGTTGTGGCCAAATGGAATACACTAAAGCCCTCCGAATCAGAAGAGGATTGGAGCGAGGCCATGACCTCCCCATAATATGTTTCACCAG
Source organism: Oophaga sylvatica (assembly GCA_033576555.1). Lineage (NCBI taxonomy): Eukaryota > Metazoa > Chordata > Amphibia > Anura > Dendrobatidae > Oophaga > Oophaga sylvatica. The sequence continues at coordinate 44,824,418 of JARQOD010000002.1, read as the reverse complement.
CAATTAATAACAAGCTAGTCAACATGTATATAGTCCATGAATGCTTCCGGACAGTGAGCAGGTTACATACCACCGTGAGATCCACCACTGCAGGTGGCCGATCTTATACCCCTGATGTGGTATTACCCTCCTATTGCAGACTTTTGGAAGGAGTCATAACTATCCTCATCGAGACCATACAACCTCCAGTACCACTGTGCCATAAGGTGTATTTATTAGGAATCCTTGAAAAGGAGACCTGGCCTCACCACCCTTGCACTCTTCTCAGGGAAACAGTCCTCTGAACTTTTCCACCTAATGGTTTTCCATCTTTCTCTGGCCTCCTCAATCTCCGGTATAGCCAGATCTGCCAATCAAGGAAGAGGAGGGCGGAGTTAGATGGAATATAAGCTGTTGGCCATGCCCAGAGTGCACCGAGCACCTCATTAGAATATTTGAATACCAACACCACAATGGATTTGGACACTAAAGGCATGCTTTTTATTGGGGCTACATCTCCTACAAGATCCTGTGCATGGTTCAAACAATCATCTGGTGCTTACAGATCACCTTTAAAATCAAGGGACCAAAAACCTGTCCCTGCTCACAGCTGAAGGTTTGCTGCAATTGCATCCAGTGTACACAATCCTATGCAAGATAAATTGACTGAACTCCAGGGACTCACATGAGTTTGTCAAGTCTTGGACAGAAACCTAGTAAGAAGTATTAAAGGTACTGTCACACTAAGCGAGATCGCTAACGAGATCGCTACTGCGTCACCGATTTATGACGCAGCAGCGATCTCGTTAGCGACTTAGCTGTGTGTGACATGTAGTGGCAATGTGGCCCCTGCTGAGATGTCGCTGATCGTTCATGAACGTTCTGAGCCGTTTTTTGGTCGTTGGTGTCCCGCTGGTGAGCCTGAATCGCTGAGTGTGACACCCTTTATGAACGACTTTACCAGCGTCACAGGTGGGACTAGGTTTTCCCAACGACCGCAGAGGTCATTAATACAGATCGCTGATCTCTGATGAGATCTTTGTGTTTGGAAGCTAACTAGCGACCACATAGCGATCGCACCAACGATCTTGCCAGGTCGTGTCGTTGTCGTGATCGCTGGTGCGATCGCTAAGTGTGACAGTGCCTTTAGTCTATACAGATGTTCATCCTCTGATTGGAAAAATGAAAAACCACCGATAGCAAACAGATCTCAAAAGGGATTGTCCACTACTTTTTATATTTTAAAAGGGTACCATGGTGGCCTAAAAAAACAAAACAACACAAAAAAAAAATTTAACTCACCTACCAGACTACCACCGTTCTTCAGTACCGCCACGTGTGTGCCCCTTGATTCCTTTTCCGGCGGAGAACATCATGAGACCGCTGCAGCCGATGATGGGTCACTGAATGTCTGCAGAGGTCACATGACATCTGAGCTGGAAGAGGAAGGCGAGTAGGTTTTTTTTGTTTTTTTTTTGCTTTTATGCAACCACAGGCCCATTATTAAAATAAAAAAAGTGGTTGTAATGGTGGAGAGTTGGAGCAAAAAATATAATAGTGTCATTTTCGTGTTAGCTGTAGTCACATAATGGAATTTTTATTTTCTAAATCAGAATGACTTTGCAATTGATTATCATCACCTGGTATCAAAAAAAAAAAAATTCTTGGAGTGAGAAAAAAAAAATAATAAAAACCATATCTCATTATAGCACAATCGTGAACAGCTATTCCCCCAAAACAATGAGGGAATTTAGTATCAAGGCCTAATGTTTTGTGAAAAAAAACCCAAACAAATAATAGTTTTCGATATGCAGAGTTTAGATCTAGATGCCAAGAAACATCTGAATCCGCCAATGGTGGGATCAGACAGGGAAGGGTCAGACGTGCAGCGGATCAGATCTCTCGCTCCTATGCAGAACTATAAATATAAGCTCTGGTCCTGCAGTAGAAGGGTTAGACCTCACCTCACTCCTCGCTCGGATCAGCCCCGCTACTGTGATCAGCTCTCCATCAGGATGGTGACATGGTTCTTCTCTACTGAAATACAAGAAACACCAGGACATAAGTGAGAACACGATCCAGTATCTCCCATCACACCTCCCAGCAGGATCCAGCATCTCCCATCACACCTCCCAGCAGGATCCAGTATCTCCCATCACACCTCCCAGCAGGATCCAGTATCTCCCATCACACCTCCCAGCAGAATCCAGCATCTCCCATCACACCTCCCAGCAGGATCCAGCATCTCCCATCACACCTCCCAGCAGGATCCAGCATCTCCCATCACACCTCCCAGCAGGATCCAGCATCTCCCATCACACCTCCCAGCAGGATCCAGTATCTCCCATCACACCTCCCAGCAGGATCCAGTATCTCCCATCACACCTCCCAGCAGGATCCAGTATCTCCCATCACACCTCCCAGCAGGATCCAGTATCTCCCATCACACCTCCCAGCAGGATCCAGTATCTCCCATCACACCTCCCAGCAGGATCCAGCATCTCCCATCACACCTCCCAGCAGGATCCAGCATCTCCCATCACACCTCCCAGCAGGATCCAGCATCTCCCATCACACCTCCCAGCAGGATCCAGCATCTCCATCACACCTCCCAGCAGGATCCAGTATCTCCCATCACACCTCCCAGCAGGATCCAGTATCTCCCATCACACCTCCCAGCAGGATCCAGTATCTCCCATCACACCTCCCAGCAGGATCCAGTATCTCCCATCACACCTCCAGCAGGATCCAGTATCTCCCATCACACCTCCCAGCAGGATCCAGCATCTCCCATCACACCTCCCAGCAGGATCCAGCATCTCCATCACACTCCCAGCAGGATCCAGTATCTCCCATCACACTGGGGATCTAACACTGGAGGGCAGGAGAGCGCTGGGATCTAACACTGGAGGACAGGAGAGTGTTGAGATCTAACACTGGAGGACAGGAGAGCGCTGGGATCTAACACTGGAGGCAGGAGAGCGCAGGGATCTAACACTGGAGGACAGGAGAGCGCTGGATATAACACTGGAGGACAGGAGAGTGTTGAGATCTAACACTGGAGGCAGGAGAGTGCTGGGATCTAACACTGGAGGGCAGGAGAGCACAGGGATCTAACACTGGAGGACAGGAGAGCACAGGGATCTAACACTGGAGGACAGAGAGCGCTGGGATATAACACTGGAGGGCAGGAGAGCGCTGGATCTAACACTGGAGGACAGGAGAGCGCAGGGATCTAACACTGGAGGACAAGAGAGCGCTGGGATATAACACTGGAGGACAGGAGAGCGCTGGGATATAACACTGGAGGACAGGAGAGTGTTGAGATCTAACACTGGAGGGCAGGAGAGCGCTGGGATCTAACACTGGAGGACAGGAGAGCGCTAGGATAGAACACTGGAGGGCAGGAGAGCGCTGGGATCTAACACTGGAGGGCAGGAGAGTGCAGGGATCTAACACTGGAGGACAGGAGAGCGCTGGGATATAACACTGGAGGACAGGAGAGCGTTGAGATCTAACACTGGAGGGCAGGAGAGCGCTGGGATCTAACACTGGAGGACAGGAGAGCACTGGGATATAACACTGGAGGGCAGGAGAGCGCTGGGATCTAACACTGGAGGGCAGGAGAGTGTTGAGATCTAACACTGGAGGGCAGGAGAGCGCTGGATCTAACACTGGAGGGCAGGAGAGCGCGGGATCTAACACTGGAGGGCAGGAGAGCGCAGGGATCTAACACTGGAGGGCAGGAGAGCGCAGGGATCTAACACTGGAGGGCAGGAGAGCGCAGGGATCTAACACTGGAGGACAGGAGAGTGCTGGGATCTAACACTGGAGGGCAGGAGAGCGCTAGGATAAACACTGGAGGGCAGGAGAGCGCTGGATCGAACACTGGAGGGTAGGAGAGTGCAGGATCTAACACTGGAGGACAGGAGAGCGCAGGGATCTAACACTGGAGGCAGGAGAGCGCTGGGATATAACACTGGAGGCAGGAGAGCGCAGGGATCTAACACTGGAGGACAGGAGAGCGCTGGGATATAACACTGGAGGACAGGAGAGTGTTGGATCTAACAGGAGGGCAGGAGAGCGCTGGATCTAACACTGGAGGACAGGAGAGCGCTGGATATAACACTGGAGGCAGGAGAGCGCTGGGATCTAACACTGGAGGGCAGGAGAGTGCAGGGATCTACCACTGGAGGGCAGGAGAGTGTTGGATCTAACACTGGAGGGCAGGAGAGTGTTGAGATCTAACACTGGAGGGCAGGAGAACGCTGGGATCTAACACTGGAGGGCAGGAGAGCGCAGGGATCTAACACTGGAGGGCAGGAAGCGCAGGGATCTAACACTGGAGGGCAGGAGAGCGCAGGGATCTAACACGGAGCAGGAGAGGCAGGATCTAACATGAGGCAGGAGGCGATCTAACACTGGAGGGCAGGAGAGCGCAGGGATCTAACACTGGAGGGCAGGAGAGCGCTGGGATCTAATAACGAATCTGCGCAGTGCTGGAATCTAACACTAGAGGCAGAGTAACACTAGGGCATTATAATGTAGGGCAGGAGAGTGCTGGAGAATATTACTAGAGGACTGTGGATTTTTTGGTCAGAATTATATTCGCTGAACACAAAAACTAACACACGTTCACTGTCCTCCTTTATTCCTCTGCAGCCCCCCAACAAATATAGTGTACCTTTTTGTGGGTGATCCTCCCCACTGTCGGTCCACTGACTGTCACTTCCAAGTAATCGGTTTTGGGACTCGCTGAGTGGTCTGGCTGGAAATGGCTGACTTGGTCCAGCACTAAAAGAAAAAAAAAATAATCCGATAATTAACATTATTTTCTTCAGGCAGAGGAGCAGATCATACATTGGTGAAGGAGTAAAACGGCAGCCTGACACCGGACATTAATGGCATTTTTACGTGTCAAAAATATCTGATAGATTTAGATCTGAGAGGTGGGACCGTCGCCATCACCACTGGCGCGAGTGAAAGAAGAGGGGAACCATTAGATATACTTACTGTTTGGAAGAATCGCTCTGATTAGCTGATAAATTTTGCTCAGGATCGCCAAGGACAAGGCGAGTTGGGAAAGAACACCCGTCTCCCAAGCTGTAGGACAGAAGAATGCATGGTCCGGGGGTCTTACAAATAGGATTCATTTATATACCATTATTACAGTCATTAGCAACATTTTCTATCAAAGAGAAAAAAAAAAGCAGAAAAACAGGATGTGTCCCAATGACAACACTTCCTGGCTCCCGCTCTGAAGAGCACAAGTGTCATGTGTGAAGAGCTTGTGGTTGCACCCGGGTTTTGGAGCATAAGCGCAAAGTCCCTCCGGGCCGTATATATGGTCACCATAACTAGAAATGATGCATCGTGGTCACATTCTGCACTTGGGTCCCGGGTGAGATAAGGGTTAATATAATGACTTTGGGACATTTTTTTTTATTATTACTTTGGCTTTTTATGTATATATATATTTATATGTTACTTTACCTTGTGAATGTGGGAAACAGCCAATATCTCTTTTCATCCCCAAAGACTTCTCGAAAATTCTTGCTGAAGCCAAGGGAAAACCCATCTTTCTCAGGACCAGTTCGAAAAGAAGGAGCCCGGAAAGCCTCTATAATAAACGAATTACTAGAAAATGTTCCCGTCTCCAAGATCCTATCCCAATATGTAGTAGATGTAATAATAATATTAGCAAATACCTTCAATTACAAATGTAGTATAGTTCTTCTGATTAGCTATGTCGCTGACCCAAAGTACAGAGCATTGCGGTAGCTCAGGTATCCATGGTTACAACCACTCATATAGTGACAGTTAGTTAGTGGTCGTAACCATGGATATCTGAGCTACAGCAATACTCTACACATGGGGTAAGCGACATAGCTAATCAGAAGAACTATACTACATTTCTAATTGGAGGCGTTAGCTATTATTATTACACCTACTAGATATTGGGATAGGATCTTGAACATGAGCATACCCTTTTAATTATCATTTGATAAACTATAGTTACACCCCGCCCCAAAAATAATAAATTATTTGGTCAATTATCATTATTCTATTTATCCAGAAAACTCCCTTCCTTCTCACTTAACCAGATATACTGCCCCCCACCGATGAGCATCCACAGCCCCAATACAGATGTGTGCATGGAAGGGAGTTTGGATATAAGGGTTGTCCAGAGGAAAAATAAAAAACAAAACCAATACCCTCAGTTCTGGCGCTTACTCGGTCCTTACTAGTCTCATGTCAACGCACAAGACTGAGGGTCATCACCGTGATCAGTGATTGGATGAGCAGACTGCAATTTTCCGGGTGTTGAGACCAGCGGGGATTGGGTAAGTGCCAGAATCGGAGCAGCAAGAACCCAGTTAGGGCAAGTATTCCTTTATTCTCTGGACAACCTCTTTAGTAATAACTTTATACCTCCGCCACTTATACATGGCGCCGAGGATAAAATGGCTCCTTATGGGAGAACTTTCCAGGCCTAGATGTGGGCTGTCAGGCAATGGCATTGCACCTCGGCAGGGCTTCACCCCGAATGGCATTACCTATAGTAGATCTGTTTTTCCCAACAAGCCAGCAATGATAGCTAAATAACGAGAGTATACTGATGAAGAACATGGCCGACACGAAAAACAGGAACAGGACGTGGAATTTGGCTCTGGTATCCGCCAGCTCATTCTGTAAAATGGAGAAAGAACAAGATAACATGACAATGTAGAGTCTGAATATTCTAGTGCATGGGCAAAAACATGGAGAAAATGGAATGTATGTGTGTGTGCGAACCATGCCGGTAATAACTATTACATGTTAAATGGACGGACTGACAAGTACAGACAGGTGTCGTACGGGACAGGCTAGGAAAATTGTCTAATATCGCCTCCTTAGGGCAGTGGTCACCGACCTGCAGAGCAAGAACGTGTATTAAATGATGGTGCAACCGCTGTCCAAAAGCCCCATTATGGCACACGAATATTCCCTGCTTACAGGAAAGCCACCATAAGAAAATATCCTATTGTTTAAACCAGATGCTGAAAGGTTTTTCTTCTTCCTCCGTATCACAATCTGTATTCGAAAAAAAAAAAAAATTGCAATTTTCACACTGGCCACTAGAGGTTTTATAGGCTAACTTCCTGTTTCAGGAAACAACATATGTACAGTCATGGCCAAAAGTTTTGAGAATGACACAAATATTAATTTTTACAAAGTCTACTGCTTCACTTTTTCTAATGGCAATTTGCATATACTCCAGAATGTTATAAAGAGTGATCAGCTTAACAGCAATTACTTGCAAAGTCAATATTTGGCTAGAAAATGAACTTTATCCCCCAAAACACATTTCAACATCATTGCAGCCCTGCCTTAAAAGGACCAGCTAACCTCTTTTCAGTGATTGCTCCATTAACACAGGTGTGGGTGTTGATGAGGACATGACTGGAGATCAATCTGTCATGATTAAGTAAGAATGACACCACTGGACACTTTAAAAGGAGGCTGGTGCTTGGCATCACTGTTTCTCCTCTGTTAACCATGGTTATCTCTAAAGAAACACGTGCAGTCATCATTGCAATGCACAAAAATGGCCTAACAGGGAAGAGTATCGCAGCTAGAAAGATTGCACCTCAGTCAACAATCTATCGCATCATCAAGAACTTCAAGGAGAGAGGTTCCATTGTTGCCAAAAAGGCTCCAGGGCGCCCAAGAAAGACCAGCAAGCGCCAGGACCGTCTCTTAAAAGTGTTTCAGCTGCGGGATCGAGCTACCAGCAGTGCAGAGCTTGCTCAGGAATGGCAGCAGGCAGGTGTGAGTGCATCTGCACGCACTGTGAGGCGGAGACTCTTGGAACAAGGCCTGGTCTCAAGGAGGGCAGCAAAGAAGCCACTTCTCTCCAGAAAAAACATCATGGACAGACTGATATTCTGCAAAAGGTACAGGCAGTGGACTGCTGAGGACTGGGGTAAAGTTATTTTCTCTGATGAATCCCCTTTTCGATTGTTTGGGACATCAGGAAAACGCCTCATTCGGAGAAGACAAGGTGAGCGCTACCACCAGTCTTGTCTCATGCCAACTGTTAAGCATCCTGAAACCATTCATGTGTGGGGTTGCTTCTCAGCCAAGGGAATCGGCTCTCTCACAGTCTTGCCTAAAAACACAGCCATGAATAAAGAATGGTACCAGAATGTCCTCCAAGAGCAACTTCTCCCAACCCTCCAAGAGCAGTTTGGCGATCAACAATGCCTTTTCCAGCATGATGGAGCACCTTGCCATAAAGCAAAGGTGATAACTAAATGGCTCAGGGAACAAAACATAGAGATTTTGGGTCCATGCCTGGAAACTCCCCAGATCTTAATCCCATTGAGAACTTGTGGTCAATCATCAAGAGACGGGTGGACAAACAAAAACCTAAAAATTCTGACAAAATGAAAGCATTGATTGTGCAGGAATGGACTGCTATCAGTCAGGATTTGGTCCAGAAGTTGATTGAGAGCATGCCAGGGAGAATTGCAGAGGTCCTGAAGAAGAAGGGTCAACACTGCAAATATTGACTTGCTGCATTAACTCATTCTAACTGTCAATATAAGCTTTTGTTACTCATATGTTTGCAATTATTATATTTCTGTCTGTGATAAAAACATCTGTCAAACACATAAAAACCAGAGGGCAGCAGATCATGTGAAAATATAATATTTGTGTCATTCTCAAAACTTTTGGCCATGACTGTACACAGCAAGAATACTCAGACCCTGCCCCCAATCTTGTGCTTTGACTTGTCTGATGAGCATGTGCATAGGTCATTGTGAAGGGCAGGGTGAGCTGAGACATTGCCTATTGTGATAAGTGGATCCTGAGTAAAGAATTGTTACCAGTCATTGTAATCCTGCCTGATCCCTTTCTGAAAGAACAGTAAAAAAAAGCCCCAGTGGTCGATGTAAAAACTGCATTACTATTTTTTTTTTCTAAGACAGATTGTAATATGGACAAAAATAAATGTAATGTTATTTTTTTAATAACCAGTACAAAAACCTGATTTAAACAATGGGACATTTTCTGATCATCGCTCCCTTTTAAGAAGATCCACCCGTGGAGGAGAACCACTGAGCATCTGCACCTTCAACTATGGTGGTCCTGGCCCAGGCATGGACTGCAAGGACTAATATTAATTTGTATGACTGTCATGTAATACTACATTTTTTCCACAGGGGGCGTGCATAGCTGGCTGCCACCCGATAATCTCCAGTGATCTACTTAATTTCAGAAGAGATTTTCTCCCTTGGCAGTGATTTTTTTTTTTTTGCATGTCTCCACTTTTTGTTTTATTTCCATCCTGGAGACTTGAAAAAGAATATTAAACATGCCTGTGTTCGAGACGCCGTTCCCTTAACCCTCTAATCAGTAGGGCAAAAAAAAAAAAGGCCATATTTTGGGTTACCTCGTAGGTACGTTATGGTCACGTTGTAATACAGAAATATACTTGAGGAAAGCACGCTGTGTATATGGAGACGGGCAGGTACGGCATTAAATCACCAGGAATTCCCCAGATTGGGGGTAGTAGCCTCAGTTGATCACCAGGCAGAGGCAGAATGATCACCTATGGACTAACTGCTATCTGTATAATACAGTACATTACTACATAAGCCACAAAATACAGATTTCTAGTCCTCAGGTCCCGTTCTATAGGCGAAGACTATCCTCACTGCTATTTCTTAGGCTGACCTGGGGTCAATAGATTAGAACTAGGTCACTTGGGACACGTGGGCGGTGTGGTAGGCTAGACTCCCATCCGTGTGTCATGGTCGAGCACAGAACGCGATGAGTGGTCTGGCCACGAACTCAGGAGCTTCGTAGCCATATAGGAAGCTGGGGACTTTGGATTAGGAGATCCGGGGTCACGCCATGCAGCACACAGTCTGTGCTCAAAACGTGAAACATGAATGTGTGAATCTAGCTTTAGAGATGGATGGTATCTACGATGGGATCTACTATGAACCATCCCTACAGATGGAAAAGACGACCATTGGACAGACGAGATGTTTTGGATGGAGTGTCATGAATCGGCGACTTGGGTGGCTTTACCTGGGGACAGGTGTCTTCAGATTTGCTGCGGCATAGCTTTACGCAAACAAAGACAGTTCATTAGACAGAAGAAGGGTCTGATTTGTAGATGACAGAAAGGAGAGCAGATGTGAACCACAAGAAGACGTGTGGGCTGGTGTAGGAAGCATGGTCTACCCAGTTCCAATCAGGGGTATACATACAATAGGTGCAGAGGTTGCAATCGTACCCGGACACTGGAGCCGAAGGATTTTTTAAATCCTGGACACCTAATTTAGGGGTCCTATAAGCATAAAGATTCTTTATACAACATACAATGGGTGGTTTGAAACATCTGAGGATCGCTGGTCGCATCTACAGCCAACAACTGTCAGATAAACCTCTACAGCGTGGTGGCCAGTGTCCATGCTATGTAAGGGTAACCAACCCAAAATCTGTTGAATTTGAGGATTTTGGATGTGTATGGGGGGGGGGGGGATATCTGACAACAGATATCGAGAGGGAACGAAGGATAGAACATGTTGGATTTCAACATGCCCAATCCTTCTCCCCTCAATTTACTGAAAACATGCATGCTTGGCTGAGCCGAGCATACATGTTAATGGTGAAGATCGTGAAGAATAGCCTTTTATCAAAGAAGCATTCAGCAAACAAAGGAATATTCCAGGCGAGCTAAGTTATTATCGGACCTCTGAATAGGCGATAGTTGTTAGGTCGTTGTGCCCCCACTAATCATCAGAAATAGGATGTGTGTATAGCGTTCTTCCCTGGTGACAAGAAGGCAACCAACGAGAGTTAAATGGAGCAGCAGGTCTCGCAAGTGTGGGACCCACATCCGGGACCCCAGGCAGTCACAAATCGTTCCCGTTGTTTTTCCTTGGCCGCATCTTCCTACCCCTTCCTTCAAGTTTATGACATTGGCTATACCTGAAGATAGACACATTTGACCATCAGTGACACAGACTGGAAGGAAGGGGAGCACGTGAGGGTGGCCATTAAATTCAACTTCTCCAGTCTGCAGTCTAGCGGACAGTGGAGAACATGAGACACAATCAGGATCTGGTAGGAGCCCACTTCACTAATGGTTATGACCTACCTAGTATATAGGTGATAACTTGCTTAGGCTGGAATAACCCTTTAAATATATGGCAGTACACGATAGAATATGAACGATTTATGGTCTCTACGATAAGTTTGTAACGAGATCGGTGCACCATTGTTGTGGCCGAGTAGTAGTGCACTGCACCTTCCCACCCAGTTGTTTGTCATCTACTGTAAAGTAGCTGAAGAAAAACACCATAACGGCGCGTAAAGAGTTCCTACATTTTGGTATTTTTTTTTTTCCATAATCTGTAGATCCTTAAATGCCTGGTAGATTGGCGGGCGGTCCAGGTCCTGAAACCCCCACTGATTGCCCAAAAGTGTGCAGCTCCGAAGGTGGAAATTGGACGGCTGACGCCTCAGATCGCACATAACACACTAAAGATTCAATAGAAAGTCTAAAGTTTATAATAAAAGGTTTCCTATAGAAAGTTCACTCTAGGTCTAAAAAAAAATATCCAAAATATTTAGGCTGTGCATGTTCAGGCAGGAGCGATTCTGCGTCCTGTGCACTTCTGAATGGTCTGTTGAGTGGTCGGTGGGGGTCTCAGTACCTCGTCCCCCACCAATCTCCAGGGAAATTATAGTGGTCAGATTTTAGTTCTCTGAGCTTGTCACTTTTTTTTTCTTTTTAAATCCACCAAATGGTTCCAGACATATGGGCCTTTTTATTTAGTGACCATTTTATGGGTTTTTACTACGGTGGCGTGGCTCACCGGATTCTCTGGGGCATGTTTTTAGGCTGCTCGGCATAATTACAGCTCCTTAGTAAAGTCCATAAAAATATATATATTAAGTAAAAAAAAAGGCCCATATCTCTGGAACCGTATTGAAGATTTAAAGAAAAGAAAAAAAAAAAAAAGGAAATCTCAGAAGCAGCGGGAAAAAAAATAAGAGCAAAATAAACCCCAAAAAACGGTCCACTTTTGATCCGGTGACAGGTCTACTTTAAGGCATATAAGATGTTAAAGAAAAACAAAACAACGTAGTAAAGTTCAGTTACACTTTAGATACAGCTACGAGGCCAATGTTAAAGAATTCTTACCGTCCAAAATCGGATGAAATATTGTAGAACGGTGGCGGCAATGAACAGGCAGTACAGTAAGGAGTACAATAAAAACAGCAGGAAAAATTTGTAATTGGAAAATCCCACACAATTATTCACCCTACAATGAAGACATTACACACATTACCGTGCTTAGAAAGCATCAAAATAGAAAAATGCATCAATAACGAGCCCGAAAAACCACACACGTACCAGGGGCAGTGATGATCCATCTTGAGAACACATCTGACGGAAACAGAAATGGGAAAATATATTTATATAGTCGCTGTAATACAACCGCAGCTTATTATAGGGCATCACCACTCAAAACAATTAGTATCAAAGAATTAAAAAAAAAATAGTATTTTCTCATAGATTATATTGTAATTAAAGAGGACAAGTCAGCTGATGTGTTTGTATCGCCCACGAAAGACGGATTTTGGTAAGAACTTACCTGTAAAATCCTTTTCAGCGAAGGAAGGAAGAGAGACACAGTATTCATTACTGATGGGTAGGCGGAGCCCAGATAGGATTGACACCTCAGATTAAAAAGAGTGTTGACCGGCCCCTCCAGCTCGGGCTCCTCCTACTCAGCTTTCTTCAGTCGTACCCAAGCTTAAAGAAGAGCAAGATCACCAGCGGAGCAACATAACCCCTTCTGAAGGACTTCAGAGAAAACACAATAGTACAGGTTATGCATGCATTTGGCAAAAAAAAAACACACAGTTCCAGGTACTACTCACTGGACCTGACCACTGCGATGAGCTGGTAATGCTGGAACAGAGCCGTAGCGCGTCGACCTCAGCCCAGATAAACGCTATCAGAGAAGGGTCACGCCGCATCTGTAAATACAACAACACACTTCTGCCATGGGAGGGAGCTGTGTCTCTCTTCCTTCCTTCGCTGAAAAGGATTTTACAGGTAAGTTCTTACCAAAATCCGTCTTTCAGCTGCAGAGGGAAGGAAGAGAGCCACAGTATTCATTACTGATGGGACGTCCCAAAGCAGTTCAAAAATTAGGGTGGGAAACAAAACCAAAATAGGCAGAAACCCAACAACCTAGATAAAAGCGCAATAGGCGCCAAATACAAGTTAACTAGAACTTTAAACTACCGCTGCCTGCAGGACCCTACGTCCTAAGGCCGCATCAGCGGAAGTACTAACGTCCACCTTATAAAACTTTGTAAACGTGTGGACGGAACACCAGGTCGCCGCTCGGCAGAGCTGAGCTGCCGAAGCCCCTTGATAAAAGGCCCACGATGAAGCCACAGCCCTCGTGGAGTGAGCTCGAACCTTAATCGGGCAAGGTTCGCCTTTAAGTCGGTAAGCTTCCAAAATGGCCGACCGAATCCAACGAGCTATAGAGTCCTTGGAAGCTCGTTGACCACGCCTGCGACCTGCAGGAATTACAAACAGAAGATCTAACTTCCGAAAAATTTGAGTAATAGGCAAATAGAACTTCAAGGCCCGCACCAAATCCAATGTGTGCAAGGCCCGTTCCTTTGCCTTCCTCGGGCCCGGGCAAAGCGAGGACAACACAATATCCTGGTTAACATGAAAATGCGACACCACCTTAGGTAGAAAGTCGCCCCGAGTGCGGAACACTACTTGATCAGAGTAAAACTCCAGGAAAGGAGGCGAGCAGGGAAGAGCCGCCAACTCAGAAACTCTTCTCAAAGAGGTTACCGCCACTAAGAAGGCAACCTTCCAAGAAAGTAGAGAAAGGCTAGCAGAACTCATAGCCTCAAAAAGCACATGTTGAAGAGCCTCCAAGACAAGGTTGAGCCGCCATGGAGACACAGGCGCCTTCCGCGGCGGAAACTGACGGGTTACTCCGCGAAAAAAAGGAACGCACGTCTCTACGGGAGGCAATAGCCCTCCGAAACAGTAAGGACAGAGTAGAAACCTGACCTTTCAGGGTGCTTACTGCCAAACCTTTGTCCAGCCCATACTGTAGACAAATTGGGAATGGGAAAAAAACCCCCGGGTTCCTTGAAGAACCCGAACACCACAAAAAGAAGACTCCCAAGTCTTGTGATAAATCCCAGTAGTAGCCGAACTACTGGCAGTTCGCAGAGTGGCAATGACCTTGCTGAAAAAACCTCTAAGGGTCAATATTTTGGTCTCAAGAGCCACGCCGTCAAACGCAGAGACTTCAAGTCCTGATAACGAACGGGTCCCTGGGTTAACAGGTCCGGGCGAAGAGGAAGTGGGAATGGCGGCGCCGCCAAACACGACACTAGTGTCGAGAACCACGTCCTCCTTGGCCAATCTGGAATTCTCTCCAGTCTGATCCGACGCAGCACCAGAGGGAGTAAGGAATCGGCGGAAACACATGGACTAGCTCGAAATGGTCCCACGGATCCACCAGAGCGTCTACTGCCACAGCCTTCGGGTCCTTGAACCTGGACATGAAGGTAGGTAGTTTGGTATTGAACCTGAACGCCATCAAGTCCACTTGGTGAGTTCCCCAACGGAAGCACAGCAGTGCAAAAATTTTCGGATGAAGACTCCATTCTCCGGGATCCATCTTCTCGCGACTGAGGAAGTCCGCCGTGGTATTCTGGACTCCTGGAATGTGAATCGCAGAGATGGCTGGAACCCTGGTCTCGGCCCAAATCAGGATCCGAGACACCTCCATCATGGGAACTCCTCGTCCCGCCTTGGTGGTTGATGTACGCGACCGCCGTCGCGTTGTCTGTCCGCACTCGGACTGGCAGACCGCTCAAAGAGACCGTCCAGTGTTGGAGGCAAAGAAAAAATTGCCCTCAATTTCAGGATGTTGATCGGTAAAACCGACTCTTCCGATGACCATACTCCCTGGATCCAAAGATCGTTCCAGACACCCTCCCCAGCCCGTCAGGCTGGCATTGGTGGTTATGACCGACCATTTCGGAGGGAGGAAAGACTTTCCCAGGGATAACGCTCCTGGACGTAACCACCATCCTAGGGATTCCCGCACCCTGTGAGAGATGGTGACGCTGGAATCCAGTGAAACTTGCGATCGATCCCAACGACTCAGAATGAGCCTATGGAGAGCTCTGAAATGAAATTGGGCAAACGGAAGCGCCTCCATGGACGCCATCAAACCCAGAAGGTGTATACCTTCCGAAGGGACATTGCTATCGCAGACTTCATAATCTGTACATGTCGGAGAAGACATGCCTGCCTGTCTGGAGGTAGGGACACCACCGCCCGTACCGTGTCGAAATGCATCCTCAAAAACAGGATTGCTTGCGACGATCCCAATTGACCAGTCACCCGAAATCCTCCAGGAGCTGAAGGGATAGATTGCGAGCCGTCACTGCCTCCTTCTTTGAGGCCACAATCGAAAGGTCGTCCAGATAGGGACGAATCGTAAGACCCCGTCTTTGAAGAATTGCCATGAGATTTAGGCGCCAGAATCGTTGTAAAAATTCTGGGCGTTAAGGCCAAGCCGAAAGGCTGAGCCACAACCTGGTAATGGTTGATCTATGGCAAAAACGAAGGAAGCGCTGGTGAGCTCTTCCGAAGGGAACATGCAATAAGCGTCGCGAATGTCGATTGACCAAAAAGTCGTTCTGCGACAGGGCTGCCATAACGGAGCGAAGCGACTCCATGCGGAATTTTCGGGTGTGGACAAGCCGATTCAATCTTTCCAGAATAGGGCGAAATTTGTCCTCCTTTTTGGGGACTACCAAGAGGTTGAATAAAAAATCCTCTTCCCCGGTCCTCTGCGGAACCGGTATCACCACACCCTTCTGCAGAAGGGAATCGACCTCTCGCAGTAGAGAGGTAAATAGTTCGGCTCTGACGGAATGTGAGATTAGCAAAAAAACTGTCCGGGGGTCGAGAAAGAAACTCTATGAAGTAGCCTGCCAACACAACCTGTGTCACCCAGGCGTCCGACACGGGAAACCCAAGTCGGTTTGAATTGGAGTAAACGACCCCCCACTCGAGAGCGCTCAAGTGAGACTCAGATATCAGTCCGCCTTAGCGGAGTTTTTGCCAGCTTCTGCCTTAACAGAAGTTCTGTTTCCAGGGTATGTGGAATTTCTGAGAATTCCCCCTTTTTTTTTTAAAAAAAAAGAGAGAGACGACCCAAACCCCCAGAGGGTTGACCGGATCATCCCTTGAACCGAAAGGACCGCCGATAACTATCGGCACTAGTCCTGCCAGACGCAGAAGTCACAGCTCTGCGCTGCGGTAAAGCTGTTTCTTTTACCTTTGCCTTGGCAATCAGCTCCGTGAGGTCAGTCAAATAGCTGACCACTTTGTAAGCTAAAGATAGCAAACCTTGTTGGAAACCGCGTTCCACCGTCCAAGTCGCAGTGCTCTTCTGACTGTGACTGCCGAGGATTGCGCCCTGGATAGCAGTGACGCATTATCCTTCAACTTGAAAAGCCCATCTACCTCGATAGAGGGGATCCATCTTGCCACGCCGTCCTTAGACGATCCAACCGGCTCAGGGGAACTTAACAAGTACACCTAGATGAATCCTTAATACCGAATCTATGATCCACGGCCTTGCAGATGGAAATTGTTGTCATCTCCGTTTTTCTGTCCAGCGTGTCCTGCAGACTCGCCTTCCCTTTACCCGGAAGATTCGCTAAGCTGGGATAAAGGGACATTCACTTCAGGAGAAGGGGTCCAATTAACAAACAACTCCGTAGAAAAACGGATACAGTTTGTAAAGTCGTCGCGACCCATGCGACTCCTGAAACATCCGGGCCGACTTACCAGGACGTCTAGTTACCTCCTCCGGTAACTGTAACGCCCTCATGGTTTCAATAGAAATTTTAGTACGGCCCATGAGAGAGGCAGGGTGTCCCTGCCGATCCTCCTTGTCCGAATCGGACTTCTTCGCTAAGCGAGAAGGAAGGCACCGATTTGTGTCGCTTCCTTGAGAGGATCTAGCTGACACTCCATAACCTAAAAGGTCAGACAGGCCATCAATAAACTAGTGAAGGCCTCCATTTTGACACCACTGGAACCTCCGACCGCCGCGCATGAGTCGAGGTCTGCGTGTCAGATACGCGAGGCTGATCCGTAGCGGATCTGCACAGTATATGGCAGGTTAAATCTGTCAGCAACCAGAACAGTTTCTTAAAGAAAAAACAAACACTGAAGGGTTAAAGCTCTAAAAGAGAGAGCTACCCCAGCTGTCCCCCATTAAGAGTTAACCGCCTAAGAAGGGGTTAAAGTAGCAGACTCCCCACAACCCTGATAATGAAAAGGGTGTGCGAATCTCAAGCGTCTCTTATAAGGCCGCAGCTGCAGGACAGCTTTTTATGCCACACTAAACAGAAAACGTTCCACAAGATCCCTAAAAAATTGCGCTGTTTTGTATGTCGCAATGACCGCCAAAGTGTCAAGGAGATCACTAACCGCTTATGCGATGTTAATGAGATCGCCGAGATTGGCAGCTACTAGCGACATTAAAAATGAACACACAAACGATCGCATTAGTATGCGTCGTTATCAGGATCGTTAGCGGAAACGTATAGTGGCAGCATTAATGTCGCAGACTCCCCACAACCTCTTTATTAATATTGAAAGAGTGTGCGAGCCCCTTATGCCATAACAGCCGCAGGACAGCTCAATCTGTTACTCAGTAGTGCCCCAGACGGCGCCCGCGCTGTGGAGGTGAAGGGGTTAAGCTTCTGCCCGCGGGCTAGAAGCGACTCACCCAGCTGGTCACGGTTCTTGCCGGGAGGGGAGGGGAACGATCCGGGGAGCTTTCAGCCTGCAGTGCTTTTCTAGCAATGGCCGCCACGCTCTGCCTCCGTGTGCTCCATGTAGAGGAGCCGGAAATGGAGGCTGCAGTAAAGCGCGCGCGCTCAGAGCGGCGCGAAATTCAAATAAAAAAACGCGCACTCCTCTCTCCCGTTCTCTATGTCCTGCAGGCATCCACCTGCGGACAAAAAACACAGTCACCGGCATGTATATAGTAACAGCGACTGCCGCAGCAGTCGCTGAATCACTCACACACATCAATAAAAATGTGGAGTACTCACCAGCCGAAAGCGCCACAGGGACCCCAAGGGGTTTCTGGCGCGTGCCCATGCTTCCCCCCAGGGCGGGGATCGCAGTGACCCCTGCACGCGGTTTGCGTCCCCGCCAGGGAAGCCATCCTCATCCCCCCGGGCCGGCAGGGTTCTGCAGGGACCACCATATAGGGTAATACAGATCCGCCAAGGGAGAGGTGGGGGTCCAGCAGCGCTGAGACTCCTGAGACCTCTAGACCTCATTTGGTGATCCAAGTCTCTTGTCCGATAAAAAATAATAAAATCTTCTGAGGAGCTGCTTCCAGCAGCGACCATCCTCTGAGACCTCAAATTGTAAACTGAAGAAAGCTGAGTAGGAGGAGCCCGAGCTGGAGGGGCCGGTCAACACTCTTTTTAATCTGAGGTGTCAATCCTATCTGGGCTCCGCCTACCCATCAGTAATGAATACTGTGGCTCTCTTCCTTCCCTCTGCAGCTGAAATATCAACTTTTTTACTTCTTTTCCTATAACGCTGCTGCACCGTTCCTCTGTAATTCTTACTGATACATTGATAACTGAATGTTCCCGTTGGGGATGTTTCTCTACACAGTGTAAAATGTGAGTGCCGATTGGGACATTTGAGAACGCATCCCTAAGGGTGCTCTCACACTGCACTCAGGCACCCATTCAGTGGCTCCATCGGGGCTTACGTCTGACTCTCCCCCCCCTCTTCCCCGGCAAAATGGGATTCGGGCATATGCGCCAACGGGGCCAGAGACTATTATGGTGCAGGCAGAGTGAACATGCGCGTATATGCCTACTGGAGGTGGACACACAGACACAGTCTACTACGTCTGAATGTCCACCTCCAGTAGGTGTATACACTTGAAAATGATGCACATCTGAGTGCATGTTTGCTCTGCCGGCACCATTATAGTCTATGGCCCCGTTGGCGCATACGCCCGAATCTCCGATGGCTTGACTGAACGAGTGGATAGAGAGGTTTCCAGCTCAAGTTAAAAACAGCTCAGTTACATAAAATCTTTAAAATGATATATCCGTGAAGGAAAAAGGTGGATAGCTGGACAATGCCAATGTATAGTCCATCTATCTACCCTTTCCTTTCATGGATTTGTCATTTTAAAGATTTTCAATGAATGAGCGGCGTTTAACTGGAGCTGGAAGCCTCTTTATTTTCCATGGATTATTCTACGTCTGGTCAGGATGAATTGAACCGCAACAGGTGAGCTGACATCTCCCTCAAACTATACCCACTGGACGGGTGCCTGAACCCATTGTGATAGCACCCTAAGGAGTAACATCCAGCTATCAAATAGTTTATGCGGAGGAATAACAGAGGAACGGCACGATACAGAGTCCTAAGAAAAGATGCTGTAGAATTATTATACATTAGTTATTTACTACATCAGACATGTCAGAAGAGCTGAAAAGGTCTTTTCTAAAGGGGGTTGTTCACTTTTACAATAGTCTGCTGTTAGAAAAGTCCCTAAACAAATAACTTGCACCCAAACTATTTCAAACCACGAAATTTAGTTGTAATATATGGGGCAACCTGGTAATAAGAGGTCAATCTTACTACAACGCCAGACCCTGGAGGAAGAAGCGCCATTTGTAACTTATTTCCCTTTAATGGGGTCAATTCCATTTTAATTGTTCATGGGATATCCACAGGATAATTCATAGGAAATTTGTGGGCATTCTAAGCTCATGGAAGCACAAAAATGTGCGGTAATATTTTTTTTTTTTAAAAAAATGTCAGAATATGACCATAGATGGAATTCCTCTTAAAATGGCTTTTCTTATTATCTACAGTAAAGCAGTGCTCCCCGACCTCCTAGCCTAAGGCTCGCTTGGAGGCAAGTGGCGTTGTTGTAGTGCTGGTCCGAGCCGTGTGCGTTCCAACCCTGCAAGCTGAGACAGCTTGGCCTCTGCAACATCGGCGGAACGCAGCTGCTCGGATCCAGAGATCTGAAAGACTTGCAAGCACCGCACTCCTTTTCTAAAAAAAAAAACAAAAAAAAAAAAACGAGCACTGCTCTTAGTCTATCAAGGGTGGTCGGTAACCTAACCAACAAGCAGTAACCAATAAAATTAAAATTGCAAAGTTTCTTGTTATTAGAAGCACTTTGCAATTTTACCCATTTATGATGAGAAAATCTATTAAGAAGCATTGATATGGGCAGATTAAGGAACTGTGGGATCTTCCCCTTCTCCAATCTCTATGTCTAATGGATAATGTTTCCTCCACTGTAAACTATAAAAAAAAAACCACCAAGCCTCAGGGACACTGGATATGAAGGCGGCTGAGTGCTTTTACACTGGTCACGGACCTCCACGCTGACTTCTAATATCCCTCCTATTTCACATAAAGGAACATTGCTCCGGATACTCTACGTTCTGAGTTATTTATACGGCTCTACAACAGCTGCGCTGTTCATTACTTATTCTGCATCCATTAGGAGATTGCAAATATAGAGATAAGTAATGACTAATATAAGGCCGCCTAACCACATCCATGCCCATGTGGTCCCGGTTCCATCTTCTTGTGATTGCATGCCTTTCCTCCAGGTTCTCCGCTTTCCCGTCAAACACCAAAAACATACAGATGTCCGATTTACAGATGTGGAATCTACACTGTGAACTTTACTGGGAACTAATGTAAATGGTGTAATATATAGAAGATCCAGGGACTCACACGTCGCAGGCTGAGCAATGGTGGCATCGGTCGGGCTTTATCAGTTGACATCTTTCACAATACCGGATGGCTAGATTTATAAAAAAAAAATAAAAAATTAGTTTCCGATAAGCGATCAATAAGACAGATCGATTAGCTCTAAAGTTTTCATTTATAATATATAAGGGTCATACACATTTAGAATAAAACTGAATCAAATATGAAAACGATATCTAGTTGATGCAAGCGTCCACGCATGCCTGGCATGGCACCATACCGATGAGATCATTCTTCTTGCACCAATATGATGTGTACCACCATTAAAGGGAACCCGACAGCAGGACTGACACCGTGCGTAGTAGATTGAAAGCCTCCGGCAAGTTAGCAAAAATCCACCGTGCAGATCACGGGATTCAAGAGTTCCGGGATGAGAATGTAAGGATGGGTCAGCTTCATAAAGTGAGCATCAATTTTAAAGGTAAATGCAGTCCTGAAATTAAATTATGGGCGTCGATCCAGCTGTCAGGTTCCCTTTAAAAATATTCCAATCAAAACCCAAAGGGTTAAAGGGTTATCTCATCAGAAACATCATCTTTCAGTTTCCAGCCGTATGAAATACATGGATGGCTGAAGAATGCCAGAGGTTGGGATTCTGGCTCCACCTCTGGAAGTCCATACGCCCTAGAGGAGTAAAATCGCTGTGTGCTCAATCATTAGGCAAGTGAGTATTTTGATCATATAATCATTATTATGCAGATCTCCAACTCCAGGCTGTATAAACTTGCAGCACTCTTGAAATTACCAAGATATTGGATGATAATCACAGGATCATTAAAAGTTTTGTTGCAAATAGTCAATAGGGTCCCAAAAAATGTGTTTAAAAAAAAAAGCATATTAATTGGCAAAGATTTGAAAAGAATCAAATGTGAAGTGACCAGGAAGCCATTATCTTCCAGTGCTGTCATATTCCAGAACTGCAACCTCCCTGAAAACAAGGTGTTCAGTGCTCAGAGACATGGCCGAGGTAAGGTAGGCTGACACCCGACCACCACTGAGCAAGACATAGAAGTGCAAGGTGTTCAGTGCTCAGATACATGTCCGAGCTAATGAAAGCCAAAATCTGACCACCACTAAGCAAGACACAGAAGAACAAGGTGATCAGTGCTCATAGACATGGCTGAGGTAAGGAGGCTGAACTGGACCACCACTGAGCAAGGCTCAGAAGTACAAGGTGGTCAGTGCTCATAGACATGGCCGAGGTAAGGAAGGCCAAAATCAGACAGACCACCACTGAGCAAGACACAGAAGTACAAGGTGTTCAGTGCTCAGAGACATGGCTGAGGTAAAGAAAGCCAAAATCTGACCACCACTGAGCAAGAAACAGAAGTACAAAGTGTTCAGTGCTCAGAGACATGGCTGAGGTAAAGAAAGCCAAAATCTGACCCCAATAAGCAAGACACAGAAGTACAAGGTATTCAGTGCTCAGAGACATGGCTGAGGTAAGGGAGGCCAAAATCAACCACCACTGAGCAAGACACAGAAGTACAAGGTGTTCAGTGCTCAGAGACATGTCCGTGGTAAGGAGGCTGAAACAGACCACCACTGAACAAGACACAGAAGAACAAGGTGTTCAGTGCTCATAGACATGTCCGAGGTAAGGAGGCTGAAACAGACCACCACTGAACAAGACACAGAAGTACAAGGTGTTCAGTGCTCATAGACATGTCCGAGGTAAGGAGGCTGAAACAGACCACCACTGAACAAGACACAGAAGTACAAGGTGTTCAGTGCTCAGAGACATGTCCGTGGTAAGGAGGCTGAAACAGACCACCACTGAACAAGACACAGAAGAACAAGGTGTTCAGTGCTCATAGACATGTCCGAGGTAAGGAGGCTGAAACAGACCACCACTGAACAAGACACAGAAGTACAAGGTGTTCAGTGCTCATAGACATGTCCGAGGTAAGGAGGCTGAAACAGACCACCACTGAACAAGACACAGAAGTACAAGGTGTTCAGTGCTCATAGACATGGCAGAGGTAAGGAAGGCCAAAATAAGACCGACCACCACTGAGCAAGACACAGAAGTACAAGGTGTTCAGTGCTCAGAGACAAGGCTGAGGTAAAGAAAGCCAAAATCCGACCACTACTGGGCAAGACATAGAAGAGCAAGTGCTCAGAGACAGCCAAGGTAAGGAGGCTGAACTGGACCACCACTGAGCAAGACACAGAAGGTGAAACGTCAGAATTTCCAAAGGTTTTCTGGGCTGATGAAATGAGAGTGACTCTTGATGGACCAGATGGCTGGATCAGTAACGAGCACAGGCCTCAAGTTCCATTCAAACGCCAGCACGCTGTAGGTGGGGTACTGCTATGGGCTGGTATTATTAAAGATGAGCTAGTTGGACTTTTGTGGGTTGAGAATGGACTCAAAATCTACTTCCAAAGCTACTGACAGTTTTTAAAAGACACTTTCTCAAGAAGTGACAGGAAAAAGTCTGCATCTTTCAAGAAAGCCATGATTGTTTTGCAGCACAATGCTCCACAGTAGCATCAAAGTCTCCACTGCTGTGGTTGGCGCTGCCCAAAGAGTTGATCAGCAGCAGGTTAAGAAACTGACAGACTCCATGGATGGAGCTTATGACTGAATTGATAAGAAGGTCGGAGATCACTGATATTTTTATGGAAATGTATGAAATGCATTTTGTACATTGGAGTTGCTTGGTTATTATTCTCACTTTAACAGATGAAAACAATTGAGAAAGGAAAATTGACATTTTTCATGTAGTAGTCCAGTAAGTCTGCACACACAGATGTTCTCTTCAGAAAGACAAAACCTCACTTTTTCTTTCTTAAATAGTCCGATTTCAGGTTTATTAACCTTTTGGATTAACGACAGTGCTGAAGTTTTTCAATAATAAAATTAAAAATACAGAACTGCCCAATAATTGTGCACACGATGTAGAAAGAGATCGCCTTCCCGAGATAACCTGTTTTGTCATTTCGGCAGCCGTTCCGCTAAGATTCTCATTGAGCCCTGCAGATGCCAAGAAGGGGCCGAGAAAGCACCAACGATCGGCGGCTGACCAGTGTCATGTCTAACAGAGGAATTGCGGCAATACCAAACTTTAATAGTATTTCTTTTTAGGATTTGCAAATTTTGCACAATAAATATTCAGAATATTTCAAGACCTCCAACAGCGATATCTTCCCAGTCTGCAGAGCTGGATGAGGAATTTCTTTTATATAATTTAGCAGCACAAGGCGATGATCGCTTGGCATCATTTTATGGCACGCATGACTTTTTGTTCACTGTTTTTATGCAGAATGAGCAAATAATAAAAATCCTGACATTTATTACTTTTTTATAGTATTCACTATGCAGGATAAACAACTCAAAACTAAAGGTTATAGTTTGGGTTATTATGGATGGATGCTGCAAAACTAATCTTGTAGCTTTTTTTTTTGTATAAAGCATTTTGAAGGATTTCTTTTTACTAGACATTATTACTTTTTGTGGTTTGTTATTTTGATCCTCTGATCATTTCAATAATACGCTGTAATATTCCTGCCTCACAAGGGGGTTATTTAATCCCTGTTTTTGGACAGAGGCTGATTGCCATGTGTGTTGTGTCTGCCTTGTAACGTCCCTTGCTGCCCACGACGGCATGGAGACTTTGTTGGTGGGATAACGGGAACTTCCTCCCTCTGTTAACCCCCTTAGATGCTACAGTCACAATTGACAACATCTAAGGGGTTAAACGGCTAGGATTAGTGTTGGTTGCTGCAACGGCTAGGATCGCAACTAGCAGCTGTTGAGGCTGCTGCAGGTACAGCATATCACAAAAGTGAGTACACCCCTCACATTTGTGTAAATATCTTATTCTATCTTTTCATGGGACAACTCTTTAGAATGGAAGGGGTAGTGGGTTGAAATTAGTTACGACTTGAGATGATGGATTTCGTTAGGCCGAGCACCAACGTAGGGGGCATTGTGCCAGACTTGTCTCATACCATTCTATACAGAGCAAATGTAAACTAACAATGGAGCTGATCTGCAATACCGCACACAGCCTGCGGACAGGTGGGGCGCTGCTTATTGAATAATAACCCCCTTAATAACAGGGGATTAATGTTCTTTGTAGAGACTTTCACCATATTCCAGGCTATTTTTGGATAACCTGTTATCTGCTCGGCAGAGCACAAATGCGGCTGATGGATAGACTGAGCAACAAGGGGAAACCTCTAACAACTCCGCTCGGGGATATGCACACCAAGTTTTCATTCTGACATTGGAGCCACTGAGGTTTTCCTGGGTGAAGCCGGCTGCCTACTTCCAGAAGCGTTTCGCCGTTGCTTCTTGCAGCGGCTCTGCCGCCAGTGTCTTTTCCCTGTGCTTTCAACTATAAAGAGTGCGCGGCTCCCACATGAAGACACCGGAAGAACGAACATTTAACCGCTTTAAGTTTTCCAAACCCGGATGTGGTTAAAAGAATGTTGTTTTTACATTGCTGTGCATCAAGAGCATTTTTTGCGGCGCTTTTTCAGGCGGATTCCAGGTGGAACCCGCCTGAAAAAGACATTGTGTGCGACATACCCTTATAGCCCTTCACTCACTAAACCAGAGGTCTCAAACTGCATTCCTCAAGGGCCGCAAACAGGTCATGTTTTCAGGATTTCCTTGTATTGCACAGGTGATAATTTAATCACCTGCACAGATAATGATTCCAGCACCTAGTGCAATGCTAAGGAAATCTTGAAAACACGGCCCTCGAGGAATGCAGTTTGAGACCCCTGCACTAAACGAAGGCTTCTTACAATAGACAGATATTAAGGTGTTGTAGCATATGCATTTGTGCAGAATATTGGGCTTAAGACTCGCTCATCTTAATGGGATCGTCCAGCCTTAGGGTACAAGTCTGCAGTCACTCTATGTAACTGCAGACTTGGGAATATTCACTGTGCGCTGTGAGGAGTGGTGGGCGTATGACTGCAGGTATGCCACTTGGATATATGTAGTCACGTGCCGACTAGACGTGCAAAAAGTATTGAACAAAGCTGGACACGTCTAGTCGGAATGTGGCTGGAAGTATGCAAAATCACATACTTGTGGTTACATGATTGCCCTCTTCCAACGCTGGAGAATACAGTGCATGCACTCACATGGAGTGACTGCAAACTTGTACCCTAAGGCTGGACAACCCCTTTAAGGATACCAGCTGAATCTTATTGACCATGTGAAAAAAAACCAGGTGTACACAATATACCTACTGGAGGTAGCTACCCTGAGAGGCTGGGGGTCACACACAGCGCTCGGTGCAAGCGTCTGAGGCGTACCTGCTGAGATTGGTCATCTAAAATGTCTCTAAGCAGAAGCACCTCAGATGAAGGTTACATGAGCGCTGATCGCCATCTTTACCCCCGCTTTAGTCTATACCTCACCCTCTAATGAGCTTTACAACACCACTGGGAATTTTTTTTATAAAGTCAGACCCCCGTCTACAGGCGGCTATTTTGGGTGCAGAATAAAACAGGGTACAGCTGGCTGGCCGAGATGCCCTAGGGGAGGCAGGCATCTTACTGGCAATGCCACATGGAAAATGTCTACACAGATTAATTTACAGAGTATTATAGAAATGTCACTGATTAACGGTAAGGTAGCACTGACTATAGGAGAATATCCTCACCCCTGTCTGTTTTGTGAGTGAGGGCACTTAGGCCGGCTGTGTCTGGGTTCACAGACATCACAGAGGCGCTCGGTCACCTCCAGTCAGCAGCTGTGACACTTGAACACTGGACACTTTGTTCTGCGATCATTTGATGTAATGACATAATCTCCATTACAGCTGGGATGCCCTGCGGGGTATTTCATGGCACTGCACGGACACGCACTCTGATAAACTTCATTGTGATTGCTGTCACGAAGGTGATGTACAAGAAATTCACTCTATAAGGTTAAACTGTGGGCCGGCACAGTTATATCTTCCCAGACAAGTTCAAAATATGGGCGCCTTTAACAAAGAAAATTGTTTTACTTAATTTATTTTCAGACCCTCTAATATGTAGCTTGTAACCTGATCCAAGTTTCAGATTTTTCTGTTATTGGAGTGTCCCTACCTGTGATATAGGCTGGATGTGAACGATGTGTATCCAGGGAGCTGCTGTCTTCACTGGCTCATATCAGCACAGCTTCTATCCTGCACTCAAGTCTACTTACACTAGCTAGCAGGCTCTGCAAGAAGAAATGGCACGCTCTAGACATGTGCCAAACGCCTCCTACCAGCTAACTAGAACCCTATTCTGCACCAACAAAGAGCTATTACCGTGAAACAGCCATCTATAGATGGTGGCCTCTTATGAAGAAGACTCTGGTTTGCCTACAGATGAAGTCATGCAGCCAGGCTGGGTAGGAGGATTGTGTATTATAGTAAAGCTACTTCCAATAGGTGGCGCTAAACAGCTGGATCTCTACCTCCTGGAGGAAAGCTAATTTGCATACTGAAATCAATAAAATATGCATTTCTAGATAGGTGGGGCCTCAGTGACATGGGGACAGGAATTGTTTTACATGGCCTTCAACAATGCAGTCTGGTCATGTTGAGAAAGAAAAATGAAGCTGCTCTTAAAGAGAACCTGTCAGCACAATTGTGACGTGGCTGTAATACTGATTACATTGATATCTTTTGTTCTGGAATCAGAAATTGTAGTTTTCTTCTAATTAGATTTTGGTGCACAGGGGTCGGACTGCGCACATGGTCTTCTCCTTCCTGTCTGTCTGTGATCCCCGGCCCCTCCGGTCTGTGATTGACAGGTCGTTGCTGAGATTTCAAACAGAAGAGGCAGGTCATTCACTGACCAGAGGCAGGCGGAGGGGCCGGGAATCACAGACAGGGAGGAGACGACCCTGTGTACAGTCCGGCCCCTGTGCACCGAAATCTAATGAGCAGAAAACTTTAAATTCTGATGAAAGTAGAACCACACAGCGGATTTCTTCACCAAAGGTATCAATGTAATCAGCATTACAGCGCCATTACAGCCATGGCTTTACATTTCAAAATCGTGCTGACAGGTTCTCTTTGAGGATCTCCTCCACTTTCTCACTGTCAATAGAAGACTGCAAAATTCTTTTAAGTAACTTGAATTTAGGAATTTAAGGGGTTGTCCATGATTAGAAATTATGTCTCTCTTTTCTGTGATGCCCAAAGCAATGAATACATTTGAAATTGCAGCTTATTTCCATTATTTTCTCATCCTAGATAACCGGTTATTAAGTCCAGTTCCTTGTAAGTGAATGTCCTGTCACTACTGCTGTTACATTTCTTTACTGTAAATATAAGTATAGTTATAGACCAAGGCTGCAAAACCTGCGGCACAAAAAAATGACATTTTTGTGTGGCCATAATAGATCTGGACATACTGAGTGGCGAGTGACTCTTCATATGTAGTTTCCATGTTGGAAACAAGCGGAGTGGTGCGCAGCTCCAGAGCGGGACACGGGCGAGGACCAATGATGCGCTGTGTGATACAGGGGGCCATGCATGTGCGCAGCTCAAGAGCAGACACGGGCGAGGACCAATGATGCACTATGGTGATAGAAGGGGCCATGCATGTGCGCAGCTCCAGAGCAGACACGGGCGAGGACCAATGATGCGCTGTGTGATACAGGGGGCCATGCATGTGCGCAGCTCAAGAGCAGACACGGGCGAGGACCAATGATGCACTATGTGATAAGGGGCCATGCATGTGCGCAGCTCCAGAGCAGACACGGGCGAGGACCAATGATGCGCTGTGTGATACAGGGGGCCATGCATGTGCGCAGCTCAAGAGCAGACAGGCGAGGACCATGATGCACTATGGTGATAGAAGGGGCCATGCATGTGCGCAGCTCACGAGCAGACACGGGCGAGGACTAACGATGCGCTGTGATGATGGAGGGGGCCATGCATGTGCGCAGCTCAAGAGCAGACATAGGTGAGGACCACTGATGCGCTGTGATGATAGAGGGGGCCATGCATGTGCGCAGCTCACGAGCAGACACGGGCGAGGACTAACGATGCGCTGTGATGATGGAGGGGGCCATGCATCGTGCGCAGCTCAAGAGCAGACACAGGTGAGGACCACTGATGCGCTGTGGTGATACAGGGGCCATGCATGTGCGCAGCTCAAGAGCAGACACGGGTGAGGACCAATGATGCGCTGTGGTGATACAGGGGGCCATGCATGTGCGCAGCTCAAGAGCAGACACGGGTGAGGACCAATGATGCGCTGTGGTGATACAGGGGGCCATGCATGTGGGCAGCTCATGAGCAGACACGGGCGAGGACCAATGATGCGCTGTGGTGATAGAGGGGGCCATGCATGTGCGCAGCTCAAGAGCAGACACAGGTGAGGACCACTGATGCGCTGTGGTGATACAGGGGGCCATGCATGTGCGCAGCTCAAGAGCAGACACGGGTGAGGACCAATGATGCGCTGTGGTGATACAGGGGGCCATGCATGTGCGCAGCTCCAGAGCAGACACAGACGAGGATCAATGATGCCCTGTGTGATACAGGGGGCCATGCATGTGCGCAGCTCAAGAGCAGACACAGGCGAGGGCCAATAATGCGATGTGGTTCATTGCATCCCCTATGCCCCAAACCTGAGAGAAGCCTAGGAGTTATAGAGGGGGCCTTGCATGTGCGCAGCCCCCTCTGAAATACTAGGCTGTTAATTAGGTATAATAGGAATCCCATTTTCCTGATTAATCGAAGTCCTGGAAGTTGAACCTGGACCTAATCAGACATTTATCACAAACAGGGTCTGATGCGATACCCCAAGGCTGCGTTCGCACGTTGAAGATGCATTTCAGCCAAGTTGCATTTTTCTTCAAAGTTTTCACAAATTTCTACAAAACTGCAGCTTTTTTGAACTGCAATTATGGAAAACTGTACCAAAATTGATGGCAATAACATAGCGTTTTTGCAAAGACTTTTGGATAAACTCCCCCAAACTGTGGCAGTAATGCATTCGCAACGTGTCAATGCAGATTTAAAAAGGGGCTCTCCAATACTTTTAAAAACAAGAAATAAAAACTGCAAACCAAAGAAATGAGCCGGAGCAGACGTTGGTATACGGGCAATGTACTGTATAGGAGCACGTTCACACTGTGGCCATATAACAGACAAAACCAAAGAAAGTGAAATGGCCACAGTGTTAACATGCTCCTACACACTGCACATGTAATGCCCCAGAGTCGGGTATTACTATAACTCTGTGTACTGTTATTTATTATTGAGGTTTAGTACTATTTCAGGTAGGGATTTGCATTATTGTCACTGTATGTCAGCACTACAGATAGCTGTTATTCCAGTCAGGGCTCCAGTGAGCCCCTCAGAGAACAGTCACCAGCCAGTAAACGTGAGGGGATTATTTTTCCCCCTTCAAGTGGGCTGAATACCGATGGACTGACCAGAAGAAACCTGTAGGATAGCCTGAGGACTAGGACCCTTGAGGCAGATGGAATTCCCTGGTCTGCAGAGCAGCCTTAGCCTTCCAGAATACTGCGCTGTGGACGCAGGAGGAGAACGGGCCTGGAGGGTGGTCTGCCATAATGGAGAAGGGAAATCAGGAATCCTACAACATAATGAAGGTCAGAGGCGGCCGGAATATAGGGATCTACTGGGGAACGTCACCTCAGTGACATAGAAGACCATAGCGTCAGCTTGGATAACAGCATAGGCCCTGTTTACACTTGCTGGTTATCACGCCTCATTTGTGCCGCTTCCAGCATCTGTCGATAAATGCTCATCTGAGGAACTTTGCCATCTACACGCGCTATGTTCTACCATCTATGACTGTGATCCTTCTGGTTGTGTTACAAGCAACTGTTTCATCTGTTATAAAGTTCACCTGCCTCCTGACTCTTTCTCCTTCCTCACCAACACCATGGGGACCACCACCAGTACCACCACAAGAAAGGGAACAGTAAAAGCAGCGTTAACCCTCCCCCTGCACACCCATAGCCGTGTGGGCATTTTTTCACTGTACACCAGAGAGCCAGGCACGGCCACCAAACCCCATGACAGCAAGAAAGGATTCGACCCATGCCGGTGTACTGGGTGCCCTGCGCTCAGGGCTGTCACACACATACACCAACTTATGCTCCGGCTCATTTCTTTGGTTTTGCGGTCGTTTCTTGTACTTTGTACAAACTGTGACATGGCTCCCACTTTTTTGCGTTGGGCATTTCATTTATATAGTTTCCCTTGGACAGGTCTCTGAACAGTCGGGGCCCCTGTCTTCCTCTGCCCTTATTTACATTGAGGTCGGCTAATACAAGGTAAACTTTTAATTTTAAGGATTGGACCGTCCCGACTGGGTACACCTTGTCTCGATGGGATGGCTTTTATGCTTTTTTTGATCAAAATAGTGATAACTAAGTACCCTATGTTATTTACATGTACTATTACTAGGCACTTATTACAGCGTATTTGCTCATTTTGTGTTTTTTTTTTCTTGGATTTTGTCTGTAAAATGGTCAGTGTGTGAATGCGCTTATCTTCATTACTCGGCAAATGAGTCAGTGGTCCGATGCTCTCAGATATTAGTAAGCAAAATTAACGTTTAGCTCAGGGTTCTATTAAAAAAAAAAAACAACCCACAGCACTTGCTTTAAAAGGTTTAGTAATTAGCTCTGCTGCGGTATTATTTCTAGCAACGTACGCCACGACCATGGCTTTTAAGATTAGCAGCATGCACATGTTCTCCAACTGATCCCCAACTTTATTCATGGGCCGTCAGATGTAAGAGCTGTCTGTACACAGCATCCCGCAGAGGTCAATGCCAGGAGCACAGAGAGGCACTGTGTATACTCATCACATACACAAGAGGAATGCCAGGCGCCCGGCACCACGGCTGTCACAGACAGGATCTATCAGGCTTCCCCAGTCTCTGTCTAGTACCACTCTCCATTCCTTGGAGACAAACACAAGTGAGGTAGACAAACACCAAAAAGTGACATAGATAACTCCTGTAAAAGTAATTGGAAGTTTTTTTCCACCTACAAAAAAAACAAAATGTAAAAAAAAGTTGTAGGTTGACCATAATTTAAAGGGAAACTCTGAAAACCAAAGCCTATGGATAACTGTAAATCTACACCACAGCAGATTCCGTGATGCCGAGGCAAAAAATCCACCTGCACCATCAACAATTCCAGCCTCTGCTGTCAAGAAGCAGAGATGTGGCCATGTAGGAGGTGGACAGCTAGGTACGAAATTACGTACCATTGAAATCGTAAAAGAAAAAAAAAATTCTATTAAATTTCAGTCTGCAATATTAATTCCGAAAGGTATTTTCAAACCTCCTGATTTGTTATGTGCAATCTGCGCCTAGTTTTAGATTTTTTTTTTTATGAGAGTGTATTCTTCCCAGGACTGTGATGCTGCTGTCTGCACTAGCTCTCACATATCAGCACAGCTTCATTCCTGCACGGATTTCCCTTCTACAGCTTGTGGCTTTCAGTTCTTCCTTGTGATGACAAAAGTTAACGAGGAAGATTTTTTGTGATTTCTCCCTTCATTAGCAGGTAGGAAAAGCAATATTCAGAAACAGATACCAGATAAGGCTCAATTCAGACAAGAGCTCCATTTCCGTTTAACAGAACGATACATTAGGAACAGTCCCCAAAACAATACTACTATATACGAGACTGCAATAATACCAATACATAGGTTATAAAAAGTTATATATATATATATATATATATATATATATATATATATATATATAATAAAGCGCAGCAGATTATGCTTTACTGCATTGTGAAATAAATATACAGTGGGTACGGAAAGTATTCAGACCCCTTTACATTTTTCAATCTGTCTCATTGCAGCCATTTGGTAAATTCAAAAAAGTTCATTTTTTTCTCATTAATGTACACTCTGCACCCCATCTTGACTGAAAAAAAAAAACTAAAATGTAGAAACTTTAGGAAATTTATTAAAAAAAGAAAAACTGAAATCTCACATGGTCATAAGTATTCAGACCCTTTGCTCAGACACTCATATTTAAGTAACATGCTGTCCATTTCCTTGTTATCCTCCTTGAGATGGTTCTACTCCTTTATTGTAGTCCAATTGTGTTTAATTAAACTGATAGGACTTGATTTGTAAAGGCACACACCTGTCTATATAAGACCTCACAGCTCACAGTGCATGTCAGACCAAATGAGAATCATGAGGTCAAAGGAACTGGCCATGGAGCTCAGAGACAGAATTGTGGCAAGGCACACATCTGGCCAAGGTTACAAAAGAATTTCTACTGTACTCAAGGTTCCTAAGAGCACAGTGGCCTCCATAATCCTTAAATGGAAGAAGTTTGGGACCACCAGAAGTCTTTCTAGATCTGGCCGTCCAGCCAAACAGAGCCTTGGCGAGAGAGGTAAAGAAGAACCCCAAGATCACTGTGGCTGAGCTCCACAAATGCAGTAGGGAGTTGGGAGAAAGTTTCACAAAGTCAACTATCAATGCAGCCCTCCACCAGTCAGGCCTTTATGGCAGAGTGGCCTGACGGAAGCCTCTCCTCAGTGCAAGACATATGAAAGCCCGCACAGAGTTTGCTAAAAAACACATGAAGGACTCCCAGACTATGAGAAATAAGATTCTCTGGTCTGATGAGGCGAAGATAGAACTTTCAGGTGATAATTCTAAGCGATATGTGTGGAGAAAACCAGACACTGCTCATCACCTGCCCAATCCAATCCCAACAATAAAACATGGTGGTGGCAGCATCATGCTATGGGGGTGTTTTTCAGCTGCAGGGACAGGACGACTGGGAGATATCCTGGATGAAAACCTCTTCCACTGTGCTCTGGACCTCAGACTTGGCCGGAGGTTCACCTTCCAACAAGACAATGACCCTAAGCACATAGCTAAAATAATAAAGGAGTGACTTCAGAACAACTCTGTGACCATTCTTGACTGGCCCAGCCAGAGCCCTGACCTAAACCCAATTGAGCATCTCTGGAGACACCTGAAAAGGCTGTTCAACAAAGTTTACCATCCAACCTGACGGAACTGGAGAGGATCTTCAAGGAAGAATGGCAGAGGATCCTCAAATCCAGCTGTGAAAAACTTGTTGCATCATTCATTGTCTACCAGGAATATCAAGTTGAAAGTTCCTTCCTGGAAGTTGGGACCTAGATTTATTGGTCCCAATAACAACCGCCGACATTAACCCAGTAGCGTTTCGTCTTGAGCTACCTCAGGCCTTTAAGATCCACAATGTCTTTCACAGGGCTCTGCTCAAGAAGTATGTGCAACCTCTTGAGTCCTCACCCCTACCGCCGCCACCAATAATGGTCAATGACAATCTGGAGTTTCAGATTTCTAGGATTGTAGATTCTCGTCTCCGTCATTCCCAAGAAGACTCATGGCTGTACTAGCTCAAAAGGGTGCTTCTACTCAGTACTGAGCAAAAGGTCTGAATACTTATGACCATGTGATATTACAATTTTCTTTTTTAATAAATTTGCAAAAAGTTCTACATTTCTGTTTTTTTTATCAGTCAGTATGGGTGCAGAGTGTACATTAATGAGAAAAAATGAACTTTTTTGAATTTACCAAATGGCTGCAATGAAACAAAGAGTGAACAACTTAAAGGGGTCTGAATACTTTTCGTACCCACTGTATGTTGTGAAAAAGGACATTTATCCTTTCCCCTTGTTTTCCTGTCAATGAAGATTTTCACGAGGGATTACTAGTGACCTTTTTCTTTTCATAAACAGGTATATGACAATACAGACTATAGCGCCTGATGCTCCAGTATAATGCTGTAGTGAGCAGCCAGTATTAGACCGTACATGTATATGACGACTCTGGGAAGGCCAGCCTCACCTTTCGTAGCCGTCACGGTATAGATAGGCAGGTCTTTGGCAGCTCGTTTGAGGATTTCCTGCTGGTACTCCTGCCTCTCCTCCTTCTCGTACAACTCCTTGTCAGACTTGGATAAACAGAACTGAAGGAAAGACACAAAACAGCATTAGTCCGGTGACCAGAGAAAGCAAACATGGTACTGTGTCAGCAGCACAGATTAAGTAATGTCAATACAGATGGAGCAGCACCTGGCATGAGCGCAAGTGTGTACACGGGAAGTGGCCCGGAGGACAGAAGGCACAGCGCTGATAGGATCTCTCTCTATAAAGGCCTCCATACACATAGTCAGCCGCCACTCTCAGCAGGACAGGACGACCATCTAATGTGAGCGGCTTTTACATTTTTAAGTTTACAGGGGAGATAAGCTGCTATAAGAAAGAGACTGGCAGGGAGCTTCTTCCCTCCGCTCACTGAAAATATAGCATTCCCGGTCGAGCATTCATAAGAGGTAGAGAGTCATTTGGAGAACAAGTGCTCGGCCCACAACCATGAGAAAGAGAGAAGAGAGAGATACCCGGTCCACAGCCACGAGAGACAGAAGAGAGAGAGATACCCGCCCACAGCCACGAGAGACAGAGGAGAGATACCCGGCCCACAGCCACGAGAGACAGAAGAGAGAGAGATACTCGGCCCACAGCCACGAGAGACAGAAGAGAGAGAGATACCCGGCCCACAGCCACGAGAAAGAGAGAAGAGAGAGATACCCGGCCCACAGCCAAGAGAGACAGAAGAGAGAGATACCCAGCCCACAGCCACGAGAGACAGAGGAGAGAGAGATACTCGGCCCACAGCCACGAGAGACAGAAGAGAGATACTCGGTCCACAGCCACGAGAGACAGAGGAGAGAGAGATACTCGGTCCACAGCCAAGAGAGACAGAAGAGAGAGAGATACCCGGCCCACAGCCACGAGAGACAGAGGAGAGAGAGATACTCGGTCCACAGCCACGAGAGACAGAGGAGAGAGAGATACTCGGCCCACAGCCACGAGAGACAGAGGAGAGAGAGAGATACTCGGCCCACAGCCACGAGAGACAGAAGAAAGAGATACCCGGCCCACAGCCACGAGAAAGAGAGAAGAGAGAGATACCCGCCCACAGCCACGAGAGACAGAAGAGAAGAGATACCCGGCCCACAGCCACGAGAGACAGAAGAGAGAGAGATACCCGGCCCACAGCCACGAGAGACAGAAGAGAGAGAGATACTCGGTCCACAGCCACGAGAGACAGAGGAGAGATACCAGTCCACAGCCACGAGAGACAGAAGAGAGATACTCGGCCACAGCCACGAGAGACAGAGAGAGAGATACTCGGTCCACGCCACGAGAGACAAAGAAAAGAGAGATACTAGGCCACAGCCACGAGAGACAGGAGAGAAAGAACTTGTCCACACCACGAGAGACAGAAGAGAGAGAGATACTCGGTCCACGCCACGAGAGACAGAGGAGAGATACTCGTCCACAGCCACGAGAGCAGAGAGAGATCTCGGCCCACAGCACGAGAGACAGAGAGAGAGATACTCGGTCACAGCACGAGAGACAAAGAAAAAGAGGATCTCGGCCAAGCACGGAGACAGAGGAAGAAGATACCCGGCCCACAGCCACGAGAGACAGAGAGAGAGAGATACCGCCCACAGCCAAGAGGACAGGGAGAGGAGATACCGCCACAGCCAAGAGAGACAGAGGAGAGAGAGATACCAGCCCACAGCCACGAGAGACAGAGGAGAGGATACCCGGCCCACAGCCACGAGAGACAGAAGAGAGAGAGATACCGGCCCACAGCCACGAGAGACAGAAGAGAGAGAGATACTCGGTCCACAGCCACGAGAGACAGAAGAGAGAGAGATACCCGGCCCACAGCCACGAGAGACAGAAGAGAGAGAGATACCCGGCCCACAGCCACGAGAGACAGAAGAGAGAGAGATACCGGCCACAGCCACGAGAGACAGAGGAGAGAGAGAGATACTCGGTCCACAGCACGAGAGACAGAAGAGAGAGAGATACCGGCCCACAGCCACAAGAGACAGAGAGAGAGATACCGGCCCACAGCCACGAGAGACGAGGAGAGGAGAGAGAGATACTCGGTCCACAGCACGAGAGACAGAAGAGAGAGAGATACTAGGTCCACAGCCACGAGAGACAGAGGAGAGAAAGATACTGGTCCACACCACAGAGACAGAAGAGAGAGAGATACTCGGTCCACAGCACGAGAGACAGAGGAAGATACTCAGTCCACAGCACGAGAGACAGAAGAGAGATACCGCCACAGCACGAGAGACAGAGAGAGAGATACTCGGCCACAGCACGAGAGACAAAGAAAAGAGAGATACTCGGCCACGCACGAGAGACAGAGGGGAGAGAGATACCCAGCCAACCACGAGAGACAGAGAGAGAGGATACCTGGCCCACAGCCACGAGAGACAGGAGAGAGAGAGATACTCGGCCACAGCCACGAGAGACAGGAGAGAGTATCCGGCCCACAGCCACGAGAGACAGAGGAGAGAGAGATACCGGCCACAGCCACGAGAGACAGAAGAGAGAGAGATACGTCCAGCCCGAGAAGCCCCAGCCGAGAGACAGAGGAGAGAGAGATACCTGGCCCACAGCCACGAGAGACAGAGAGAGAGAGAGATACCCGGCCCACAGCCACGAGAGACAGGGAGAGAGAGATACCCGCCAAGCCACGAGAGACAGAGGAGAGAGATACCTGGCCCACAGCCACGAGAGACAAAGAGAGAGGAGAGATACTCGGCCCACAGCCACGAGAGACAGAGAGAGAGTACCGGCCCACAGCCACGAGAGACAGAGAAGAGAGAGATACCGGCCACAGCACGAGAGACAGAAGAGAGAGAGATACTCGGTCCACAGCCACGAGAGAGAGATACCGGCCACAGCCAGAGAGACAGAGGAGAGATACCTGGCCCACAGCCACGAGAGACAGAGGAGAGAGAGATACTCGGTCCCAGCCACGAGAGACGAAGAGAGAGAGAAACCGGCCCACAGCCACGAGAGACAGAGAGAGAGATACCGGTCCAGCCACGAGAGACAGAAGAAGAGAGAGATACTCGGTCCACAGCAGAGAGACAGAAGAGAGAGATACGGCATAGCGAGGCAGAGAGAGAGAACCCACAGCCGAGAGACAGAGGAGAGAGAAGATACTGGCCACAGCCAGAGAAAAGAAAGAGAGAGATACTCGGCCACAGCCATGAGAAGAGAGAGGGAGATACCGGTCACAGCCGCGAGAGACAGAGGAAGAGAGATACCCGCCCAAGCCACGAGAGACAGAGGAGAGAGATACCGGCCACAGCCACGAGAGACAAAGGAGAGAGAGAGATACTCGGCCCACAGCCCGAGAGACAGAGAGAGAGTACCGGCCACAGCCACGAGAGACAGAGGAGAGGAGAGATACCCGGCCCACAGCCACGAGAGACAGAGAGAGAGAGATACTCGGCCACAGCCACAGAGAGGAGAGATACCCGGCCCACAGCCCGAGAGACAGAGAGGAGAGAGATACCGGCCCACAGCCACGAGAGACAGAGA
The DNA here is from genome assembly GCA_033576555.1 of Oophaga sylvatica. Taxonomy (NCBI): domain Eukaryota; kingdom Metazoa; phylum Chordata; class Amphibia; order Anura; family Dendrobatidae; genus Oophaga; species Oophaga sylvatica. The sequence continues at coordinate 44,786,121 of JARQOD010000002.1, read as the reverse complement.
GAGAGAGAGATACCGGCCACAGCCGAACGAGGGGAGAGATACCAGCCAAGCCACAGAGACAGAGAGAGAGATACCTGGCCCACAGCCACGAGAGAAAGAAGAGAGAGAGATACCGGCCCACAGCCACAGAGAGAAGGAGAGAGCTACCGGCCCACAGCCACGAGAGACAGAGGAGAGAGAGATACCCGGCCCACAGCCACGAGAGACAGAGGAGAGAGAGAGAGATACTCGGTCCACAGCCACGAGAGACGAGAGAGAGCAGATACCGGCCCACAGCCACGAGAGACAGAGAGAGAGATACCGGCCCACAGCCACGAGAGACAGAGAGAGAGAGAGAGAGATACTCCGGCCCACAGCCACGAGAAGAGATAGGCCACAGAAAGAAGAGGAGAGATACCGGTCCACAGCCACGAGAGACAGAGAGAGAGAGATACTCGGTCCACAGCCACGAGAGACAGAAGAGAGAGAGATACTCGTCCCACAGCCACGAGAGACAGAGGAGAGAGAGATACTCGGGCCACAGCCACGAGAGACAGAAGAGAGAGAGAGAAACCCGCCCACAGCCACGAGAGACAGAGAAGAGAGATACTCGGTCTGCAGCCACGAGAGACAGAAGAGAGAGAGAGATACTCGGCCCACAGCCAAGAGAGACAGAAGAGAGAGATACCCGGCCCATAGCCACGAGAGACAGAGGAGAGAGAGATAATCAGTCCACAGCCACGAGAGACAGAGGAGAGAGAGAGATACTCGGCCCACAGCCATGAGAAAGAGAGAAGAGAGAGATACTCGGCCCACAGCCATGAGAGAGAGAGAAGCGAGAGATACCCGGTCAACAGCCGCGAGAGACAGAAGAGAGATACTCGGTCCACAGCCACGAGAGACAGAGGAGAGAGAGAGATACTCGGCCCACAGCCACGAGAGACAGAGGAGAGAGATACCAGGACCACAGCCGCGAGAGACAGAAGAGAGATACTCGGTCCACAGCCACGAGAGACAGAGGAGAGAGAGATACACGGCCCATAGCCACGAGAGACAGAGAAGAGAGAGAGATACCTGGCCCACAGCCACGAGAGACAGAGGAAAGAGAGATACTCGGTCCACAGCCACGAGAGACAGAGGAGACAGAGAGATACTCGGCCCACAGCCACGAGAGACAGAGGAGAGAGATACCAGGACCACAGCCGCGAGAGACAGAGGAGAGAGAGAGATACTCGGCCCACAGCCACGAGAGACAGAAGAGAGATACTCGGTCCACAGTCACGAGAGACAGAGGAGAGAGAGAGATACTCAGTCGGCAGCCACGAGAAACAGAGGAGAGAGAGAGAGATACTCGGTCGGCAGCCACGAGAGAGGGATACTCGGTCCGTATCCACGAGAGACAGAGGAGAGAGAGAGAGATACCCGGCCCACAGCCACGAGAGACAGGAGAGAGAGCAATACTCGGCCCACAGCCACGAGACAGAGGAGAGAGATACCAGGACCACAGCCGCGATAGACAGAAGAGAGATACTCGGTCCACAGCCACGAGAGACAGAGGAGAGAGAGAGATACTCAGTCGGCAGCCACGAGAGAGGGATACTCGGTCCGTATCCATGAGAGACAGAAGAGATACTCGGTCCGAATCCACGAGAGACAGAGGAGAGAGAGAGATACTCGGTCCACAGCCACGAGAGACAGAGGAGAGATACCCGGCCCACAGCCACGAGAGACAAAGGGGTGAGAGATACCCAGCCCACAGCCATTAGAGACAGAGGAGAGAGAGATACTCGGTCTGCAGCCACGTGAGACGTGGTGAGAGGAGAGGTGAGGAGAGTGGAGAGGCGAAGAGAGCGGAAAGGTGAAGAGAGCGGAGAGGCGAAGAGAGCGGAGAGGCGAGCAGACAGAAAGAAAGAGAGAAACTGTATAAATTATTCAGATACAGTTTATGACCATTGTTGTGTTAAGCTGCAGATAAAGCGGAGTGCCCCTTTTACCACACAGGGAAAACAAATCCCAAGTAAGGCTCCATTCACACACCTGGGTGTTTATCAGGACCGTTTTTTTTTTTTTCTTAGGTGTCATCCTAGATGGATCAGTTTTTTTCTCTTCTGCGTTTTTTGTTTTTTTCTCAATGAAGAGTTGTGTTTGTTCCCAAGCCAAATAAATAACCCCTGGAAGGCCACATGTTTTATGATTAAGAAACAGATATGAGAGATGTGGAAGCCTTCCAATTTGCATCAGGGTGGATTGATTTAAATCACGCCGATTTAAATCAACGATTTAAATCATGATTTAAATCAAATGATTTTTTTCTATTTAAATCAGATCGATTTAAATCGTGATTTTAATCATGATTTAAATCACTGATTTAAATCAAAAGATTTTTTTAATATAAATCACGATTAAAATCTAAAACTTTCAATCATTGTTCAATATAGGAAAGATCTATATCTTCGTACCGTATTAGCCAGTAGATAGAAAAATATTTAGACTTGAGAGTCCTCAGTGGTTGATACCTTTTAATGGCTAACTGAAAAGATGGTAACAATTTGCAAGCTTTCGAGACTACTCAGGTCTCTTCATCAGGCAAAGACTTTGCCTGATGAAGAGACCTGAGTAGTCTCGAAAGCTTGCAATTTGTTACCATCTTTTCAGTTAGCCATTAAAAGGTATCAACCACTGAGGACTCTCAAGTCTAAATATTTTTCAATCATTGTTCAATTATCTCCACACTTCTAGCTTGGTTTCACTTTCTGTAGCTTGGTTTCAGTTTCTTTTTCCATTCAGTTGACATGCCCAAACTTGTTGGATAGTCAGTCAGCAGTACTTGGCTGTAGTAACAATCAAACTTCAGAAGTGATCTGCGTGAGCCATGGCAGGTCGTAAGAGAGACCCTATTTGGGTTCATTTTGTTGAGATGCCAGCAGAGCTTGGAAAGAAAGGTGGGAGAGCAAAGTGCAAATACTGTCAAAAGGATATCCAAGGACTTATTTGCCGTTTGAAATCACATTATGAAAACTGCAACCAGAAGGGAAATGAAGATGTTGATAGTGATACAACTAATGTCAATGAACCCCCACAGCTTGTTCTTCCAGCGAAGATAATAAATGTAGCTACTCAGTTACTGACTGCATCGGCTTCATCGGCAGGAGTAGAGAGATTGTTTTCTTCATTTGGTTTTGTGCACACAACAGTCCGAAACCGCTTAGGAACTGCTAAAGCAGGACAACTAGTTTTCCTATTAAAAGTCCTAAATAAACAGTAGGCTTAAAGGACTGATGTATTCACTGAAGATGTTTGCTTACTTCAAACGTTAGAGATAGGCTATTGTTAAAAAGTACTTACTCTCTGTAGTTCAATTCTGATTGTTTAATAGTGCAAATAAAAATTATTAGGTTTCATAATCATCAACTGTTTTAAATATTTTTATTTGTGTAAAATAATTTGATTTGCAAAAAGACAAAGTTTTGCTTGTGTACAACTTGATTAAAAAATCCTATTTAATTCAAAAAAATCCGATTTAAATCAAAAAAATCCGATTTAAATAAAAAAAATCCGATTTTTTTGATTTTTTTAAAAAAATCATGATTTTTATCCACCCTGATTTGCATCCATGCTTAACAGATCCCCGTTGACTTGTACGACTGAGACTGATCCGCAAACACTCATCAGAATAGGACCTGCTCTGATTTTTACACTTAGATCTGTAAACACAGCCTCCTCCTCTATGGGTCGAGAGCTATCGGATAGAGATTATATATCTGTACCCCACTTTAAAGTGTCAATCGGATGTGTGAATGCAGTCTTACAATGGTGGAATTGGATTTATTTTTCTATTTCACCTCAAAGAACTTTTCTCCTACTTTTCCTTATAATAGATGGCATAAATAGACTCATTTAACCCCTTAGTGACAGAGCCAATTAGGTACTTAATGACCAGACCAATATTTACAATTCTGACCACTGTCACTTTATGAGGTTATAGCTCTGGAACACTACAACGGATCTTGGTGATTCTGAGACTGTTTTCTCATGACATATTGTACTTCATGTTAGCGGTAACATTTCTTTGATATAACTTGCATTTATTTATGAAAAAAATGGAAATTTGGCAAAAAAATTTTGAAAATTTTGCAATTTTCAAACTTATAATTTTTTTACCCGTAATCAGAGAGATATGTCACACAAAATAGTTAATAAATAACATTTACCACATGTCAACTTTACATCAGCAGAATTTTGGAAACATATTTGTTTTTTGTTAGTACGTTATAAGGGTTAAAAGTTGACCAGCGATTTCTAATTTTTCCAACAAAATTTACAAAACCATTTTTTTTTTTTTTTAGGGACCACCTCACATTTAAAGAGAGTTTGTGGGGGTCAATATAACAGAAAATATCCAAAAGTGACACTAACCTAAAATCTGCACCCCTCAAGATGTGCAAAACCACATTCAAAAGAGTTTATTAACCCTTCAGGTGCTTCACAAGAACTAAAGCAATGTGGAAGGAAAAAAATTAACATTTTACTTTTTTCACAAAAAATTTACTTTGGAACCAATCTTTTTTATTTTTACTAGAGTACCAGAAGAAAGTGGAACAGAAAATTTGTTGTGCAGTTTCTCCTGAGTACGCCAATACCCTGGAAAGCCACTGTTTGGGCGCATGGCAGGGCTCAGAAGCTAGGGAGCACCGTTTGATTTTTTGAGCGCAAAATTAGCTGTAATCAATGGTGGGCGTCATGTTGTGTTTGGAGACCCCCTGATCTACCAAAACAGTGGAAACCCCCCAATTCTAACTCCAACCCTAACACAACCCTAATCACAACACCACAAGCCTAATCCCAACACCACAATCCTAACACCAACACCACCCTAACCCCAACCCTAACCTTAGCCCTAACTCCAACCCCAACCCAAAAATAACCCTAGCTCCAACCCCAACCCAATCCCAACCCTAACCCTAACTCCAACCCTAAAATAACCCCACCAAAGGTACCTGGATGTCGGGTCCGGAACTGAAAAGGCTGCATCCTCGGTTCTCTGCGGGAAGCTCTAGCAAGGCGGACCTTCCTGATGACCAAAGGGGGCGGGACGATAAAAGGAAAAAGCACACGCAGAAGGGCAGTTTGGCGCCAACGGAGGGCAGCGCACAGACAGAAGAGCAGCGCGCTCCGCTTCCCCTCCCCACCTCAGAGTACCGTCGCTGCGGCAGGGCCCCACCGTCTCCAGAGGGACCGCTGCCAGGAGAGAAGCCACGCGTGCTGCAGCAATCCAGGGAGGGAGGGGCTGCTGTGCTGAGGGAAGCCATGTGTCCAGGAGCCGGGGGCATGGCTAAGTCTCTGAGGAGATTTGGTGGGAACAGACAGTGTGTGGCAGGGAGAAGTAAGGGCTCTGGTCCTCGAGCCCTGTGACAGAGTAGACCCAAGCCGCCCTGTGACAGAGTAGACCCAAGCCCGTAGGTCCCCAGAGGGCAACCAGCAGCGTCCGCCAGGAGAGATGTGCAAGACGCCCGTTGGTCACCCTGAAGCAAGGTGCCAAATGCTCCGGGCTCGTGAGTAGTGCGCACAGATCACCTCAGAGAGACTCAGTGTGGGACCGTTAGCTGTACCCTGACTTTGCCAGTGAATATTTGCCCAGACGCTTGTGCCCTGACTTTGCCGAGCCACATTGGGCTCGTACCGTGCGGTGGCCCGCACCCTTTTCAGCTACTTCACTATATGGACTAGGGGCAGCGAAAGGTACCGGAGACCAACCGCTGTCGCCAGAAGACGGAGTATTGCTGCCCACAGGACCTTTCTGGAAAAGACTCAACGTTGCCGACCGGACACGTACAGTTGCCTTCTTCAGGACCACCCCGGATCCACATCGTGCCGACGGCTGTTGGCGCCATCATCTACTCCGTGAACTTTTCTGCCAGGAAGACGTCCGATCGATAAGTGACTTCTTTGAGAACGACTTGATATTCCTGCGTTGATTTTTCCCTACTACACCCTTGTATTCCTATACTGCCTGCATTTTATCTCATGATTTCCCTATCTCCCTGCGTGGAGTAATACCCTGTTAGGTAAAAACATGTTAACCCTTGATCTGCCTCCTGTCACTGCATCCCGCAACCTGCTCACACTAGCGCAACCCTAACCCTAGCACTAACCCTAACCCAACCCTAACCCTAGCCCTAACCCTAGCTCTAACCCTAACCCAACCCTAACAGAAAAATGGAAATACATTTTTTTTTACTTTATTAGTGATAAAGGGGGGTTTGATTTACTATTTTTTTTTACTTTGATCACTGCGATAGGGTCTATCACAGTGATCAAAATGAACCAATAGGAAAAATCTCCTATTGTCGCCGGAGGTACCGGGGGGCTCGGGGAACCCCATTTCTCTCTCCTCTGATGTGCTACATCATATCAGAGGAGGGAGAAATAAATGGGAAACCAGACTTGCAGTTTTCGTTATTCACCGAATCGCAACACTGGGGAAGGTAAAAAACAACCTAAATCATGTTCTCTTGGGTCTTAGCTACCCCCGGTAACCGAGATCCCGGAGATTTTCCTACGCTCGGGGGCGCTATAACCTTATTTCTCAGCACAGTTGAAAAGCGGAACTGAGGAATAAGTAGCCTTAACTGTCGCCGTTAAAGACATATCGGCGGTCGTTAAGGTGTAAAAACAACTCAAACTAAAAAAAATAAAAAAAACAAGCTCTCATATACCTATGCTGACAAAGTTATGAATTTTGGAAGACAAAGATGGCAAAAAAAAAAAAGAACACAACAAAGAGAGGACCTTACCTCTTTGGATGGATTAGCTGGACAGGAAAATATGGTCTTCCAGTATGACCACACAAACATTATAAAAAATAGATGAAAAAACACCAGGTAGATAACTGAAAAAGCAAAACAAATATATAGTCAGAAAGTACAGTACACATTTGTCTTAATCAGTTGAACTGCTCTTTAGAGAAATCCCGACACACTGAAAAAGCAGCGAGATGTGCAAATGATGTTATAGATCAGGAGTAACTGAGCAGATTTGATATATATCCTGAGCTTAGGAGTCCAGTGGGCGGTCCTGTTCAGAGACTGACAGCCGGTAGTGTAGAAGTATGACCGACCACTGGACTGTTAAGCTTAAAATAAGCAAAAAGGACTATATCATAGGAATAGTAGTTATACTCAATATTCTCCCCAGGAAAATATATAATTAGTCTGCTGAGCTCTGTGGTAGATACTATGGGATAGAAATCTCCAAGCAGCGACAACAAAGGAGCATTAAATCTAGAAATTATTATTGAAAGAAACACAGGAGATAATTTGGCCCACACTGTGTTTCAGTCGTTTTCTACATGTTCCTGAACCGTCTTGTAGAAATCCTGCAGCGAACATAGTGGATAATGTCCAGCTTAAATGGTTCTATTTTTTATAGTTCAGGACTCGTACTCTAGCCAGTTAGGAAAAGGGGAGATTAATGGGAATGTCCGGTGAAAATTAGATATTAGAAAAAAACTTGTTGACAGTGAGGGCGAACAATGAGTGGAACAGGCTGCCACAAGAGGTGGTGAGTTCTCCTTTAATGGAAGTCTTCAGAGGCTGGACAGACATCTGTCTGAGATGGTTTAGTGAATTCTGCATTGAGCAGGGGGTTGGACACAATAATCCAGGAGGTCCCTTCCAACTCTAATATTCTATGACAACAGTCTATCAACTATGCACAGGGATAGGCGATAACTTATTGACTGGTGGGGGTCCGACCGCTGGGATCCACTCTGATCAGTATTCCTGCTCTTGGTTTTTCCGGCAGCCCCATAGAGCATTAAGAGAGCGGTGGTTGGTGTCCGGCCTGCTGCTCCAGTTTATGACTGCGATAAAAGTTCCCAGTTCTGGAGATCAGTGATCTAGAAGATGTCCAGTGAAAACAATTTAAGCGAGGCAGAGCTGCTATTCTGTCCATTTATATTGGTAAGTCTTTCATTGGATTTAACATCTGAGCAAAGAATACTCATTCTACAATAAAAAGTTATCTTTCTTATGAGATTTTTTTTGCATCAACTCACACTCTGATTGCAATAACACAATAGGAACATTTTTTTAATACCATTTATTTTTTTACAGGCAGTGTCTAAAAATCTATTTTGGACATGTGATGATCGCACAGATATAGGGCTCGTTACAGTACAGTTATCAAAGCTGTGACCCGTAAAGAGCCGCCGTCACCTGTCATATGAGCGGGACACCAGGATCTCATTACAGAACTGCAAGAAGGAGTCTCGAAAGCAAACAAAAATATATTCATCTGTGCAAAAGAATTAGTTTACAGATACCTTTATAACAAACAAAAAAATTATAATGCATGATACAGAAGCATGCAAAAATAATAATATGCAAAGTAAGAGTAATATAAATATATATATATTAAAAAAAACAAACAGCAGCACTATAAAAAAGCAATGAGTCCGGGTGCAAAAAGCCCCCTAAGGCAAGTACCAAACCTTGTATCAAGTAATCCAAAGAAAACAGGAGCAGCACACCGTAATAAGCGAAAAAGAGCTATTTTATTTTAGCCCATAATGGCGAAGTTTCGGTCCTAAGTGCAGACTTTTATATAGATATATATATACACACACACACATTTATTATGCAAAATACAGAGTGTGTATATCTATCTATATACACACACACGGTACACATACAGGTGCTTCTCACAAAATTAGAATATCAAATATTTGAATGGCCTTTTCTTAACAATCCTTTCAAGGCTGCGGTTATCCCGGTTGCTTGTGCACCTTTTTCTACCACACTTTTTCCTTCCACTCAACTTTCCATTAATATGCTTGGACACAGCACTCTGTGAACTCCCTGCTTCTTTATCAATGACCTTTTGTGGCTTACCCTCCTTGTGGAGTGTGTCAGTGACTGCCTTCTGGACATCTGTCAAGTCAGCAGTCTTCCCCATGATTGTGGAGCCTACGGAAACAGACTAAGGGACCTTTTTAAACGCTTAGGAAGCCTTTGCAGGTGTTCTATTAATTATTCTGATTTACTGAGATAATGACTTTTGTGCTTTCATTGGCTGTAAGCCATAATCATCAACATTAGCAGAAATAAACACTTGAAATAGAGGGCTCCGCTTGTAATGATTCTATATAACATATGACTTTCACTTTTTGTATTGAAGAACTGAAATAAATTAACTTTTTGATGATATTCTAATTTTGTGAAGGCACCTGTATATATATATATATATGTATACATATACACACACACACACACACACACACAACATACACATATGCATATATACATGCACACACACATATATACACGTTTTTAAAATACAAAAACTGGAAAGTAAATTTACCTTTTTCAGTGGTTGATTGTATTGTATCTGTAAGAAAAGCAAAAGAATAATTATTTACAACAGTTTTCATAGGGCTTTAAAGGGGGCTTCCAACAATAGACAGTTACCACAATCTGGGTGATGAATGTCTAATCACTGGGGGCTCAATATGGAAACCCCACCTTATCAACTAAACATAGTTGTAAAGTCTTCCAATTCTCTTCACGACATGGCCGCAGTATGGAGGAGTGTGAACATCATGGTCTATGGGGCTGATCGCAATAGCTGAACGCTGTACGCAGAGCTTTACCTCACACTTATGGTGTCTCCATGGAGCAGAGCGGCGCTTGATTACGGCTCCATTCAAAATACAGCAGACGCCGGTTGTCCGGGTAGGAGAATTGTTGGGCTCGGGACCCTGCGCTCTATTCCTTCAGTAAATCAGGCATTTACTGACAAACTTGTGGAGAAATGTGAAATGTGGGAAAACCCAACACACTGCACAACTCTGGATCTCTGCCGTGCATCGATGCCTCAGGCCATCACTAGGTGAACACACCATTTCACTTACTTAATAATGTTTAAAGGGGTTTTTCAGGAATAATAAAAAATTGTAATTCTAAATAAATTACTGAATGCATTTAATTAGCAATTAAAGGAGGGAATCGATCAGCAGAAGCCGGCCCAGCGGTCAGGTCGGCATTCCATGGCCGCAAAGCAGGAGCCTTGCAAACCACCTAACTGCCGCCACCCCTGGCTCCTCTTCTGATTATCCAGCCGGGAGCAGCGCACAGTTGGTGTTGTGCCACGCTGGCTATTCAAAAGACACGCGAATGGCGACTGGTAAAAGTCTGCAGGGTTCCCGTCCGGCGGCCATGATGGAACACGGACTTGGTTGCTGGACCGAATCGATTCGCTCATATCTGATATTGATTTGCTCCCCCAAAAACAAGTACAAATTGCTAATTAAATGTATTTAGAGATCTATTTCTAATGACATTTTAAATGTATATATTCATTTTTTTTATTATTCCTGGAGAAACCCTTTAAGTAAGTGTTTCCTTAGAGGGGTTGCCTGGTATAGAAAACATATCTAAAAGCCCCTAGTACGGCCTGTTATATAACAGTCGGGGGATCTTGGCTTAGGGGTGACTTTAAAACCAAAAGTCCCACTGTTGAATTTCAGTGGGGGCGCAGTAATGCTCTGTAAAAGCCGACGTGTGCTGCGTTAGTCCCCCAATATAGGCAATAAAATACAGGCGTGCTAGGATGACCGCGATTATATAACATTGTTTGTCAGAGGTGTTCAACTTTGCACAGAATTATGGAATCCAGACGTATAATGGTTAATTCCTGTCAGACAAGTTGCAGGTGATAATGAGAACAATAGGGGAACAAGTCAGCTGACAAGATGGTGGCACCGGCCTCCTCCCTACATACAAACTCAGTGATCAGCTGGGGTTATTGGTTAAGTCATGCAAACAGATGACGTAAGGGAAGTTACTGAGCCGTCTGTCAGCTTCCTCATCCCAAAGGCACAGGGCCTGCGGGCCGTAGAAGCCATTCCTGAGATTCCAGTCAGAACACCTAGGGTGTATCCGACCATACGGAAATCATCGCACCGCACCGAGCAGACCGGGGCCTGTGGGAATGTGCGGAATAAAGGACGACAGCGAGGGGAAATTAATTCTAGGATCATTATTGTATCTCCCAAGGCAAATCTGGAAACCAATTTCTCAACCTGAGTAATGAGGTCTGGGAACGAAAACTCATTTCTTTTTAAAGCCAATTGTGTTACGGGGAAAAAAATAAAAATAAAAAATCAATTCTGAGGTTTTTCCTTGTGAAGCAGCTTTTCACAGAAGCGAAGGACATTTCATAGTTAGAGAATTGAAAGAATTACAAAACACATTTTTCTGAGCGGGAATGTATATTTTTAGGACCCTCATATATTAGTAAAGAGAGAATATCGGGTACAAAGCATCCCAGGCTTAGACCTATATTATCTAAGCGTCACATGAACAACCACTGATTTTAACCATTTCAAAGGGAATCTGTCACCGGGTTTTTGCCACCCCATCTGAGAGCAGAATGATGTAGTTACAGAGATCCTGATTCCAGCGATGTGTCACTTACTGGGCTCCTTTCCAAAGTTTTGATAAAATCCTGTTTTTCTCTGCTGCAGATTTACCAGTTCTGCGGATGCTTATCTCTGTATAAACCAGCCCACACCACTGATTGGCAGCTTTCTGCCTATGTACAGTGTACACAGAAAGCTGCCAGTGGTGTGGGTGGTGTAATACAGAGCTCATTAATATGGACAACTACATGGCAGGTTTACTAGTCTTGTAGTAATAATCTGCTCATAAATTAGTGTTTAATCAAAAATATTACAAGCAGCCCAGTAAGTGACACATTGCTGGAATCTGGGTCTGCTGCTCTGAGATTAGGTGGAAAGAAATCTGGGTGACAGACTCCCTTTCAGTACCTGGGAAATTTTTGTTGTTTGCACTTCGCTTTTTCTCTCCCTTTGTTTCAATATTTTGATTTTTCCATCCACTTTGCAATGTTACAGTATGTCCTGTTTTTGCAGTACAAGTTGTAGCTTTGAATGACATAATTCATGTTAGTAGAAAACAGGGAAAAAAAAATCCAAGTGCAGTGAAATTATGAACCCCCAGCCCCTGCAAATCCGCCATTATTTTTGGGGTTTGCTTTTAGCGGTGAAAGTAACCCGGCAACGTGATTCTTCAGGTCAGTTCTTTCTTAATATCACATTAGGGAACATATGACATTTTGATTGCTTTTATTTTTTATTTTTTTTGGGGAGTGCGAAGACTGAACAACACGGTCATTCTGGAGATTCAATTTTTTTTCTCTACAACGTTTAATGTACGGTTGAAATAATATGTTTTGAAGATTGGACTTTTTGGACACAACGATACTCATATTTTCTTTTGTTTTTCTCACTATTTTAACCCATTGTTTTTTTTCCCTTTTTCTTCAGTAAAAATATACAGCAAAGTGAATGGTGTTCCGCAATGTTGTACAAAACTATAACTCGTCCTATTCTCAGAGATACCAGGGCTCAGTCCCCCAGCAATCAATAAGTTGCTTGTTGCTTATGATTTGGAGAGTAACCTTTTCAGCAGGTGGCCCCAAAACTGTGCTTCAACTCTGGGTTATGTTTTATGATCAGACAGCGTCCAAACCATCCTGGAAAATAACCACATCACTGAGGCTTCTGTATGTGCAGAATATGATGCTTCACCCCCTCGCTAAGAAATATTAAAGGGACACTCCAAAGAAAGACGTTAATGACCTCCATAGGAACTCTGATAACTTGGGTCCCAACGACTTCGAAAAACCCAGGTCTCACGTCCCATGTTGCTACTCTGAAGCATCGACGAAGCAGGAGGAGACAGATATGCCATAAATAATAATATCTGACAGGTATGGGCCTCATAACCATGCCGAAATTGGGTGCCACATCCAGGTAGGAAAAGCTGAGCACCTGATGCCACTTCTACACCAGTTCTCTGCCTGAATGTGGAGGCCGCCTCATAAAGACGGGTGGAAGTTCAGGGTCCCTCATTCTTGATAGGAGACGGTTAGACCCCTTATATATTAACTCCATTATTCTTTGCAATTCTCGCTACTTGCTATTGCCTATACACATCTTCTTACCCTGGATAATAAAAAAAAAACATTAAGAGCTATTCTTATGTGCTGCTCTTGTCCAGCACTTGGTAGGGCAGAAAGTCATGGCGGAGCGGTGGAAGTGCTAGTGGAACATCATGGCGGAGCGGTGGAAGTGCTAGTGGAACATCATGGCGGAGCGGTGGAAGTGCTAGTGGAACATCATGGCGGAGCGGTGGAAGTGCTAGTGGAACATCATGGCGGAGCGGTGGAAGTGCTAGTGGAACATCATGGCGGAGCGGTGGAAGTGCTAGTGGAACATCATGGCGGAGCGGTGGAAGTGCTAGTGGAACATCATGGCGGAGCGGTGGAAGTGCTAGTGGAACATCATGCGGCGGGAGCTAGAACACAGGGCGGACGATGGAAGTGCTAGTGGAACATCATGGCGGAGCGGTGGAAGTGCTAGTGGAACATCATCATGAACACATAAAAATTTCTCCTGAAGACCACCAGTAAAGAAGCGCCAGACACCTACTGGCGGCAGAATCTATTTCTAGGCACTAGCGAAGAACTTTTCAGATTATTCATGAACAACTCCCCAATGAGTAATTCCAACAGAGTTATGGAGGAAGTCAGGGACACGCTCGATTACTAGTGAGGGACATTTTCATTTCCACCTCTGCCATCATTACTACAATAACGGAGATTAAAAACAATAGATTTTCACAGACGGAAGGAACAGCGTGGAGAACTTTCTCACACAGACCAAGTCATTAGAAGACTAGTCTTCAGTTCCCAAACAAGCTCCTGAGATGTCACCAGACTGCAGCCCGCGGATCTCCTCTGTGCCCCGACGCCAACAACCTCCGCCATCAAACTCTGGCAGCTTTTAGGTGTTGAATCCGGTAAAAAAAAAAAATATATGAGAGTTTCTCGAGAACCTATCGACAGATTCACAGGCAACACGACATATCTGCAGACACTGGATTATAGTAAATGATCATATGTTTTACTGTAAAGCAATATTTGTAATCAATTCCAGGTTAAAGAGAAGTATCCACTGGCAAAGTCTTCCTCTTGTCATTTAAAATCATCTCTGGAGGCGGAGTCTCACGGAGATCTATGTCTGGCCCAGAGATCTTAACAGCTCATTTACATATTAAGAAAAATGAGGATTTCTCTGGAATAAGACATCGGATCGCAGAAATCAAGGTATCATTTTAGTCAGCTTCCCATGACCTACATGTCCATATAGACGGCTTAGGAGGACTGATCTTACTGACAGATGGACTTTAAGATGCCTCTAAATGAATTTGCCATATTTCACTCCTGTGTTTGCTTTTTTTTTCCTTCATTAGGACAAGCACAGAAACGCCTCCCCTAAGTGAATGTCCCCTTTAGTACTATCCCGCCCCCCCAATATGCTTATTGTATAAAGAGGAATGTGGCATACAGAGATTTTTAACTGATCCATATTTCTAATTTATCTATGGGAAAAATTGCCATATCTGATGAATAATTGCACTTTTTTTTCGGATGGCAGCACATGAATACAGAGTTGCAGAAAAATCCTACATTTTCTTGCAGTGCAGCACTTTCCGCCATTACTATTTCTCCCACACGCTCATCAGGCACTAGGACGCCTTATATAAAGCAGCAAGTCTCCAGTAGATCATTGGACACACACAGGCATCGCTGTGCACCTTGGCAGCTTCTTGCCTCAGTTCTTCGCTGCCTGACTCCTGGCTCTGGCCCCTGCCACATGTCCTTACACATCAGGTCTCGCTTCAGTACCTCTTCTAATAGAAGTCGACGTCTCTAGGTCGTATGGAATGGATGAGGGAGTCTCGTAATAACACGCAGTCACGGCACGTGAACAGGAGCCAACAGCTCCTCTATACTCGCAGTAATGACTATTCTATATAAAAAACAATTGTGACTGATATTAGAAACTGCTGTATTCATTATATATACTTTCATATACATGCACACACCGCGATTCCAGCGATGTGTCACTTACTGAGCTGCTTACTGCAGTTCTGATTAAAGCCGTTTTATTTGCTGCCGATACACCAGTTCTCTGAATGCTGAGCTCTGTATAATCCCGCCCACATCACTGATTGGCTGCTTTCTGTGTACAATTTGCATAGGCAGAAAGCTGCCAATCAGTGGTGGGGGTCGGGTTATACTGCGCTCATGAATATGGAGGACTACCTGGCAGCAGGTTTACTAGTCCTCTAGTGATAAATCAATTATTTTATCAGCAGGAGATTATCAAAACTAAGCAAAGCAGCCCAGCAAGTGACCTCACTGAAAATGAAGGTCTCGATCTCGACACAATGGTGCTCTCAGATCGGATGACAAAAACCTGGTGACAGATTGCCTTTAAAGCCTGATGAACACAACAGCATTTTTATTGTTCTTTGCTAATATAGCGCCATCTTATTCTGCAGAACTTTACACACATTATCATCACTGTCCCCATTGGGGCTCACAATCTAGATTCCCTATCAGTATGGTCTTTGGAGTGTGGGAGGAAACCCAGAGGAAACCAGGCAAACAGGGGAGAACATACAAACTCCTTGCAGATGTTGTCCTTGGAGGGATTTGAACCCAGGACCCCAGCACTGCAAGGCTGCAGTGCTAACCACTGAGCCACCATGCTCCCATATGGCGCTGTGTTACAATATAGAAGAATTGCGTCTAGGAGGAGAAAAAATATGTATTATACTGTCTAATGGAGAAATTCACATACAGAAACCAAGAGAAGATGCAGTAGGGACGTATTGTTGTCTATGGGCTCTATATTGCACAGAACGGATGGGTCATGTGAATAGAAGTTTGTGAAACCAAATACAAAATTGACAATACAGGTATTAAAAGGGGTTTGGGGACAATTATTTACAGAGGGTTAAAAATCATTTTGAAATGAGTCTCATTAAAATTTTGCCCTACTTGGCTTTTTCTTTCCAAGCACATTCAACTTTGATGTGGTCTGTGGTGGGAAATCAGCTGAGATCTCAGAAAGACAGCTAAAAGAGTTAAAGACTCCCCCATTAGACCATCAGAGTGGGCTGCCTTGACGAATTCTTAGTTAAAGGGAATCCGACAGCTGCTGGTCCATGGGCACCATGTATCAGACACTGGTTGCATGATCTCCGCCAGGTAATTGACTCAAAGTGCCGGCAGGTCAGAGAAAAACTTAGTTTTCTAGCCACCAGTGACCGAGCCACACAGGAGACTAGTCAGATAGGGGGGGTCCCCAGCAGCTTCTCCCTGCCCTGGAATGACAGGTCTCTCCCTGCGTGCATGTATCAGGAGAGACCTGTCACCAGGACAGTGGGTGGATAGAAGCCCCCAGGGGACAATGCTTTACTGCCACTTACATACACTTAAGAAAAAAAAAAAAATTGCCCTAAAGATGGACAACTCTTAACATTCGGAAGACGTACCGTACATTTGTGTCAACTATCGTAGGGACTTTTTTTTGGAACTTTGATCCCTCCGATTCCTCTGGTAATGACTACTAGATGACCGTTTACTCAAGAGGATTATCATGGCAACATCATAAAGCATACAACTTATGACCCGGGAGCGAAATCTCGCCGACCTGTAAGAGCCGCACGTTCATACTCATCAATGATTGGGAACGTTTAATTTCACGGTCACCCTCTCTGCACTTGCACCACATCAAGGCTTATTCATTGAACTGCTTTCTTTTCAGTCCGTTTTGTGTTAGTACATTTTGTGGTACAAAAAAAAAAAAAAAAAGTTGAATTCTTCTCATCATTTTTTTAAATATTATTATTTTAGTGATGGAAAAAAATTCCCTAATTTTTTTGATCGATATAGCAGTGTGAGGGCTTATATTTCGCAGGCCGAAACACCATTTTTATTTTTACTATTATTTATTTATATAGCGCCATTAATTCCATGGTGCTGTACATGAGAGGGGTTACATACAAAGTTATAGATATCGTTTACAGTAAACAAATTTACAATGACAGACTGGTACAGAGGGGAGAGGACCCTGTCCTTGCGGACTTACATTCTACGGGATAATGTGGAAGAAACAGAAGGTCGGGGATGCGGCAGCTCTGGTGGTGGCGGCGATGTGGCAGCTCTGGTGGTGGCGGCGATGTGGCAGCTCTGGTGGTGGCGGCAAGGCGGAAGCTCGGGTGATGGTGGCGAGGCGGAATGGTTATTGCAGGCTGTAGGATTTCCTGAAGAGATGGGTTTTCAGGTTCCGTCTGAAGGATCCAAGGGTGGTGGATAATCGTACATGTTGAGGTGTGGAATTCCAGAGGATGGGAGATATTCGGGAGAAATCTTGGAGGCGGTTGTGTGAGGAACGAATAAGTGTGGAGGATAGTAGGGTGTCTTGGGAGGATCGAAGATTACGTGAAGGAAGATATTGGGAGATTACTTCAGAGATAAAGGGAAGGGACAGGTTGTGGATGGCTTTGTAGGTCAGTGTTAGTAGTTTGAACTGGATTCGTTGGGGAATTGGGAGTCAGTGGAGGGATTTGCAGAGGGGAGAAGCAGGGGAGTAGCGAGGGGAGAGGTGGATTAGTCGGGCAGCAGAGTTGAGGACAGACTGGAGTGGTGCAAGAGAGTTGACGGGGAGGCCACAGAGGAGGGTGTTGCAGTAATCGAGGCGGGAGATGATGTGGGCATGCACAAGAGTTTTAGTAGATTGAGGGCTGAGGAAGGGACGGATTCTGGAAATGTTTTTAAGTTGGAGGCGACAGGAGGTGGCAAGAGTTTGGATGTGTGGTTTGAAGGACAGGGCAGAGTCGAGAGTTACTCCGAGGCAGCGGATTTCAGGTGCGGGAGAGATCGTGATGCCATTTACCATAATAGATAGATCGGGTAGGGAAGATACGTAGGGTGGAGGAAGATGATGGTTCAGTTTTGTCTACATTGAGTTTTAGGAAGCGAGAGGTGAAGAAGGAGGATATGGCTGATAGACACTCCAAGATTCTGGACAGCAGAGAGGTGACATCTGGGCCAGAGAGGTAGATCTGAGTGTCGTCCGCATACAGGTGGTACTTGAAGCCATGGGACTTTATGAGTTGTCCTAGGCCAAGGGTATAGATGGAAAAAGTAGGGGCCCCAGTACAGAGCCTTGAAGGACTCCAACAGAAGAGGGCGGGATGAGGAGTAGTGTGGGAGTGGGAGACGCTGAATGTGCGGTCGGAAAGGTAAGTGGCGATCCAGGACAGGGCAAGGTCTTTGATGCCAAGGGAAGAAAGAATCTGTAGCAGTAGGCAGTGGTCGGCTGTGTCAAAGGCAGAGGACAGGTCAAGGAGGAGGAGGATGGAGAACTGTCTGTTAGCTTTGGCTGTAAGTCATTAGTAATTTTGGTCAGGGCAGTTTCAGTGGAGTGGTGGGGGCAGAAGCCAGATTGGAGGTTGTCAAGAAGAAAGTTAGATGAGAGATGGGAGGAAAGTTGAGCGTGGACATGCTGCTCAAGGAGATCGGAAGCAAACGGGAGCAATGATATTGGGCGATAGCTGGGCATAGCAGTTGGGTCAATGTTTGTTTTTTTGAGGATGGGTGTGATGGTGGCATGTTTGAAGGCAGAGGGAAAGTACCAGAAGATAGCGATAGGTTGAAGAGATGCGTTAGGGCTGGGATGAGCGTGTTAGTGAGGTTGGGGAGCAGGTGGGAAGTAATGGGGTCAAGTGCACAGGGGTAAGGTGTGATTTGAAAAGGAGATGAGTAAGTTCTCCTTCAGTGATGTTGGAGAGGGAGGTTAGTAGGGAAGGGCAGAGGTCTGGTACATGGAGTGGTTGGGGTGGTGGAACAGTAAAGGTTTGCCTTGTTTGGTCGATCTTATTTTTGAAGTAGGTGGCAAAGTCCTCGGCAGAGATGAGGGGAGTTGGAGGTGGCAGTGGTGGGCGGAGGCGAGAGTTGAATGTGCTGAACAGTTGTTTTGGGTTGTAGGATAATGAAGATACAAGGTTTGTGAAATAGGTCTGTTTAGCAGAGGTGAGGGCTATTTTGAAGGCAAGTGTAGCTTGTTTGAAAGCAGTGAAGTCATCTGGCTGGCGTGTTTTCTTCCAATGCCGCTCCGCGACCCTGGATGATTGTCGAAGTTTTTTGGCGAGATTGTTGTGCCAGGATTGCCTATTGATTCGTCGCACTTTGCCGTGCATGAGAGGGGCGACTGAGTCTATGGCAGATGTGAGGGTGGTGTTATAGAAAGCAGTGGCGCTGTCTGTGTCGTGGAGTGAAGATATGGAGGACAGAGGTAGAAGAGAGTCTGAGAGTCTGTGAATGTCTAGGTGTGAGAGGTTTCTGCGAGGATGTGCCAGTGGCTGAACATAGGGGGCAGGTGAAGAGGACAGGGATGAGAAGATGAGTAGGTGGTGGTCAGATAGGGGGAGGGGAGAGGTTGTGAAATTAGATAGGGAGCAGAGGCGGGTGAAGATGAGGTCTAATGTATGTCCATCTGTGTGGGAGGCTGTGGAGGACCACTGAGTAAGTCCAAAGGATGAAGTAAGTGACAGGAGTTTGGAGGCTGCTGGCTGGTGGGTGTCAATAGGGATATTAAAGTCACCCATGATGATGGTGGGGATGTCAGCAGAGAGAAAGCGAAGAAGCCAGCTGGAGAATTGTTCAATGAAGGCAGTGGCTGAGCCCGGTGGTCGGTATATGACGGCCATTTGGAGATTAGAGGGAGAGTAGATACGGACCGAGTGGACCTCAAAGGAAGGGAGGATGAGGGAGGGTGGGGGTTGGATAGGGTTGAAGGAGCAGTTATTAGAAAGAAGGAAACCCACGCCTCCACCATGTCTGTTGCCAGAGCGAGGAGTGTGGGTGAAGTGGAGGCCACCGTCAGTGCAGCAGGGAGAGGGCCGTGTCATGGGGCGTCAGCCAGGTCTCAGTGAGGGCCAGGAAGGAGAGGTTGCGGGAGGTAAAGAGATCGTGGGTCACGTGGAGCTTGTTGCAGACGGAGCGGGCGTTCCAGAGTGCTCCAGAGAGAGAAAGCTGGGGGGTAGGGGTCAGTGGAACAGGTTTTAAGTGTGAGGGATTGCGGTAGTTTCTCTTACTGTGAGAAGTATAGGGGTGAGGATTAGTGGGATGTATACATTTTGGGATAGATGACATTT
>JARQOD010000002.1:44654972-44765946 GCA_033576555.1 Oophaga sylvatica | reverse complement strand
TTTCGATCAACTGTAAAATTTACAACGCATTTTTCAACAATAATGTAAAACGCGTCGACTTAGGGATTGGGCCTTTTTTAAAACAGGATGCACCTGCTTTTTTTTAATGTTTGTTGAAACCGCTTCAAAAATGCTATTTTTTTTTCTAAATTTGGATTTGAAAAAAAAAAAAAAAAAAAACGTTTTGAAAATTTATTTTTCCGGGGGGGGGGTTTATTTGAGCGTTTTTGAGCAAATAAATCAGCATTGTTTTAAGAATATGTAGGGCACTTTTTTTTTTTTTTTTGCCCCCAAATTTTTTAAAAATTTTGGGAGGAAAAAAAATGTTAACAAAAACAAAAAACTTGTAAAAGCACAAAGGGTTTCCCCTTAAAATTAAAATAGACTTTTCCAATTTTTTTGAAGGGTTTTTAGAGGGATTTTTTAAAAACTTTGTCAATCTAAAAAAAGGGAAATTAACTTAAAAAAAAGAAAAAATCACCAAATTCCGGGTCCCCATCTAGCAGAAATGGCACTATGTGGAGTTGAACCCGGGACGCAGCGGGTGAAAACCCTTTAGGAAAGTTTTCCTTCCCTAATTTGCCAATTCCAGCCTTTCTAGGTTTCCATAACCCCCATTCATCTTTGTCAAGCTTAAAGTAAAAGAGGAAAAAAAAGTGAAAAAAAGTGTCATATATAAATTACCTTTAAATAAAAAATCATAGTGGAAAGGTTTTTTTTATACAATCTATTCTTTAATCAACCTGAACAATGAATCGGGTGAATCCAGGACCAACGGGCCAAACCTACAGGAACAAGAATATACGCTTACTAAGCTGCGGCAACCTTACATTGTGGACTGTGTATATAAACATACGGGTGTCGTATCATAGCCGCTAAATCCTTTATGCTTGCCGTATAATCTCCACAGTCTAGACGACCCAGTTCAAAGCTGCTGTGACTTGGTCAGGAGATCATATAGCAGGACTGCCGGGGAGCCGGCAGCTGGAGAGAACTGTCAAAGCCGGGAGCGCTCCGTGCACGACTTGTTTTCATGCTGTGCATGAAGGTTGTAAAAAAGGGATTCGCCGCAATGGCCATTTCTGATCAGATTAAGGCGAGGGCTTCATTGTCCAGACACGGTCCATGGGTCCGATCCAATGCTTTTAGTGGAAAACAAGTGGCCTTTTGGCTAACCCCGATATCCCCTTAAAAACCATAAGATTAATGTTACATATACTGATACAATTCCTGCATGCCCAGTCTATCATTCCATATGCAAACTGCATCTTCAGAGAGGAAGAGGAGTTGTACTCAGGGCCATGATGTGGGGTACGAAGGAGAGGCACCCACATAGAGCACTGCCTCCCCGAGGGGGTGCACGAATGCCATGTCTGAATGTCGGCGGCCGCCCAGCATCTTCGTCCAGCCACAGACATTCAGCACAGTGACGGTCGGTGCGCAGGCACGGAACCGAGCGATGTCACTCAAACTACTCTCCCATCTATGTCCTGTGCCTCAGCCAAACTAGACATTTACAAAAATGTGTTTCAGGGTATATATTCCTCATCAGTGCAAAGCAAGAGGCCCGATTTAGCTGGATGAAAGGGCTCTGACAGGAGTTTAAGGGGTAATATCCTCTCGTTGTAGAGAGTGCCAAGCTGGCATAAGGAGAAGCCACGGAGACAACTCATTAGAGACAGAGAAATTATTTTTGGACCTTGTTCAAAGCTGCCGATCTTTAACACGCTAACACTTTCTCACCACATTGTACACCGGCTGAAGCATCTGAAGATTCAAGAGGAAGTTAAATTATAAGCTATACCCAAATCAAAAGCGAAAAATAAAATAAAAATATCAGAATGTGTCAGAACATCACCTTGTTTAAAGCCTGAATGCACATCTACAATATAGATCTATTCCATAGATCTCCTCCTGCAGTGAGATCCTCTGGATTGCTGGACAGTCGATCACATGGAAGTCCAAGTGTAGCTCCTCAAGGCATTCAATGGTGTATGCAAAATATACCGCCAAGACCAGTTTGCCCTATTCTCATAATCGTCTGACTTGTTCTCTCCTCTGGATCCTCAGCTGCTGGTCTCGTGATATCTAACATTAGATATGCAGATCTGCGCTACATATTTTGCTCTGTCAAATTCTGGATTATTGGATATACGCTCATTTTCTCATTAGGAAAAACTAAAACAAATCATGACCGGTAGAGAAAATTAAGGCCGTATTCACACAAAGCAGTCACTCTGAGGCGGAAAACCGCTATTTGCCTGCAAGATTTAGTGAATGTGCAGGGGCACGATGGAATGATCGCTATGGTACAGGCCTGTTGCAGTTTTCAGCTGCAGTGTGAACTCGGCCTTATGGTGAAGTTAAGAGAAATTAATCTCATATCTACGACTAGGCTGAAGCGAGGTAAACAAAATCACTGAAGACACGGAACAGAGATGTATCCCACTAGAAAATTGCACACCCATTTACAGTGGCTTGCGAAAGAATTCACCCCCTCTGCATTTTTTTTGTGTTTTGCTACCTCAACGTGGAATTTCACTTTTTTAGTGCATAACTATTCACCCCCTAAAGCCAGTAATTTGTAGAGCCTCCTTTTGCATCAATTACAGCTGCAAGTCGCTTTAGACACATCTCAGTGACCTTTCCACATCCACTGGGATTTTTGCCCATTACTGAAGGCAAAACTGCTCCAGTTCCTTAAATTGGATGGTTTCCTCTGGTGAACAGCAATCCTTAGGTCTGACCACAGATTCTAAATCGGATTAAAGGTCTGGGCTTTTACTAGGCTGCTCCAAAACATTGACAGGTTTCCCCTTAAACCATTCGAGTGTTGCTTTAGCAGGATGGTTTGGGTCAATGTCTTGTTGGAAGGTGAACCTCCGTCCCAGTCTCAAATCACTGACAGACTGAAATAGAATTTGCTCAAGAATATCCCTACATTTCGCATCATCCATCTTCCCGTCGACTTGGACCATTTTCTCTATCCCTGCTGCCGAAAAACATCCCCACAGCATGATGCTGTCACTACCATGTTTCACTGTGGGGATGGTGTTCTTGATGTGATGACTTTGGTGGCCAAAAAGCTCAAATTTGGTCTCCTCTGACCAAAGCACTAATCTCCATACATTTGGCGAGTCTCCCATGTCTTTTGGCAAACTTAAAAGAGGCTTTTTCTGCCCACTCTTCCATAAATCCCACCTCTATGGAGTGTACGGCTTTATTGTGGTTGTATGAACAGACACTCCAGTCTCTGCTTGGGAACTCTGCAGCTCTCCACGATTACCTTTGGACTCTGTGCCGCCTCTCTATTTAATGCCCACCTTGCCCGGGCTGAGAGTTTTGGTGGGCGTCCCTCTCTTTGCAGGTTTGTTGTGGTACCATGTTCTTCCCATTTGATGATGCTCTGAGGGATCATCAGAGATTGGGATATTTTTCTTTTATAACCCAACCCAGACTTGTTCTTCTCAACAACTGACTTGTTTGGAGATCTCCTTGGTCTTCATGGTGGTGTTTGGTTAGTGTTGCCTCTTGCTTTATGGTGTTGCAGCCTCTGTGGCCCTTCAGGAAAGGTGTCTACATACTGAGAGACGTGTGACACTTAGATTGCACACAGGGGGACTTCCTCTCACTAAGCATGTGACTTACGGACATAATTACTTGCACCAGAAATTTTTAGGGGCTTAATAACAAAAGGGGTGAATACATATGCGCATGCCAATTTATAGCCATTTGGTCCTATAAATATAATGTATGCCTATATTTTTCTCACTTCACCAACTTAGACTATTTAGTGCTGATGAATCGCACACAAATCAGATTACAGAAAACATTTAACACGTAATGTAACAAAAGAGGTAAAAAGCGCGCATCAATAATGATGGCCATACTCACTGGATAAATGTTGCGTGATCATGCTGCTTTTTGGCAAAATCAGCTGACCATGTAATGTGGGTGAAAGCAGAAGTCAGGGAAAAAAGGATTGAGCATGTTGGGTACTGATACGCCTGATCCTTTTCTTCACCTTGGATATGAGCGTTAAAAAGGGACTGTCAGCGCAGAATGACAGCTCAAATGAAGCGCGCAATCTCTGTGCACCCTTGGTGAGGGTCAAACATTTCCGTGCATCTTCTCACCATCTCTACTCCCTTTTCTTTGATTGACAGCTCTGGCATTATAGAGCCAGAGAAGGGATGAAATAGATGGAAAACATGTCGGTGGGAAGGTGCACTTAAATGTTTGGCCACCCCAAGGGCGCAACGAGCGCCTGTACTTGGCACAGAATGACTGTTCAAACCAAATCCCTTTAATCAGCGGTGTCTTGTGACGCCTATCCCCGGTGTGTAGGTCTATCATGTAATGGAGAATAATGTCCCAACCACTGGGGAATAGGTCTTCTCATAAATACAACCCCTATCCCCACAATGCCCCGGCTTCACCCAGCCTTCAGTGCCGATCTACAGCCAGATGAAACGTCATTACTTACTATTTCCTCCAGGGCCGCACTTCTTCCAAAGGAACATGTGAGGTGCGTGAGGCAGTTCACGAAAGACGAGAACAGGTCGTTAGGAATGGCAGTCAGTATATTGCGCGGAAAAACGGTTATTAAGTTACTGATTATGTTGGAAATTCCCACCGCTTCCGAATCTTCTATTTCTATCCTGAACAGAAAAGAAACAAGATTAAGAAAAAAAGAAAAGATAACACTCTGGAACAAGTCAGACGTGATGACAGATATGGCCGCATTCCTCCGAGCAGGAACCATACGCACCCATTGATTGTGTTTAGCAATCCTTCAATGAAATGTGCCAAGTAATCGACTTGTGACCTCTCGTCAGGAAAGATGGGTCCGTGGAGAGACGCAAGCTGTGCCAAGCATTGGAGAGAGTCTTGGGCCATGTCGGAGTCTTCCCTGATTTTCTGATGAACCTGTAGGGAACACTGCACTTTCACAAGAGGAACGCCACTTTGCAAAAAAAAAAAAAGTTTTCCCGAGTTCGCCAGGCAAGACGGGCAGCAGATCTGTAATCCCCACTAGGATCGGCTGCGGTCTCCTTTTCCACCGGTCTCGCACTCATAATTTAAAATAGCAAAAAAGTTCCTGGGTGCTACCTTCATCTTGAAGGCCGAGCTAAAACAGATGCCAGCCCGAGACTCGCTGCTCCTTCTAAAAACAGCAGTCATGACAGTTATCTGGATTATGCCAGCTATGCCGCAGCTACTGCGTCCGGCTAAACTTAGATGACAGTTTCCAATCAAGTGTATACGGACGACGTCGCTTTGATGGAGGTAAACACCGCAGGGGGTTAATCAGGGGTCCGGACGGAGGCCGAGCCTTTCACTCACACAACAGTCAATCATTCACAACACTTAATATGAAAGGCCGAGCTCTCCCAGCGTGGCCGGGTGGCCATCTTCCAGCCAACTGCATGGTCACGTCTCCTTATTAACCAGCGCCAGGATACACCTCACGGGATTAAAGGTTATGTAGCGCCCCCAAGAGGCAGCAAGACTTAAAACCTGTATATTATTACATTGAAAGGGTGCTACTACAGAAAAATTAAAAAATATACATTTCTAGAGAAAATTCACATATTTATCTTAATTTTGGGATATTTTTTGGTAAATCTTATTTTCTCTGCTGCAGCTCTCCAAATGCTGAGCTCCACACCGCTGATTGACAGTTTTCTGTGTACACTGTGTATAGGCAGAAAACTGCCAATCAGTGGTGGAGATGTACTGCACTGTGCCCATGAATATGGAGGACTGTCAGCAAATTTACTAATTCTCTAATACTATAGCACAGCAAGCAACCCAATAAGTGACACGTAGCTGTAATCAGGGTTTCAGTCTGTATATATTATACGGCTCTTGGATTAGGTGGTAAAACCCCTTTTTGGTAAAAAAAAGACGTAGATGTAACTCATTGCTGATCATGTGGGCACAACAGATAGGGAAATGTGGCTGTGACTAAAGGCCCGTCTACACGCGTCAATTTTATTATATATATATATATATATATATTTATATATATACATACAACACACACAATATATATATATATATATATATATATATATATATATATATATATATACATACATACACACACACAGTACAGACCAAAAGTTTGGACACACCTTCTCATTCAAAGATTTTTCTGTATTTTCATGACTATGAAAATTGTACATTCACACTGAAGGCATCAAAACTATGAATTAACACATGTGGAATTATACATTACACTTTACAAAAAAGTGTGAAACAACTGAAAATATGTCTTATATTCTAGGTTCTTCAAAGTAGCCACCTTTTGCTTTGATGACTGCTTTGCACACTCTTGGCATTCTCTTGATGAGCTTCAAGAGGTAGTCACCGGAAATGGTCTTCCAACAATCTTGAAGGAGTTCCCAGAGATGCTTAGCACTTGTTTGCCCTTTTGCCTTCATTCTGCGGTGCAGCTCACCCCAAACCATCTCGATTGGGTTCAGGTCTGGTGACTGTGGAGGCCAGGTCATCTGGCGTAGCACCCCATCACTCTCCTTCTTGGTCAAATAGCCCCTACACAGTCTGGAGGTGTGTTTGGGGTCATTGTCCTGTTGAAAAATAAATGATGGTCCAACTAAACGCAAACCGGATGGAATGCATGCCGCTGCAAGATGCTGTGGTAGCCATGCTGGTTCAGTATGCCTTCAATTTTGAATAAATCCCCAACAGTGTCACCAGCAAAGCACCCCCACCATCACACCCCTCCTCCATGCTTCACGGTGGGAACCAGGCATGTAGAGTCCATCCGTTCACCTTTTCGTGCAAAGCAGTAATCAAAGCAAAAGGTGGCTACTTTGAAGAACCTAGAATATAAGACATATTTTCAGTTGTTTCACACTTTTTTGTAAAGTGTAATGTATAATTCCACATGTGATAATTCATAGTTTTGATGCCTTCAGTGTGATTCTACAATTTTCATAGTCATGAAAATACAGAAAAATCTTTGAATGGAAGGTGTGTCCAAACTTTTGGTCTGTACTGTATATATATCTATTTATAGCTATATATACATGCACACCCTTTTTGACAACGAGCTCTATAGAAAAAATGAAAATTAGTTTTATTCTAAGGCTAAGTTCACATTTGCGTATATGTGCGCAGCATATCATTTGCACACGCAAACGCATGCAAATGCATGTTTACGCAGCGTTTTTTATCCGCATCATCTTACACATGACGTAAAAAAAAAAAAAAAAAAAAAGCTGCGCGTGCATGCATTTGCATGCGTTTGATATTTCCAGGTGCTGTAACCAGTTCCTGGACATGCGCAGTCTGAAGTCCGAACGCATCCATGCGCATGTCCTTGCATACCAATGTGTTCCCATAGACAGTAATGCGTTTTTTCTTTTACGCACTCATCCGCATGACTGTGCATATTTGACAGATTTTTTTACGCTTCAAAAAAAATGCAACATGTTGCGCTCGCTGGACATCGCGAAACGACGCATGCGTACACCATGTTAAAGATATGACGCGTGCGGATGAAACACTGCACACACAGACACAAATGTGAAACCAGCCCAAGTCTCATCCCCTATATTTGTGACACATAATGATCTGTAATATCCTTTAAAAATTACTATTATTTATTTATACAGCACCATTAATTCCATGGTGCTAAACATGAGACGGGGTTACATCAAAATACAGATATCACTTACAGACGGGTACAGAGGGGAGAGGACCCTGCCCTTAAGGGCGTACAGTCTACAGGAGTATGGTTTCTTTTGGTCGTACTTAGAAGGTGGCTCAATGTCTGACCTTAAACACTTAATAGCCGTTAAAATAGGATTTGGGTAGTTTTAATATAGAGCAGCAAAAAGCGCCCCACCGCTCCTTGAAACGCTCCAATTTTCTTATTTGTAATGAATATTTAATATTATTATTAGTTTATATTTCCTGTTTCACAGTAAGGTTGCCAGATTACAGAGAACATTCAGTATTAGTCACTGTTTTAGGGCGATTTGAAGCAACTAGGGATGAGCGAATAACTATTTGGCCGCCGTCCAGTCTGCACTGGAAGTGAATGGAGCAGAAGGCGAACATGCGCAGTAGCACGCATTCGCACTCCATTTACTGTCATGGACAATAAAGTTTGTTGATAGGCTGAGTGCAGGGCAGCCAATCAACAAACTCTGCGGCTGTAGCCCCTCCCTCAGTCATTAGCGAAGGAGAAGGTGCACAGCCGAATACACAGGGAGTCATCATCCCTAGATCAATGTATCAAACTTTACTGACGTGTGGTTTGTTTGCCATTTAAGCCTCCCGCAGGTTTAGTCACTGTTGTCAGAAAAAATGGCGTCTTCAAAATGCGGTGTTAGAGGAATGTGGTTGATTGGACAGACAGCCGGCGGTATTACCCGTTCTAAGCTGCCATCGGATCGGCAGGTGTTGGCCAGGATTTATTTCCTGCACTGTACAGAACCACAACCAACATGTTTAGGGGGAAAGAGGAATCCCAACAAGGCAACAATATCACGTGATCAGTAAGGTGAAGAGTCTGTTTGGTCAATGGAAGAGTCTCAAGAAGAATGCTAAATGGCGAACAAAAACACAAGAATCCTAGAAGGAATTAATCAATAAACTTGATTTGTTTGAGGTCGCTCATGCTGATGAGATGAAACTTCTAAAACTTAAGGAAGACTGACTTCTTGCTTGCTCAAAGCGAAAAATGTCCTTGTTGAAGCATGGGACCATTAGACAGAAAGCTGGCCAAGGAAAGAGAGAACGAAGAAAAAAGCAAACTGAGCGCGTTCAGCAGTTGACAGCATCGGATGAACTTTGCAGTAGTAGTTGCGACAACGAAAGTGATGAGGGCGAAGGGCATTTTTGTCCCAAAAAACGCAAGTCGGTAAGGTCTTCTGGGACTCCAGAAGTTGCTGCAGCTCTAGACAGAACAGTGACCTACTTTTTTGCTGCTGCTTCTCAATCTCTTGACCATAAATCCAGACAGTTTCACGTTGTAAAGGGAACCTATCAGACAGGCTCGTCGTCGGCATCGAGAGTTTGCAGCAAGCGCTATCAAAGCTTCCTTCAATAGCAGTGGCCCACTGACTGGACACTGGAATGGGAAAAGGTTTGCAAACCAGACCCTCAATAAAACTGCAGAGTGACTGGCAGTACTGGTGTCAGGAGGAGGAACTGAGAGGTGGTTGTCGGTCCCGAGATGCCTAGCAGCAGCACAAGCTAAGGCTGTATTCGAGGTTCTGAAGGATTGGCAGCTCTTGGATAAAGTGAAGTTTATGTCATTTGACACAACCAGAACAACTGCAGAAAGAACTACTGAGTTTGCCATGTAAGCAGCACATTCACAAGCTACTTTTTGCAAGTGTGTAATAAATTGCATCAACTAGTCCAAATATAAAGGTATTAGAGAGATTTTCGGCTGCCTGGAATCAGCTGGATAAAACCAAGTTTTCGGCTGGAACGGAAGATGACAGTGTCAACTGCGCTGGGTCCACTTATGGAGTGTGTTTAGTTGAATTTTGCACCAACCAGCTTGCACAATGCCATCCAAGAGATGATTACAAGGAATTGTTAATACTGGCACTCCTGTTCCTTGGCTTGCCGGCAAAACCAGACCTACACATCAATGTTCCAGGCACCTACCATTGGGCCCGATGGATGGCCAAAGTAATATACGCTCTGAAAATCTTCATGTTCCATCAGCAATTTCGTTTAACTTTGACAGTGTACTTCCAACCACAGAAAAAGGTTGAGATGATACTGGCACTGCAGAAGGAAGGCAACGATGGCTGCTCAACTTTATTCTTCATCAAGATCCTTGTCTGTGGCACACTAATGCAAGTGGCACCGATGCATCCTCCAAAGTCGCCGGACTGAAAATCATGAATGATGCCGCCAAACGCTCCATTGCGCTGCACTCAAGAGTACATTCAATTAGTCACTGAGCAGTCACGAAGACCAGAAGCCAGTTTATTCTACAGCATCGACATGACTATCCTGAACCAAAGAAAGCGTGTTTTGGAAGTGAAATCTCGAAACTACTATATCCATCCTACAAATGCTCGCTGACAATTAACCAGTTATCAGTGCCTTATCTGCTACGA
This sequence comes from Oophaga sylvatica, assembly GCA_033576555.1. Taxonomy (NCBI): domain Eukaryota; kingdom Metazoa; phylum Chordata; class Amphibia; order Anura; family Dendrobatidae; genus Oophaga; species Oophaga sylvatica. The sequence continues at coordinate 44,755,828 of JARQOD010000002.1, read as the reverse complement.
TGCTGCACTAACGACCGTGATTAGAGAAGGCTTCAATCCCAGCCATTAAACTCCAAAATAGCCGCAATCAGGACTCGTTGCTGTGCAGAGAGGGGGCTCATTTTGTTTTGACCCTTTCGGCTCCAACACAATTGCCAAGGCCCATTTAGTATCCGACAATCCTGTGACTTAGGCATGTCCTAATCGATGTGAGGTCACTTTGCATGCAAAGAAAGTAATGTACAGTCATAAAGACGTGACTGATCATAATGTAAAAATATTCATTCCTAGTCCCTCTTCCAGTACAACAGCACTGTGCTTTACCTCACCTCCACCTGACTGTTAGCCATGTGTACAGCCGCTCACCCTATTCCCTGCGCCGATGCTCATTCTATGTGGACTTCAAAACCTGGTATTTATATTTATACTTCAGCATTATTTATGGAAAAGTTGTCATCTTATCGCATCCCAATTTAAAGGCAAGCCTAAACACAACTGATTTACGGTGAATTATCTATAGGTGAATCCACACCGAATCGTATACACGCTCCTCAACATTGAAATTGCAATGCCAAGAAGGAAAAGTCATGGAATTATGGAAAACACAGGATGAATAGACATGATATGGATATGTAAATGACGGAAAAATGGAAACAAAATAAAAAAAAAAAAAAAAAAACATTTATTCTGCAACGAATAAAAACGGCACACACAAGAAATCCCAGGGAGGTTATTAATGGTTGCCTGAGGAATGTTCTGTTTTGTTTAATGAATTTGGGCAAATCATCAAGATCCCCTGCTGGCAGCTCCCTTTGAAATTGTGACCAATGACGTCACAGATGTGATCGATGGGAGACCAGAAAGAAGATGCTACAGGCCTTTTGTTGAAAAATGGCTTCTGGGACACTTTGGTAACCCCAACAGTAACCAACTTCCACAAACGCAGCCCATACATGTGCAAGGAGTTTTTGTATGTTCTCCCCGTGTTTGCGTGGGTTTCCTCCAGGTTCTCAGATTTCCTACACACTGACAGGGAACCTAGATTGTCAGCCCCAAGGGGGACAGTGATGATGTCTGTAAAGTGCTGTGGAATTAATGGTGCGAAGTAAGTAAAATGAAAAACTCTCGGCAGTTACCGAATACCTCAACAGGTAAACTTTAAGTTAATATTTTTTTAAGGATATTGTATCTCTGAATGATTAAAAAATTCCAATTCCCGTAAAGATCCTCCTTCTTGAGGACCATGACGAATCCAGTCTGCAGGTGTTGGCGGCTTAGTCACACAGGCGGATAAGCAGACGATGTTACACTTGTTGAATTACACCGTGACAATGTGCCTCTCTGATAAATGGACACAAGGGAACGGTTTGTGTTGCTGCCGCTTGTCTTGCAGATTTTTGTTTTTACAATATCGCTGACCTTCTTGAAATCTGAGTAATTGTGAATTCGGTGGTAACTTTCTCCGACTGCTGTGTGTGTCCAGCTGCATGCCACAGGACATAATACACATTGTGTGAACAGATCGGGTTGCTGGAGTATTTTGATTGGGTGAAAATGCTTCAGTCTTCATTCTCACAAGGAACGGAGAACTTGAAGAATCCCAACGTTTCCATATATTGATCCTTTTATTAGCCAATTAACAACCAGGGCAGGTCCCAAAAGCCTGCAGTGATGGCTTTTGACATTGCTGCATTATGGAGGACTCCGTCACCATAATAAAAAAAAAATATCCCCCTTAAACCCTTAGTACAAAAAAATTATCAAAACATCCAGGGGTTAATGCCAAATATAAATATTAAAACGGAATAGACCTCTATCTCTTCTCTAAAATATACTTATATATATATACATACACACACATATACATACCAACACATATACATACATACACACATATACATACACAAACACAGACATATACACATACATACACACACACACAAACATATACACACATATATACATACACACACACATATATACATACTTTCAGGTTGTCTCCGAGAAAGGCCTCCAAGACAACCTGAAAATCTTAGAGAAATTCAGCTCTACCTGGGCACTACCGGTCAACCTAAAGAAAACCAACATCATGGTGTTCCAGAGGAGAAAGAGAAAATTAGACTAGCACCCTTCATTTGTCCTCAACAACTGCGCCCTTACAGGAACAGACAAATATACCTACCTGGGCCTAGAGATTCACCGATCAGGAAGCTTCAAACAAGCCATAGAGACCCTGAAAGACAAGGCATGTAAAACCTTCTATGGCATCCGAAGGAAACTCTACCATCTGAAACCACCAGTGAGGGTCTTGTTAAAAATCTTCGACTCTGTCATCGCCTCAATCCTCCTGTATGGCAGTGAAGTCTGGGGTCCTCACACCTACCCAGACTGGTCAAGGTGGGATTCCAGCCCAACAGAAATATTCCACCTGTAATTCTGCAAGCACCTTCTCCAAGTCCATCGGAGCACCTCCAACAGTGCCTGCCGGGCCGAGCTGGGCAGATTCCCTCTACACCTAAAGGTTCTAAAGAGGGCACTGTCATTCCGGGCTCACCTACATAGGAGCAATCCAAGCTCATCTCATCATAAAGCCCTGACAAACATAGGTGAAACAGAAAAACTAGGACCCTCGGAACAGCTCACCCAAACCCAACCTGACCAGAACACCAATCACAACAACCTGACAAAAGCCGAAATCAGGAAGATGGTAGACGAAGGCCAGGAGAGGTATGTCAGTGACTGGAAGAACGACATCATCAGCTCCCAGAAACTGACCATGTACCGGAGTCTACAGAGAGACTACAGTCTGGCCCCATACCTGGAGAAACTCCCGGACCCCAGAGACCGCAAGATCCTGAGCCGGTATAGACTCAGTGCCCACAGTCTGGCCATCGAATCCGGCCGACACAGGCAGAGCTACAAGCCCAGGGAGGAAAGACTATGCCAACACTGTGACCAGGAGGCCATAGAGGACGAAACCCACTTCCTGCTACACTGCTCCAAATACTCAGCAGTGAGGGACACTCACATCAGGAGACTCTCACATCTCTTCCCGGATTTCATCACCATGAAGGAGGAAGAGAAAACATATATCTTGCTGGGGGAAGAAGAGAGAGCAGCGGAGATAGCAGCGCGGTATGTGAGCGAATGTCATAGACTGCGAGAAAGAGAACTATGATATGCCATGGACTTCTTATAGCCCCCACCCCGCAGATCTGCCCCCATCCCCCCCTCCCTATGCATGGACTTCCATAGCCCCTACCCTAGATCTGCCCCTACCCAACATCCCTATCCCTATTCCCCTTTTGTACACTTGCTTTGGCAAAACTAATGTGTATTTAGTCCTGCCAATAAAGCTTCTTTGAATTTGAATTACATACACACACACACACATATATACATACACACACATATATACATACACACACACATATATACATACACACACGCACATATATACATACACACATGCACATATATATATATATACACTACCGGTCAAAAGTTTAGGGTCACTTAGAAATTTCCTTATTTTTAAAGAAAAGCAGTTTTTTTTCCAATGAAGCTAACATTAAATGATTCAGAAATACACTCTATACAGTGTTAATGTGGTAAATGACTATTCTAGCGGCAAACGTCTAGTTTGTAATGCAATATCTTCATAGGTGTATAGAGGCCCATTTCCAACAACCATCACTCCAGTGTACTTATGGTATTTTGTGTTCGCTAACTGTGTAAGAAGGCTAATAGATGGTTAAAATACCCTTTAAAAACCCTTGTGCAAGTATGTTAACACAGCTGAAAACCGTTTGGTTGATTAGAGAAGCTATAAACCTGACCTTCCTTTGAGCTTGTTGAGAATCTGGAGCATTACATTTGTTGGTTCCATTAAACTCTCAAAATGGCCAAAAAAAAAGAACTTTCTTGTGAAACTCGACAGTCTATTCTTGTTCTTAGAAATGAAGGCTATTCCATGCGAAAAATTACCAAGAAACTGAAGAATTCATACAATGGTGTGTAGTACTCCCTTTAGAGGAGTGCACAAACAAGCTCTAACCAGAGAAGAAAGACAAGTGGGAGGCCCCGCTGCACAACTGAGCAACAAGACAAGTACATTAGAGTCTTTAGTTTGAAAAATTGACGCCTCACAGGTCCTCAACTGGCAGCTTCATTAAACAGTACACATTAAACGCCAGTGTCAACATCTACAGTGAAGAGGCGATTTGGGGATGCTGGCCTTCAGGGCAGATTGGCAAAACAAAAGCCATATTTAAGACTGGCTTAAATGAAAGGAAAAGATTAATATGGGCAAAAGAACACAGACATTGGACAGAGGAATATTGGCTTTTGTTTTGCCAATCTGCCCTGAATGCCACAAAATACCATAAGTACACTGGAGTGATGGTTGTTGGAAATGGGCCTCTATACACCTATGAAGATATTGCATTACAAACTAGACGTTTGCCGCTAGAATAGTCATTTACCACATTAACACTGTATAGAGTGTATTTCTGAATCATTTAATGTTAGCTTCATTGGAAAAAAACTGCTTTTCTTTCAAAAATAAGGAAATTTCTAAGTGACCCTAAACTTTGACCGGTAGTGTGTGTATATATATATATATATATATATATATATATATACACACACACATACATACATACACAACAATACATACACACACATACATATACATACACACACATACATACACGCACATATACATACACACACATACATACCACACATACATACCCAAAACACACATACATACACACACATACATACACACACATATACACATACACACACATATACACATATATATACATACACATATATACATACACACACACACACACACACACGCACACAAACATACTATACATATACACACACATACATATATACACACCTTTTTGTTCAAGGTATTCTGTATATTCTTTCTATGTCAGATGAGTTTTAAGGGTATGCCACACTAAACAATATCGCTAACGGGATCGCTAAAAAACGTCACTATTTAGCGATCCCGTTAGCGATATTGTTCAGTGCGGCAGCTTCCAGCGACGAGCTTCCTGCTGTGATCTCGCTCGTCGCTGGAATCGTTCCGGACCCTATTTTCTCGTCGGCGCTCCCGCTGGGTAAGTATCTTATCGCTGTGTGGCACCTTTTCTTAGCGATTTAGCGGTACTTTTGTACCGCTAAAGTCGTTAAGAAGATCGCTAACGGCGATAGCGTCGTTAACTATATCGCTAAATGCGGCAGCATTTAGCGATATAGAAACAATCCCGCTAGCGATCTCATTAGTATGCAACGCTAACGAGATCGCTAGCGGGATTGTTTAGTGTGGCAGTACCTTTATACTTAACCTCTTGACTACGTAGTATAAATTAAACACAATATCAACAACTTAAAAATTGAGAATACATACACATAAACTGCCATGTCAGAATTGGCGACTGTTAGGCCACGTTCCCACGATGTACTTTTGGCGAATTTTTGATGTTGCGGATTTTTTGCACCCATTATATAAATTTAGTTGTTTCTTTTCTACATACATTATTGAGTTTTTGATGCTGCGGTTTTTGTCTCTTATTGGCATGTTATGTGTTAAACACAGCTGCTTTGTTTTTGACACGTCCTGCTATTTGGCTTTGACAAATGCTTATTGATTTAGTCATGTGTGGATTACATGCACTTTTGATGCGCTTCTGTCCTGGATCCAAGAGGTACCGTTTCTCCTTGCGGAGAGTGACATGTCATGCCTGACATGCTGAGGTGAGGAGACTTTTAAGCTGCAGCGCTCCTTTGGGAAATATGCAAATTGCCTCTTCAGAGAGGAAGAGGACTAGAACTCTAGCGCCACCTATAGGAAGTAGCAATCCTAAAAGTCAATGTAGACCCTTTAACGAGCCTTGTTACATGACTTAGGATAAAAGCCAAACCAGGATCTCAATTTGCAGGCACTGTTTCGGGTACTGCCCCTCGTCAGTGCAAAGTGTGAGATCTGTCATGGAAACGCATGTATGTTTTTACCTGTGGATTTTCTGTATCTAATGCAAGTCTATGGGAAAAATCTGCACATAAAACGAAGCGTACATACAATACAAACTGACATGGGGCTTTCAAACACGAATTCACAATGAGCAAAAAAAAAAAAAAAAAAGGAGCGTAAACGGGCAGCTATTGTGAGAGCGCCACGCTGCAGGCAAGGAGACCAGCCAGACTGGATGAAGATGAGAACTACGCCTTTCAGGGACGGTCTGTCCCCTGCATCAGACTAGGAAAAAAAAAAAAAAAAAGAAAGCACAGTGGGAATGAAATTTCTATAAATCCTTTCCATTTTGCTGGATCTGTAAGACGCTGCGGTTCTGATGCAAGCCGGCTTAAAGACTTTTTCTTAAATGTGTAGAATTGAAAACTTTTCAATTTGCTGCTTTTTAAAATCCTCTCAAGAATCGAGTGATTCTTAATTACGGGAATCAGATGAGAAACAATGAGAAAACCCCTTTAAATCCACATTAGTCGGAATTGTTCCAGACTTGGCCAGTAATCTGCAGCAGAGACATGAAAGTTTCATCTAACACTAAACTTTTTTTTGCGTGCGTGTGCGCCGTAACACAAATCATACCAGACCTCGTGCGGGCGCTTTATCTGGACCTCGACCCTTACATGGACACCACATCATTACAGACAGTTTTATAGAAGTGCCACTTATGATTGAAGACCCATCACTGCAGGACCGAAGTGTACGCTTACGCCAGCCCCAACAAATATAGAAAGAATACCGCTACGATATCTCCGCAGGACGGGACCAAATCATTGTTGAACGTGTGAAAAACGTCATGCCTTAATTTGTGATCTATCGAGCCTCCTCCATGCTGACATCTCGATTGCTACACTACCCCCGTTATCCATATGCGGGATGGACAGCTGAAAAAAAGGTAGAAATCCAATATGGCTGTACACGGCAGAATGTTTATGTAATACAATAGTACGGGGGATCTAAAAAGACAAACAAAGCGATAATTGCACCGAGCCTCACCGAAACCATGATCAAAGTTTCCCTATCAAACAAGATGACGGATTAGATAAAGTCAATCCAGCTGGCGATACAGCGGACACGCCGAGGCAGATCGCTGATTAGATGGATAATATATGGTGCGCGGTTACGAGGCGTTTATATTCAGACTCATTTACCATGGAGACCTACGGAGGAGCCGAAAACACCAGGGAGGACGTGAAGAGTTAACCGGCTGAGCTCGAGGATATTTGCAGGAGGTGGTCACAGCTGAGGGCAGCAGTTGTTTAGATGTCTACCGGACAGCTGTTCAGTGGGCCTGTCACTGGTCTCCTGTGGAGTTTCGCACCTCGTCAGACCAGAAACACTGGGTTTGTGAGTCTCCGCAGCCAAGCAGCCCATAGACACAACACACTGATCTCCGATCGCCCCCACGCGGTAAACGGACAGTCAGCAGATTGCAGGAGCCAGGCAATTCCTTCTTGTCAAACGGGATGCTCCAGATGCTGCTCCTTCAAGACTCCGCATGCCGTACACACCCTAGAAGTCAGATCCTGATAACACGAGATCTGCAACGGCTACACCCTGTATTACAACAATTAAAAGTCCGCTCTGCTGTACTGCTTTGCTTTTTGGGGTCTTTTCCTATAATTTAAAAGGCACACCCCATCGCTGGCTTAGGTGGAAGAGATTGAAGATTGCGTTGCCAATATTTAATATTTTATTAAGAAAAAAAAAAAATGTAAAAAAAATAAATAAAATCAAGTAATTCATACTTGGACTTCTAGGTAACATCATGGGTAGTGAAGAAGGAAGATGATTTTGTTAAGTGTCAAGGTTTAAATTAAAGTCTTGTTCAGACATCTGTTTACAGTGGAGGGGTCCGTCACCAACAACCTGAAGGGGTCCGAAATAAATGGGTCCGTCAAAGGGAAAATAAACATATAATCACGGATAGAACTGCTGTGGAATCCGAGTGCGATCGGTTTCTTATTGTGTGATGTTTAGAAGAAACTTAGATTGATAGTTTATTTTATTTTTTTTATTTTTTTTACACAAAACAAATGCAACACTCATGGTAAGAATGGACCAAACATGGCTGAAAGTTGTATACAGCACACTGATGAAAAAAGGGCTTTTATTGTGTCTCCGTCACAAAGGAACAAACCGATGTGTAAGGAGGTCTCGGACACGTGGATGGTGCATGCAAATTGCCCACCTGCGCCACCAAATCCGTCTAGTTCGCATTTCCTATTTTGACATTCAAAACTTTAACTTCCAACAGGTTTGTAAATGATTCCCTGCTCCTGTAAAGATCAATGCGGAACAATGCAAAAAGCATCGCATCCTCCCGCTGCAAAGAGCGTAGCGAGCAGATCTGAGCAGACGTCTACAGGTCGGGGCGATGATCTTACTGCAGCACCCAAGTAAAAAAATACATCACAATTAGGGTAGTAAGAAAATCCCCACAGCATTCTGCTTATTACCGGAATTCTGCCTTCTGTTATTACAGCGAGTGCTATAAACAGATCATAATTAACTGACAGAAGAAGTGACCACACTTGTAGAAACATCGGGGGCGTGATAACGCATGGAAGAACTTTACTATAAAAAAAGTTATGAAACAAAGGTAAAAAAACTGGCATTAACTATCTAATTAAAATGTGGATATGCAAGTTAAAAACAATATGTACATTATGCATGTTTAGTCCAAAAATGTGTAAAAATTATAATATATCTATATATATATTAAAATTTGTAATTTTGGTAGACTGCTAGATGTAATGTATTGTGTTTAAGATTAAAAGTCACAAGACAAATCTGTACAAAAAAAATATACAAACACGTACTATCTATATACATCGTCAGAAAAAAATTCTATAATACACACATTATATTTAATATATATATATATATATACACACACACACACACACACACACATACATATACATACACACACATACATATATATTATATACACACACAAACATTTAATCTCAAAATATACAGTTGTAATTATAACATTTTTTTCAGGCTGTGAAATATTTAATAAGGGAAGCCATCATTACACCACACTAAGGCTAAGTGCACACGTTTGCAGAATGTTTGCAGAATATTCCTGAGCAAAAACGGACTTTTTTTGCGGTAAAAACGCGCGGTTTTTGCGCGTTTTTTGGTGCGGTTTTTGCGTGGATTTGACGCGTTTTTTACCGCGATTTTTCCCTGAACTTTCTAGGTCAATAATATAGCGGGAAAAACGCTAGAATTCCGCAAAATTAATGAACATGTTGCTAGATTTTCCGCGATGTGTTTTTTTCGCGGAAAAAAACGCACCATGTGCACAAAAATTGCGGAATTCATTCTAAATGATAGGATGCTTAATTCATGCGCTTTTGACGCGTTTTTTCCCGCGAAAAAAACGCAAATAATCCTGAACGTGTGAACTTAGCCTAAGGCTGTGTTCACACATTGCGTTTTTGCTGAGTTTTTTCCACAGGCAAAACCTTCGCTCTTGGCAGTAAAGAGGCTGCTTACAAACAGCAGGTTTTGCTGAGTTTTCACTGCGTTTTAATGGTCTCTTCCACATGTTGATAAAGTTTAGTAGCCCCTAAAAAACTTTTTTTTTTTTTAAATTTTTTTAAACTTCCTAAGTTTTGCGTTTCTGCACTTGCCAACTGTTGGAATCCGATAAATTATATATGAACCTGAACACCATATATTAAAAAGGTATAAACTTTATTACAAAATATGAGATAGAACACAAATACAAGTTAAAAAGTGGGAAACCCCCCCAAAAAAAAAAAAAAAAAACTTGCCTACTGTTTCCTATGGGTGAAATAAGTGACAGGCTGCAGTTTGCAAAAAACAGCAGTTTTCCAAATCAGTCAGAAAATAAAACCAAGGTGTGTGCAGGAGATTTCTGAAATCTCACAGCCTTCGCTGGTATTGTGAAACGCAGCTTAAAATTTGCATAAAAACAAAAATCAACGTGTGAACAGAGCCTAACGAGCCCCGATCCCAACTCACTTTTAGTAAAGAATAAAACAGCCAGATGCAAAAAAAAATAAAAATACAAATTAAGTTACGGCTGCCCAGACCTTTTACATCCTCTCTTCGGTGGGACATATTTATGTCTTTTTTAATCAACCTTAACTATGTAATTTATCAAATGCATTAATATCACTACCTGCCCCACAGAAAAAACAAAACAAAAACAAAAAAACAAAAACAGTTTTACGTGCTACATGCAGAGAGAACAGGTTTACTAGACATTACAAAGTCAGGTTCTAGAAAGAAAAAAAAAAAAAAAAAATCTATAAAAAAATAAAGCAAAGAGACAAAAAGACAGGCAGAACTTACTGTGAAGAAAAGCTCCATCACTCTGCTGTCCAGGAGGGTTTCACGCCAGGACTCAGTCGGCTTCAACATCACATTTTGGGAGGACTCAAACATTGCTATATAATGTCTGCCCAGTTATCTGGTGTCAAGGTCAACAATAACATTCCTGCAAGCCTTTAAAGACGGGAAGGGGAGAAAAAAAAAAGGGAACAGGAGCGCGCAGTACAGCAGCATCCACTACACAAGAATGCAATGGAAACCGGCTTTAAGCCTCTTCACATACGCTGCATAATTCATGCATGAGGCCAAGGAATAAAAGGTATTAGGCCGTGATATCAAAGAATGCGGGAGGGCAGGCTACATGACGGTTTGATCATTAGTATCCCGAATGCCTCCATCGTACGATCACTTTGATAAGCTGGGGGCTAATGTGACAGCAAAGTGGGCAAACGGCAACCGCAAATCGACAGGTGCAACAGTTTATGCAAAACGGCAGCTTTTTTTTTTTTTTTCTCGCCTCTCTTCATTACTTTGCTATTAATCTCCACTTAGGAAAACACATGTGACACGAATACACTGGAGAAGGGGCTTCATTGGTAAGAAGCCGGTCTGCTCCACTCATTGTGGGCCATGGAGCGGAGATAAGAGAGGGAGACTTATTTATAGGAGTGACGGTAACGAGGGGATGACAGCCAGGGCACATACATGAATGTAAAGTACAAGTCCTTTACGATGGATGTCCTACTACTGTAGATTTCCCCCAGTCCTGGTGTTTTATACTGGGGGACATCCTTGCAGTCATATTGCTTTATGTAAAATCTGCAAACATTTAGTACATGGACATACAATTCTGTAGGAACGGTAACGTCCCAGATTTGTTAAAACAATGGGCCACTTGGTAGGACAGGACAGACCCAAGGGTAAGGCCCCCGTCACACTAAGCGAGATCGCTGAAACGTCACCGATTTTGTGACGCAACAGCGTCCTAGCCAGCGATCTTGCTATGTGTGACACGCAGCGACGATCAGCCCCCCCTGCCGGGTATCACTGATCGTCGCTGAATGTCCTGGACCATTTTTTCGGCGTTGGTCTCCCGCTGGCCAGCGCGCATCACTGCGTGGCAGACGGGAGACCAGCGATCAGCGAGCTGGTAACCAAGGTAAACATCGAGTTTCTAGGCGCCGCGCGGCACCTAGAAACCCGATGTGTACGTTAGATACCAGTGCGCTGGTGCAGGGGAGCTGGTAACCAAGGTAAACATCGGGTTTCTAGGCGCCGCACGGCACCTAGACACCTGATGTGTACATTAGGATACCAGCACGCTGTTGCAGGGGTAACTAAGGTAAATAGAGGGTTTCTAAGTGCCGCGCGGCGCCTAGAAACCCAATGAGATCGCTGGCTAGGACGCTGTTGCGTCGCTTGTTACCCGCAGTGTCGCTGTCCTGATCGCTGCTGAGATCAGCCTGTTTGGCAGCTCACCAGCGATCATGTAGCGACACAACAGCGATCCTGACAAGCTCATATCGTTGTCGGGATCGCTGGTGAGTCGCTATGTGTGATGGGGCCCTAAGTCAATGGTGATCAGCAAGGTAACAAAAGGGCAATGGTACTGGCACTTCTGCGTTAGCCTGGGGCTACACAGGTCTCGCAGTCAAAGATCGCTGTATGCCGCTGCTACATCACAACGGGGTCCCGCGGTCACACTGCTGACTACTGCGACAACCAAGTGTCAAAAAATCCAACTGGTTCCAAGTCGTTGCAATGTGATTGGATTATATAAATGCAGCAATCATTATCCCCAAACTGAAAAGGTTTATTCTCAGCATCCTAAATGGATAAAATTGCAAAGTGCTGGTAAAAAAAGAAAACAAATGTGACATTTACTTGCTATTAAAAACACAACAGCAGCCAGGACTGTCACTACGCCCTCCTCTTTATTTTCTCTCTCTTCAATGTATTCACAGAACACAGAATCAATCAATTCCTCAAAGACCATGAGAACATCAGAAAAGCACAGAGTTGTCTTAATATTTCACACATTTATTTCGCAGCTCTCGCTGTAATAAATACGGCAGTAAGTACTTAGAAGACATTAGAAAACCTTCTCCACCAGCAAACAGTTCCACAAGACGTTCCAGAAGGACTGCAGCCATTTGTGGAATTGTTTTCGGTCCTAAGCCCGATAGTCTAGTGACGTTTTGCCGACCCCATTTAGTGTCCATGAAGGATTAGAAAAATACAGCGCACTTTCCCACTGCCTAATAGTTTCGAGTTTTAACCCCTTCACGCCGCAGCCAATTTCAGTTTTTGTGTTTCCATTTTTCCTCCCCTTCTCCCCAGCGTCATAATTCTTATTTTTCTGTCCACGCTGACACAAAGCTTGTTTGCTTTTACAGTGTACATTTTGTGGTAAAATATGACCGTGCCATACGATGCTCCTCATCAGTACAATTACGGCAATACCAAACATATACAGCATTAGTTTAATGGTGAAAAAAATCTGAAGTCTGGTGTTATGGCGCCATTTTCAGAGACCCGTAACTTATGGAGCTGTGTGATCGCTTACGTTTCACGGGGCGAGACTTTTTTTTATTAGTACTGTTCTATGATGGATGTGACCTTTTCATCGCTTGTTAGGGCATTTTTGTGGAACTGCGGCAACAAAAAAAAAAAAGGAATTTAACGTTTCTGAATTTTTTTGGTGACAGTGTTTACTGTTTCTATATTTTGATACATTGAACTTCTCTATACATTGCGATACTACATAGGTCTACTTTTTAATATCTTTATTTTCATTGTGGGAAGAGATGACAGATTTGAAAAATATGAAAAAAGTAAAATAAAAAAACCTAAAAAAATTTTTGGCCTTTTTTACTGTTATTGTTCACCCAACGTTGGAGCGTATTGAATGAAGCTGTCAGAGGTTGACGGCGGCATTTAATAAGTTAACAATCACGAGCGGAGCTCCGCACCACCCGAGATCGCTAGGGTCAGGTCCTGGCTGTAATACACAGCCATCACCTGTCGGGAATGGGGGCGCCCGCTCCACACCCACTTCCAATATGCGCTGTACATGGACGCCGGATATTTTTAAGAGGTTAAAACAAGTACAATTTCTTGTATAAGTTTATTTCTGCAGAAACACTACTTAAATTGAATCTGTCGGCAGGATTTTAGAGGGCAAACTATTGATATGCCCATGTAGCGCTTTCAAAGACAAGTCCAGCGATAACATTTCACAGCCGGTCTGTTCCTCAGTCACTGAGAAATCAGTGTACCCGATGACTCCTTTGCCTTAAATCAACAGCATTGAGGCTTGTTAGTCATGCAAGAGGATGCGGCGCTGGACGAGGAATAGAGCTGGGGTGACAGAGGCATAAAATCCACCAGAGCCATTTGCAAATCAATCCATAAGCTGGTATCTCAGTAATGGAGGAACGGACTAGCCATGTAAAAAGCATTGCTGGACTTATCAGGAAACGTTCCTAGTAACGCTCGCTCTCGATGATGATGATGAAATGAAAATACTTGTGAATCATCAAAATATTCACCTGCTAACAGAATGAGGGTAAAAATGGAAAATTACCAGGAAAGTGATCAGACAAGACAGATACAAACTCACATTTTAAAGAAATATTACAGCGAAGGTTTAGAACCAGAGAGTCCGGGTGTTGTGGACGTAAGACTCAAAGAATGGACCACAGGCGACACTGAATAGTGGGTGCAAAGCTGGGACACTACGACCCCCAAAATACTTCAGCTGCTTTTTTTTTTTTTTTTCAAATGAAGAACAATCTCAAACGATTTAAAATACATTCTGGTCTATTTTACAGTGAGGGAATGGGAGCTTTAATAATATTAACCCCCATAAAGTACATTAAAATCCAGCAGTAAACAAGACAGAAGAATTGCATGTGAATGGGTCCAATGTCATCCAAACTAGAAAGTGAGAACATTATTATTAAGAGATAAATTGCAAATTTGATGCCTTTATCAGTATTTTTTAGTACGATGGACAACAGTATTTTAAAAAGTTAAATGATTTTTTTTTAGTAAGATGGGAAAAAAGAAAAATTAAGATTTACTTTTACACGTTACTAAAAAAATATATAGATATGTATATAAAAATGTCCAGAAGGCAGTCACTGACAGTCCACAAGGTAAGTAAATTTTGCATTTCATTTGGGAATCAAGGTCCCAGAGTCTGGAGGAAGAATGGAGAGATACACAATCCAAGCTGCTTGAGGTCTAGTGTGACGTTTCCACAGTCAGTGATGGTTTGGGGAGCCATGTCATCTGCTGGTGTAGGTCCACTGTGTTTTATCAAGACCAAAGTCAGCGCAGCCGTCTACCAGGAGATTGTAGAGAGCACTTCATGCTTCCCTCTGCCGACAAGCTTATTGGAGGTGTAAATGTCATTCTCCAGCAGGAGTTGGCACCTGTCCACACTGCCAAAAGTACCAATACCTGGTTTACACACAGCAGTATCACTGTGCTTGATTGGGCAGCAAACTCGCCTGACCTTAACCCCATAGAGAATGTATGGGATATTGTCAAGAGGAAGATGAGAGACACCAGACCCAACAATGCAGACGAGCTGAAGGCTGCTATCAAAGCAACCTGGGCTTCCATAACACCTCAGCAGTGCCACAGGCTGATCGCCTCCATGCCACGCTGCATTGATGCAGTAATTGATGCAAAAGGAGCCCCGAGCAAGTATTGAGTGCATTTACTGAATATACATTTCAGTAGGCCAACATTTCGATTTTAAAATCATTTTCAAGCTGGTGTTATAAAGTATTCTAATTTACTGAGATAATGACTTCTGGGTTTTCATTGGCTGTAAGCCATAATCATCAACATTAACAGAAATAAACACGTGAAATAGATGACTCTGTGTGTAATGACTCTATATATGAGTTCCACTTTTTACATTGAAGAACTGAAATAAATCAACTTGTTGATGATATTCTAATTTTGTGAGAAGCACCTGTGTATGTGTGTATATATGTATATATACACACACTTTTTTTCCCCCATCTTACTAAAAATTAATTTTAAATTGGTTTCTTCAGACCTTTTGAGAATATATATGTTTATATCTATAAAAAGAAAAACGAAGAAACCTATATACTAATTCACACGACACTACTGGCTTCCCGCTTGACATTGCCTATTGTTTTACAGCTCCCTGGTTTCTACTGACCTCTGGTGACGCTCTCGGGCAGGTGGTGGGTGGGAAGCTGTGCGTTAATGGAGGACACAATGCCCGGCTAATATACTTTGACCAATCTTCACTTTAAAAGGAGCGATACTTGGGCTGCAAAATTCCTACGGTGCATTGTACTTTGCTCAACTACAATGAGGTCTGCCAAAGGACTCCAAAGGATGTTGAAACACAATAATATCAGAAGGGCTTTGGACAGACAAAGGTAATACAATACCCAGGCTTATTTATACTGGAGGTATGAAAGTCACTGCTCTTATAAACATGTAAGATCAGAGCGAGCCGTCTATATCCGGGGTCCTGTAATTACCCTGCTAGAATAATAATGCAGACCCTCATTCCTTCCCGTATCGATTACGGAAATCTGAATCTCCTGACTTACCTCTGACGAAAGCCGATAATTCAGTGCTCATCTCTAGAGTTGAAGAGCCCTTCAATACCAGCTTTTGGGTCTTCCTCCTTAACGCACCTGTCTATTGAGAAATCAGACTTAAGACAAGTCATCTACATCTATATCTGGTCCTAGAGTCAAATCGGGAAAAGTTCTGATTACAAAAATAAGTGGAAGAACCAGGTATGGACGACCGGTCAACACACAGGATTAACGTACGAGCCCTGCGGCAGACGGAATCATTGTATGCATAAAGGCAATTGATATAGCCATGATTCACGTCAGCCCGTCACCCACAGAGCTCAGAATCTAATGTCAATCTTCAGAAGTTGCCTATTCTACCAGTAAACTTCATACAATAGTTGCTCTTGGCCAGATACAAACCCAGGACCCCCAGCCCTGGGAGGCTACAGTAAGAACTTATTTACCCTTTCCATTGACGATCCGCAACCCACCGATATTATGTAGTAAAAGGATATAATTTGGAGGCAAAAAGTTCCAGCTTAAGACCTGATTGGCTAGTGCAAGGTAGCGCTGGAACACTGAAGACATCTGGGCGTTGAGGTTCTCCCGTCGGCTGAACTCCTGTAGAACTTCGATGGTTAACATGAAGATTCGCCGTAAATCCTCTTCCTAAAAAGAGAAGAACAAGCATTACACAGCTAACCACCCCTATAAGCTGCGACACCAGTGCAAGGGACGACGGGAAATGTGCCTCTCTGGGGAGCGGTGGGGCTCGCTCCATAAAAGTGATCCGGTGTCATTCTGTCATCAAGGCACGCACAAGCACTGTCACACCAACACCACAACAGCTTCTGGATACAAACTGCCAGAAAAGGACAATTTGGTTTTCAGTAACACCCTCCCTTCTCCAACACGGGGACCATTGGGTGTTGGAAACTTATACATTAGGCACACAGAGGGCATGCAGACTTTTAGACCTCCATCAACAAAACAGTCACGTTTAGGTGAATTCCACCCGAAAAAGCGCAAAGAAAAATGGACAAAATGACATTGTTGTACAAGCCCATGTCACGATCGGTCTGCGGTTTAAAGAAGTAACATGATCGTTCTTCCCCGGCCGGGAGCCATCCGCTCTCTACCGTATACTTGGAGGTATAGAGCAAAGAAGCCCGCAAGACCACTGGCTTCATATCTGCAATATTTGTTCGGAAATTCTAGAACAGTTGGAATATCGGCAAAGACAACAGGTTTGTTAAATTGGACAAAAAAAAACTACAGGATTTTGTGATACTTTCATACTTTTTTTTTTAATTACCTAGTATTAAGGTTGAAGATACACATAAATCCATCACGTTCAACCTGATAATCTGACTTGTTAATCCAGAGGAAGGAGAAACCCCATGATGATAATTTCCCGATATTAGGGGAAAATTACAGTACAATATAAATATATATTAAAAAATGTAAATACATTTTCAGTGCACCCAAGCTACAACTGAATAGAACTAGTCCTTGTTTATCCATTAAAGCGAGTCAAGTGACGAAACTATGTATCCCTCTATGGTACGGAAATTGTTCTACATCTTTAAATTACATTGCTACAAAAATGTCAAAAATTTGTACTGCACCGACGTGTGTAAGTTGCAACACGGTGGCCATACAGTGGAAGGATTGGGCATTTCAGCACCAATGAAGGTAACACATCAAACACTGATAAATGCTCAATTATGGAATAGCAAAAGCTCATGCGTCATTCTCAAGAAGACGGATTTTAACTGGAGTACACAATCATCCTTGGCCATAACAATTGGGAGATTATATGTGTATGTATATAATTTATACATATAATATATAAATATATATATTATATATCTCCTGTTCTCTTTATATCGGCTTATTTATTCACTCATTCACAGACCAATAAACCCCCCATAAGGAAAGCAATTCTGCATATCAAATAGTAGTTTGTCAAGCATTCGCAGAAATACAAAATAATAAAAAATAACTATGAGCAAAATTTAAGCAGACTATCATTAAAGCAGGAATTTCTGCAAAAGAATAAAGTGTAACTATGGCAAGTGCCACATAAGCGAAAAAAAATAAAAAATAAAACATAATGCTATGTCCATGCCTTGGTAGGATTACCCATACCCATTTTTTTTTTTACATCAATTGTGCTTTGATGTTTGGTAATAAACAGGCTGGATACTAATTTACTAATTCCAGCTTCATCGATCTATTAACATTTACTGTCAGGGGTTTGCAGACCCCTTCCTGCGTCTTCACGTATGGCAGGTGCACATATAACAATTGCTCCGTTTAGTTCGGTGTCAGACACAAAGCAGGAGATAAAAGTGCTCCGATGATGCTTCTATACCAACAGTAGAGATAATCCATTACTGCTGACGTCCATGTCACCAACAGCAAGACAAACTCTAATATTAGGTTTAGCAGGAAGTGTGAAAAGTTTTTATTCAAAACTAAATCGAATCTATAAATTCTATTATTTAATATGTATGATATATTTATAATATATATATACACAAGTTTAAATACATTTTATATAAAATCCAGATTAAAACCATATGTCATTTTCTTATGACACATTCCCTTTAAGCCTAAAGCTGTCAATGTGAACACAAAAGCTAGGACGGCAGGCTCTCACCTACATGCAGCACAGTGGAGCAGCACAAACAAAACACTGGATCCCGATCACTCACATAATTGACACCATTGGGCTTTTCTATTTGCACAGGGCAGCTGTTACGGTTGCCTGATACAGATGTGTATGAAAATCAAGATTGATTCTCTCTCTATACCAGTGTTTCTCAACTCCAGTCCTCAGGACCCACCAACAGGTCATGTTTTCAGGATTTCCTTAGTATTGCAAAGGTGATAGAATTAATGCTTTAGCAGGTGATAAAATTATCACCTGTGCAATACTAAGGAAATCCTGAAAACATGACCTGTTGGTGGGTCCTGAGGACTGGAGTTGAGAAACACTGCTCTATACAATCAATTTTCAACCTACACAAATAAAGATCCAAAAAAAAAAACAAAAAAACAAAAGCTAAAGCCCCCTATGAGCAGCTTTACGCCACACAGCACAGTACAACCAGCTTTACGCCACACAGCACGGCCAGCTTTACGCCACACAGATCGGCCAGCTTTACGACACACAGCACGGCCAGCTTTACGCCACACAGTACGACCAGCTTTACGCCACACAGTACGACCAGCTTTACGCCACACAGTACAACCAGCTTTACACCACACAGTACAGTCAGCTTTACACCACAGGACAGTCATGGGCAAAAGTTTTAAGAATGACACAAATATTAATTTTTACAAAGTCTACTGCTTCACTTTTTCTAATGGCAATTTGCATATACTCCAGAATGTTATAAAGAGTGATCAGCTTAACAGGAATTACTTGCAAAGTCAATATTTGGCTAGAAAATGAACTTTATCCCCCAAAACACATTTCAACATCATTGCAGCCCTGCCTTAAAAGGACCAGCTAACCTCTTTTCAGTGATTGCTCCATTAACACAGGTGTGGGTGTTGATGAGGACATGGCTGGAGATCAATCTGTCATGATTAAGTAAGAATGAGACCACTGGACACTTTAAAAGGAGGCTGGTGCATGGCATCATTGTTTCTCTTCTGTTAACCATGGTTATCTCTAAAGAAACACGTGCAGTCATCATTGCAATGCACAAAAATGGCCTAACAGGGAAGAGTATCGCAGCTAGAAAGATTGCACCTCAGTCAACAATCTATCGCATCATCAAGAACTTCAAGGAGAGAGGTTCCATTGTTGCCAAAAAGGCTTCAGGGCGCCCAAGAAAGACCAGCAAGCGCCAGGACCGTCTCTTAAAAGTGTTTCAGCTGCGGGATCGGGCTACCAGCAGTGCACAGCTTGCTCAGGAATGGCAGCAGGCAGGTGTGAGTGCATCTGCACGCACTGTGAGGCGGAGACTCTTGGAGCAAGGCCTGGTCTCAAGGAGGGCAGCAAAGAAGCCACTTCTCTCCAGAAAAAACATCATGGACAGACTGATATTCTGCAAAAGGTACAGGCAGTGGACTGCTGAGGACTGGGGTAAAGTTATTTTCTCTGATGAATCCCCTTTTCGATTGTTTGGGACATCAGGAAAACGCCTCATTCGGAGAAGACAAGGTGAGCGCTACCACCAGTCTTGTCTCATGCCAACTCTTAAGCATCCTGAAACCATTCATGTGTGGGGTTGCTTCTCAGCCAAGGGAATCGGCTCTCTCACAGTCTTGCCTAAAAACACAGCCATGAATAAAGAATGGTACCAGAATGTCCTCCAAGAGCAACTGCTCCCAACCCTCCAAGAGCAGTTTGGCGATCAACAATGCCTTTTCCAGCATGATGGAGCACCTTGCCATAAAGCAAAGGTGATAACTAAATGGCTCAGGGAACAAAACATAGAGATTTTGGGTCCATGGCCTGGAAACTCCCCAGATCTTAATCCCATTGAGAACTTGTGGTCAATCATCAAGAGACGGGTGGATAAACAAAAACCTAAAAATTCTGACAAAATGAAAGCATTGATTGTGCAAGAATGGACTGCTATCAGTCAGGATTTGGTCCAGAAGTTGATTGAGAGCATGCCAGGGAGAATTGCAGAGGTCCTGAAGAAGAAGGGTCAACACTGCAAATATTGACTTGCTGCATTAACTCATTCTAACTGTCAATATAAGCTTTGTTACTCATATGTTTGCAATTATTATATTTCTGTCTGATAAAAACATCTTTCAAACACACATAAAAACCAGAGGGCAGCAGATCATGTGAAAATATAATATTTGTGTCATTCTCAAAACTTTTGGCCATGACTATATGGCCAGCTTTACGCCACACAGTACAACCAGCTTTACACCACACAGTACAGCCAGCTTTACGCCACACAGAAAGGCCAGCTTTACGCCACACAGTACAACCAGCTTTACACCACACAGTACGGCCAGCTTTACGCCACACAGTACAACCAGGTTTACACCACACATGTACTTAGGCAGACCACAGTCTACTCTCTTTGGGTTTTCTCAACTTTAACCCTTCATTAACGATACAATTTTTTACATTTCCTCCCCATAAAGCTCCTTGTTCTACACAGTCTTGACAGTTTTATGATGCAAACCACTTCAAATACAGAGCAAAATGTGACACGAGCAGCCATCTGCAAGTAGGAGGTAGAGGAAGAAAAAAAAACAAGATTACTTTGGCCAATGGCCAAAGTTATTTTAAGGCAGTCATTGTTAGATAGCGTTAGCCCCGTATGTAGCACAGAGCACACAGCCACCAGATAACAGATCATGCGACCTGTAAAAGAAGCAGAACTTCTGGAATGTCTCATACTCTCACAGCTAGCATTGCTACATCTGCTAAAAAAAAAGAAGTTACACCAAAGAAATCTATTGTGAATGACACCATTGAAATCATCATATAATGTACTGAAAAATAAACAAAAAATACAAACAAATGGGGTGAAATAGTGAAAAAAAATCCCCATAAAAAAAAAAAAAAAAAAATCAAAATCTTCTTTGGGTTTAGTTTTTCATAGTGTCGTAAAAACAAAAACTGGGAACATGATTTTCCAGTTTAGTGCAATAATGCAATTCTATAGTTAATTTTATAGTTCTGAAGAAAGGTGTACTGTCCCTGGCTTCTTATGCGCCAACTACAGATGGGCTCTTAAAGGGGTTGTTCAGGCTTGAGCTTTAAGTCTGCAGTCACTATGTGAGTGCAGACTTGCGAACCCTCACAATGTGCGCGCACCGTCAGGATTCTCCGATGCTGGGGGCGGTGGGTGCGTAACTACAAGTATGTAACCTGCATACATGCAATCACATGCCAACTAGACGAGTGCGGCCTCGCTCAATACAAGCAAACTGAGTGAGGCCAGGAACGTCTAGTTGGAATGTGGCCGGAAATTGCAAATCGCTTACTTGTGGTCATGTGACCGCCCGCTCCCTGTGTTAAAAAACCCAAGCTACACAGTTACGTGAATGTGGTTTAGTGGCCTCACACTTTATGGCAGAACATGGAGGAACACTCACCTGAAATATCCTTTTGCAGTTCCCGTGAAACTCCATACTGAGGCCGATGTTGCTGGTTTTGCTTGAACTCGAGAACTCTATAAGCAGGGCTGTTAATATGGAGCAGGCCAACGTTTGCTGCAAAGAAACAGAGAAAATGTGTGAAAATATTCCTGGGATCTCCGCGTATTATAAACTGATATAAAGCTGCATCGACCCCCAAAATCAACCACTACAGGGTTAGCAGCTGTTCTACATGGCTGCAAAACTCAATCAAGCTAGCTCATTAATTAGAAGGAGGTCATACTGAAGCCATGTTCACACAAGTATACTTCACCATGCGTGAAAAACGATTATGTGCTAAGAAAGATTATCCTTCTAGATATGCACGATGGGAAGATCTGGATCCGCACAGCCGAGCATCGCTGTAGGTGGTCGGTGCCCCAATGATTTACCGAAGGGGTGCTCCCACCTTGTACAGTTATGGCATAAATTTATAGCTGATGGAGGTCCCACCAATACGACCGGCGTCTACCTCGAGAACAGGGCGCTGACAGGCCGCCGTCAGCGGTAACGTGGCTGGAACATGCGCTCATTTATATGGGATTAGCAATCCCCGACCACCTACTGACAGCTGTGCGTGATGGGACCACTGATGGCCCCCAACATCTACTCTGCATTTATGGCACAAATGTGGACATGCTGTAAATGTAAGTGATGGAAATAAACCTTCCTACAAGAGGCGCTGAGGTAGTCATGTATTAAACAAAAAGGATGCAAGGTTGGAATTAAAGGAGTATTCCCATCTACAACATCCTATCCCAATATGTAGTAGGTGTAATGATATTAATAGCAAATATCTCTACTTAGAACTGTAGTATAGTTCTTCTGATTCACTATATTGCTTACCATGTGCAGGGCATTGTAGTAGCTTAGATATCCATGGTTACGACCATTCATAGTGACAGTTCGTTGATACTCAAGCTACTGCAATGCCCTGTACATGGTAAGTGACATAGCAAATCAGAAGAACTATGCTACATATCTAATTGGAGATATTTTCTAATGTTATTTCACCTACTACATTTTGGGACAGGATCTTGGAGATGGGAATACCCCTTTAAGGCTTTGAGTCTACAGGCCTTTATGGGTCATGGACAAGGGATAGTTTTATGAAACCACCCATTAGTAGGTGGGGGCATCCTTATTCGTGAAAAGTCTAAAATGAGAAACAGATTAGAAATAAAAATACTTTAAAAAAAAAAAAAAATTCTTGGGTTTTCCCTTTGCTATTTTTTGTGTGTCCATACGTTCGGTTTTTGCTGCTTTTTATGCAAATTTTAAGCGGTGTTTTTACAGAATCAGCAAATGCTATGAGATTTCAGAAATTTCCTGCACACACTTTTTTTTTTTTTATCCCATTGAATTGGAAAACTGCTGCGTTTATGAAAACTGCAGCATGTTACTTGTTTCAGCATTTTTTGCAGTTTTTTCACCCATAGAAAAAAATGAGGAAGTGTAAAAAGGCAGCAAAAAACGCAGGTATCAGATTTTGCTGCGTTTTTTGTGCAAAAAGAACCAAAAAAAAAAAAAAAAAACAAGAAAAGAACCAAAAATACAAAGCCAAAAACTTGCTTTTGGTAAGCAGCTTTTTAACTGCAAAAATGCAATGTGTGAACACAGCCTTAAAAGCCACAAAAGATCACACATTAATATAGAATAATAATAAAAAAAAAACAGCTTAAACCAAAGGTATAAAGGTAATAGGTACTAAAACCGAGGCTGTGTTCACAAGTTGCGTTTTTGCTGCTTTTTTATTTATGCAAAGTTTAAGCGGCTTAGAAAAAGCAGCTTTTGCTGCGTTTTTGTCAGTGTACATTTGTCTCTTGTGCATGCTGAAAGTTTAGCACATAAAATAAAATAACCTGATTCAAATCCATCAGGTTTTGGCATCAAAAACGCAGCAAAACCCGATAACTGCGCTCATTACTTTTCAATGGGTGAAAAACGCTGAAAGAAGCGACATGCTGCATTTTGTAAAAAACAAGCTCTTTGACAAAACAGTCAGGGAAAAAAAACAAAACAAGGTGTGTGCATGAGATTTTGGAAATCTCAGACTTTGCTGGTACTGTGTAATGCTGCTGAAAATTTATATTAAAAAAACTGCACCAAAAGACACTGCAAAAAAGCAACGTGTGAACATAGCCCAAGAGTTTAAAAAATATATAGCTATATTAAATGTCTAAAAAAAAAGAAAAATTTAAAAATCATAATAGTTTTGTGTCTCTTGACGTTCCTATTGGAATTTAAAACCTAAATCTTGAATAATAAGTGAAGTGACAGAAGATGGCAGTCCAGAGCGTCCGGTAATGAGAGGTCTCAGACAACTAATTACAGTTCTCACAGAACAGGAGGAAGATTTGTGGGGTAAATTACAGCAGAAATGTCAGTGGGAATGTGAATAATGGGACAATTCTGTTATTTATCCATTATCAGAGCAGCTCGCTCCTCCAGAGGAATCTGAAACAATAAATCAGTGTAAGCGAGGATCCAGCAGGGTCATTAGCGCCGGCACAGTGTTGGCACACACTGCTACTGTACAGCAGAGCTGTGTGTGTGTTCCATCATGGCCCGAGGCTCCGCCGCCGCTGCAAAATCCCCACAAACTGACGCCTAGACACATTCCATTTTAACACAATTTCTCCAGCAACTGCTCAGCCCAAAGTGCCAGGTTAGTAGTAGGAGAAACAGTACGAGCTCCCGGCATAATGGCCACCTTACATGGCAAACAGCAGCCGCAGCAGAGTCGTGTCCAACAGCTTGGGCTTCCGACGTTTAAAAAAATATATATAAAAAAAAAATATAAAATAAAAAATATAATTCCTATTTACTTTAAGAGTTTAGAAATACATTTTAAATCATAAAAAAAAAAAAAAAAGTTTATTCCTAAAATGACAAATTGAACATAAGTGGGAGGGTGTTGTACACAGATCTCAACAATGTGGAGAGGGGATAAAGTATCCACAGTCTCGGTCCTCAGACGCCCATTGTGGCACATATGCATTCTATCTGTGCGACTGAAAATCCCAGAAAGCAGAGGATTAAATGAATAAAACACAAGTTATACGTCACAAAACTATATATCAGTCTGCTGATATATAGGTCAGTTCACACAGAGTATAAAAGAAGCACAGCGGCCACGAGATTTCTATAAATCCCATCCACTTTGTCGGACGCTGCAGTTTCAAATTTAAAAAAAAAAAAAAAAAAAAAACATCTAATTTTTTTGGCCACAAGTAAAACATCATTGTATCCCATACACTTCAATGCAAGGAGCGTGTGATTTATTGCCTGGAATGCAACTTGACCATCAGCAGATAATCACATGCAGTTTAAATCAGATTTTTTTTGTACTAAATGTATTGATTACTTTTTCTTTTTTTAAGGGATTTTTTTTTTCTAATATCATGAAATTTTTTAGTAAACTTACAATTTATACATTGGCTACTGGGGCTCGTTTAGTCTCATACTTTGTCCTTTCTGGAAGAGTTTTCAGCAGGCGCATTATCATCAGTCAGGATAACAATGACAGGTAACTCCTCTATACACAGCTGATAACACCGGTTCCACCAATCACAATAGGTAATGTCACAGCTCAATGTCCTTTCACAATGACCTCTGCACACGCTCATTAGATGCTTCACTACAAAAGATATGGTCGGGTTCTGACCATTGAGGCTAATGTACAGGAGTTTTTTTCCCAAGGTAACAGGAAGTTACCGTAAATTTAATTTAAACAGAAGGTTAATCTAAAAAGGCTCAGGGAAGGCTGGTGTGAAAACCGCAAGATTTGTTTGTTTTGTTTTATACATGCTGTGTCAAAATGAAAACACACAACTACTTGACTTTAAGGGAACCTGTCGCCAGGTTTGACCGATGTGAGTTACGGTCACCTCCTTTCAGGCCTGAAATACAGCATTATAGATCTGCCCCCAACCCGACGTGGCAGAGAAGAAAAAGAGCTTTTATTATACTCCTCTCTGGTCTGACGGGTGCAGCTGATCGGCGAGGATGTCCGACCTTTACCGATCTGATACTGATGACTTATTTTAAGGATAGATCACCATCTTGTGACCGCACAACCTCTTTAGAGGGAATCTGTCGGATTTTTGCCATTTAATCTGAGAGAAGAATAATATAGGGCAACAGTCACCGATTTCAGAGATGTGCTACATGTTTAGCAGCTTGCTGCATCTTCAATAAAGTGTTTTATCAGCAGGAGATAATCATTACAGTACTAGCTGTGCAAGCTTATCAGTGTAATCCCCGCCCTCCTCACTGATTGGCGGACAATGTACAGTGTACATAGGAAGCTGCCAATCAGGTGTGTGGGCGGGTTATATACAGCTCAGCACTCTGAGCACTGCTACATCTATAGCAGAGAAAACAGGGATTTTATAAAAATTTTTATCAACCCACAAAAGGATAATCATGTAGTAAAGATGAGATAGCGGGTCAACTGCGCGACTGAGGATTCCAGTGAGAGATCCACAAGAGAAGAGAATTCAAAGTGGTTTAATGTCAACGTGTTTCAAAGTTCTTACTGGAATGGTGGGCCCAGTCCTTGTGTCATCTGCCGACTTCTTACTGGAATGGTGGGCCCAGTCCTTGTGTCATCTGCCGACTTCTTACTGGAATGGTGGGCCCAGTCCTTGTGTCATCTGCCGACTTCTTACTGGAATGGTGGGCCCAGTCCTTGTGTCATCTGCCGACTTCTTACTGGAATGGTGGGACCAGTCCTTGTGTCATCTGCCGACTTCTTACTGGAATGGTGGGCCCAGTCCTTGTGTCATCTGCCGACTTCTTACTGGAATGGTGGGCCCAGTCCTTGTGTCATCTGCCGACTTCTTACTGGAATGGTGGGCCCAGTCCTTGTGTCATCTGCCGACTTCTTACTGGAATGGTGGGCCCAGTCCTTGTGTCATCTGCCGACTTCTTACTGGAATGGTGGGACCAGTCCTTGTGTCTGCCCTTATTCACACACTCAGGTCAATTTTGACACATGGTGAGGATTTTAATATTAGACAGTGTAGGACCGTCCCATCAGAGTTACCTTGTCGCGGTGGGATGGCTTTTATGCTATTTTTGATCAAAAACAGTATTACCAAGCACTCTGCTATGTAAGGGCACTTTTTAATGTTATTTACTTAGTTACAGTAGGGTTTTTGCGCATTTTTTCTCTTGTAGGTTTTATATGTTTTATGGCCAATGTGAACATGTGTTTATGTGCTGCAAACTCAATTTTTGTGTTTTTTTTTTTGTTTGTTTTTTTTAATATGTACACAAAGCTGCCAATCAGTGGTGGGACGGGGTTATACTGCACTCATGAATATGGAGGACTTTACTAGTCCTCTTGTCATAACCAAACCACCGACTCCATCTCCTCAATTTCCATGACAATGACTCCACCAAAATGGACTCCGACTCCACAGCCCTGCTGGTCACTACTGAGCATGTACCTAAAGTGCAGCACAGATTCATCTAAACCGAAAGCAGAGACCCTTAGATCAGGAGCAGACATTTATAGGACAGTTCATAACTTTCCCAAACTCTTATGGAAACCTTTACAGCACATCCTGCACTGTACTACTGTACCCAATGTACTATATATTTTAGAAGAAGTTAGAGTCGGTCAATTTTATACCGACTCCACCAAGATGGACACAGACTCCACAGCCCTGGATAATCTCCTGCTGATAAAACAGTGGATTTTCATCAAAATTACACATCGATGGAATCAGGCTCTCTGCCCCTACATCATGCTATTATGTAATCTAATAGCAAAAACCAGCTGACAAATTCCCTTTAAAGCAAAATTAAGCTTAACCAATTTCTAAAAAAAGCTGGAAACTCTGTAGTTAGCGATCCACATTAACCAAGTTGCTGCGTCTGAAGAAAACAAAAAAGCACCTGAACAATATTCTCATCACTTGTGGTGCACACAGATCATGGACTCTGAAATGTATATATTGTATCCCCCTTGAATAAAAAAAAAATCCTGAAGACAGAGGGCTGATAAGAAAATGTTCCACAACCCCCAGGGGGATGCGCACACACAGTCAATAGACAGAACTGTATCCCATACCTCACTACAGAAAAGATTAAAGATGCAAGGATACTATTTATGCAGGCTCATACGACAGCTGAGAGTCAAGCCCCAGTGCCACCAACTGGCGCATCCCTATACATAAATGCCTCTCGTGTCAGTACCTTGACCTTACAGGCGCTTGTTATCTTAGCTAGCACGCGCCGAGCCTAATCCCTGTAGCCGGCCATACCTAAACAGATCAGGCTTGACTAGGAGGAGCGTGTCACTGCCTTCCTCCCAGTGACAATGCCAGTCCACAACAATGGCAGCTATGTCACCCCTTTTCAGGGGTTAATGTCAACTGTAAACAGGCGAAGCGGCAGCGCAGGCAGGGAAACCAGAACGACAGGGCGCAATTGTGTCTGATCCTGACCGCACCAATTACGTGAGACGCAGCCTCTCCGAGCCGTCACATCAGGCTCATGAGTCCGCTCCCCCATGACACTTATTAAAAGCATGGCCCTTTAAATAAGATCGACCGCTCTCGTTCTCTGCTTCTTCTCACACAGCTGATGATACCAAGATCAATATATTTCGTCGTATCCGTCCATAGGTCAATAGATTGTTTAAAAGAGAAAAATAATAATAAATATAATAATATATATATATATATATATACATATATATATTAATA
Organism: Oophaga sylvatica; assembly: GCA_033576555.1. Taxonomy (NCBI): domain Eukaryota; kingdom Metazoa; phylum Chordata; class Amphibia; order Anura; family Dendrobatidae; genus Oophaga; species Oophaga sylvatica. The sequence goes on along the minus strand of JARQOD010000002.1, from coordinate 44,727,056 downwards.
TAATATATTTTATATAAATATATATATATATATATATATATAATAACACACAACACACACATAATAATATAGTATATATATATATATATACACGTAATATATATATATACGTGTTATATATATTATAATATATATAATACACATACATATATATACATACATACATACATAATATATATATATATACACACACACATACAGGTCCTTCTCAAAAAATTAGCATATAGTGCTAAATTTCATTATTTTCCATAATGTAATGATTACAATTAAACTTTCATATATTTTAGATCATTACACACCAACTGAAATTTGTCAGGTCTTTTATTGTTTTAAGACTGATGATTTTGGCATACAACTCCTGATAACCCAAAAAAATGTATCAAAAAATTAACATATTTCAACCGTCCAATAAAATAAAGTTTTTTTAAAAACAAACAAAAAAACCATCAAATAATAAAGTTCAGTTATGCACTCAATACTTGGTCGGGAATCCTTTTGCAGAAATGACTGCTTCAATGGGCGTGGCATGGAGGCAATCAGCCTGTGACACTGCTGAGGTGTTATGGAGGCCCAGGATGCTTGATAGCGGCCTTAAGCTCATCCAGAGTGTTGGGTCTTGCGTCTCTCAACTTTCTCTTCACAATATCCCACAATTTTCTATGGGGTTCAGGTCAGGAGAGTTGGCAGGCCAATTGAGCACAGTAATACCATGGTCAGTAAACCATTTACCAGTGGTTTTGGCACTGTGAGCAGGTGCCAGGTCGTGCTGAAAAATGAAATCTTCATTTTCATAAAGCATTTCAGCCGATGGAAGCATGAAGTGCTCCAAAATCTCCTGATAGCTAGCTGCATTGACCCTGCCCTTGATGAAACACAGTGACCAACACCAGCAGCTGACATGGCACCCCACACCATCACTGACTGTGGGTACTTGACACTGGACTTCAGGCATTTTGGCATTTCCTTCTCCCCAGTCTTCCTCCAGACTCTGGCACCTTGATTTTCGAATGACATGCAAAATTTGCTTTCATCAGAAAAAAGTACTTGGGACCACTTAGCAACAGTCCAGTGCTGCTTCTCTGTAGCCCAGGTCAGGCGCTTCTGCCCTGTTTATGGTTCAAAAGTGGCTTTACCTGGGGAATGCGGCACCTGTAGCCCATTTCCTGCACACGCCTGTACGGTGGCTTGGATGTTTCTACCCAGACTCAGTCCACTGCTTCCCAGGTCCCCCAAGGTCTGGAATCGGTCCTTCTCCACAATCTTCCTCAGGGTCCGGTCACCTCTTCTCGTTGTACAAGGTTTTCTGCCACATTGTTTCCTTCCAACAGACTTCCCATTGAGGTGCCTTGATACAGCACTCTGGGAACAGCCTATTTGTTGAGAAATTTCTTTCTGGGTCTTACCCTCTTGCTTGAGGGTGTCAATGATGGCCTTCTTGACATCAGTCAGGTCACTAGTCTTACCATGATGGGGGTTTTGAGTAATGAACCAGGCAGGGAGTTTTTAAAAGCCTCAGGAATCTTTTGCATGTGTTTAGAGTTAATTAGTTGATTCAGAAGATTAGGGTAATAGGTCGTTTAGAGAACCTTTTCTTGATATGCTAATTTTTTGAGACAGGTTTTTTGGGTTATCAGGAGTTGTATGCCAAAATCATCAGTATTAAAACAATAAAAGACCTGACAAATTTCAGTTGGTGTGTAATGAATCTAAAATATATGAAAGTTTAATTGTAATCATTACATTATGGAAAATAAAGAAATTTAGCACTATATGCTAATTTTTTGAGAAGGACCTGTATATACACACACGATAATGAAAGATATAGCAATATTATATAGCAATATATATTATAATAATATATATAATATATATATATATATATTTATATTATAGCAATATTTATGGCAGGTATATAAAGGAATAAAAGGAAAAAAAAAAAAAGGAAGACCTGTCGCTTGCAAATAATTTCTATATCTAGAACAAGATTGGATCCAATTTTGGCTTCTTGCGAGACATAGTCATTTGTATCCAACCCTATTCACAAGTAGCGGTGATCGCAAGAGAACAGGACCCGTGAAAAATTCTAAAAAAAAAAAAATACAATAAAAAAAAAAAAACTTCTCTACCAACAAAAAGTTAAGTAACTTATCCAATCACAAAAACACATGAAACCGATAACAATGCATCTTTATCAGAACGATCCAACAATAAAAAGCAAGTGAAAACGTCTGCATTCTCCTAATGCTGCAGTCACACATCCATGTGCCACGGTCTGTGATGTGCGGACCAGCTGCAGGCCTCCTGACCCCAGCCGACTCACATCACCGGCCGTGCTTGGACCGTGACTTACGGATCTGTGAATCCAGCCTTAGCTGGACAAAATCCTAACATCAGGAAAAACTAAAAATCTGTTGTGCCCGTTTGTGTCGCATTTACCTCTGTCCATTGCGAGGCGGAATGCGTGGCGTAAATTACCGTTCTTGACTAGTGATAAGCGAGCATGCTCTTATGCTGATCTAGCGTCTTCAGCGTCCTCGAAAAATATGTTCGAGTCCCCGCGGCTGCATTTCTCGTGGCTGTTCGACAGGCCATCCCTGCATGTGTTGCAGGCAGCTGTCAAAATGATGCGAGACATGCAGCCGCAAGGACTCGAACATAGTAACCGAGCACACTGAAGATAGTATATTAGCACAAGAGCATGCTGAGATAACACCTTACCTGAGCACGAGCGCTCATCACCAGCACAAATAGAAGATCTGTCTCACGCTTACCCATAAATAATGGCAGTCACTCCTCAGGTCTACTAAGAAATGAAGGGATCCCTCAACATGAGGTTGGAAAAGTTAACTAAGGGTATTCAACTGGGTCTGCGTAGTAGATGCTCGACAATTAAAAGGGGTGAAATCTGGGTGAAAATCCACAGCAGAAGATCCACACCATGCGTCAATTTCTGTGTTTAAAAACTCTAAGTGAATGAATGAGATTTATTCATATGTCATCTCCACTGCTGGAGCCGCACCAAGCTCCATTATTACAGCACCACGTGTCCGCACCGTCACTCCCGACTAGTAGTCTTCATCCATGAAAAAGGCATGAACCCCAGTTAGGTAGGATTCTCCATGCAACCACGCCTGGCTTCTGTGAGTGACCATGACGAATAATGGGACACATGGAAGGAAAGTAAGGAAGAAACCAGAGAACAGACATTTTTCATTTGATTGCCAAAAATGGTGGAAGGGAGAAAAAAAATGTAAATGGTCAATTCAGACTTAACAGTACTAGTACTTGGAGGAATTATTTTACGCAGGAATACTACCAAGTCTGGCCATATGCATTTCTCCCAGCTCTCTACACAGTTGCTTGAGGGTCAGGTTATGCTTGTGGGGCGCATGGGGAAGATGAAGAAACCAGCGTTTCAGCACCTTTATCTCCATAGTAAAAACACTAGGATGGGACATGTTGAAATTGATCTGCCTGATCCTTTTCTCAGGGTCAGTGGGCCTCATACACAGTCCGTATTCCCCATCCTACGGCTCTCCAGTTGTTGCAAAACTACAACTACGATATGATAACGCCTGGGTCAACAATTCAACATATGCCCGGCGGTCCGCACAGGCTGCCATCAAAGGTCCGGAAGGGATTGAAAAGCTTCACTTTCTGTAAGAAATGCTGATATTTCATGAATGCAACAAATTTAACCAACTGGTGTGCGGTGGTTTCTCTTCTGATCGAATACTAGGACTTGGTCTCCACCACTTATGAGCCCAAATAACACGAGAGTGCTAACCACACCTCGTCTACCACTGTCGAGGACAGAAGAATGGGTTCAAGGCTTCTCCGTGAACACGCCACACTACAGGCCAATAGCATATGAAAACCATAGGTGCCCACATACAACTAGGTAAAAGGGGCCACGTCCTCTTTATCAATAGGTGATATTTCAAAGCGTAAAAAAAATTCTCATAAAAATTACATCCGTTTTAAAGAACAAAAGATTTAATTCACGGATGGTTGCCTAGATTACCAGCCACCTCTGAAGTTATCAAAAGGTGGCCGGTTGCCTTGGTAAGGAGCGAGTGCTTGCAGACCCTTTGCTTTAGAGCTGGCAGGTGATACTCAAGTTGGTCGTATTGCTGGATCTCTGAGCTCCTCCAATAATGCGGAGGACACTGGCATATTTAACCTCTTAATCCATGGTAATGTTAATCCCCCCTTTTGTACAGCATAATCGGAGACACATGCATAAATTAACCTCTTAATCCAGTAATGTTAATCCCCCTTTTACACCTTTACATACACAAAAAACAATACCCTACAATAACATACACACGTTTCACCAACACAACTGAGTGATCTTTCATCATCGATGACATCATTAAGAACAAGTCACTTCATACAAATGCTTGTAACTCTTAAAAAGGGTCTCACAAGGAGGCTATGGCCGGTGGAGAAGCAGCTGCCTCTATATGTGGAGGTCAGTGGGGGAACCAGAGTGGGCAACAGTGCAAGTGAAACGAGAACGGCATTAGGTTATGGGATGAAAGGTCAATGGAATAATTTACTCTCGAGAACACTCAAACAGCAGATGCGGCGTGCTGATGTACCCTCATTAAAGAGGTATTAGCGACTATGACAGAGGGGATTAGCCTCCAGCAGGTTCCACTGGAGGGAAAAAGAAATGCAGCATTGATACGTACTTGACAATTCAGTTACAATTCAAGAGGACTTTTTGGCAGACACAACTTTTCCTTTGCAAGTAGTAAATCGCTGCAATTCCAGCATTCACCCTCTCGGCATTTTTTGCATTTTGCTACCTCACGACCTGGAATTGCAGTTTCTTTTTTTTAGGATTTGCATCAGTTCATGTAAAGAACATGCCTACAACTGTGAACATTTGATTTTCTTCTTATTGTGAAGGAAACAAATAGGACAAATTAACTAAAAAACTTCAGTGTGTATAACTATGCACCCCCCTAAAGTCAGTACTATGTAGAGCCTCCTTTTGTGGCAATTACAGGTGCAACAAGTCTGGATAAGTTTGGATAAGTCCCTATGAGCTTTCCACATTTTTCCACTGAGATTTTTGCCCATTCCTCAAGTCAAAACTGCTCCAGCTCCTTCAAGTTAGATTGCTGTTCACCAGAGAAAACAAATCTTCAAGTCTGACCATAGATACTCAAGGTCTGGGCTTTGACTAGGACACTCCAAAAAATGTATACTTTTCCCCTTAAACCACTCGAGTGTTGCTTTAGCAGTATGCTTTGTGTCATTGTCTTGTTGAAGGGTGACCCTATGTCCCAGTCTCAAATCACTAATAAACAGGTTTTGCTCAAGAATATCCATGTATTTCACACCATCCATCTTCCACTCAACTCGGGCCATTTCCCCTGTTTCTACTGCCGAAGAATATGCCCACAGCATGATGCTGCCACCACCATGTTTCACTGTGGGGATGGTGTTTTCGTAGTGATGAGCTGTGTTGGTTTGGTGCCAGACTTAGCGTTTACCTTGGTGGTCAAAAAGTTACATTTTGGTCTCATCTAACCACAGCACCTTCCTCCATACATTTGGGGAGTACCACACATCTTTTGGCAAACTAAAAACAAGCCTTACAATTTTTGTGTGTAAGCAAAGGCTTCTTCTGCCCACTCTTCCACAAAAGGCCACCGCAACAGAGTTTATGCTCCTTGTGCTTGTATGGACAGATACACCATTCTCTGCTTGGGTACTCTGTAGCTCCTTCAGGGTTGCCTTTGGCCTCTGTGCTGCCTGATTATCGCCCTTCTTGCCCTGGCTGAGAGTTTTGGTGGGTGGCCCTCTCTTGGCAGGTTTGTTGTGGTACCATGTTTTTTCCCATTTAATAACGGATTTGATGGTGCTCCAGGGGATTATCAGAGGATGGGATATTTTATATAACCCAACCCCAAATTGTACTTCTCAAGAACTTTGTCCCTGACTTGTTTGGGGATCTCCTTGGTCTTCATGGTGTTTGGTCAGTGGGGCCTCTTGCTTAATGGTGTTGCAGCCTCTGTGGCCTTTCAGGAAAGGTAAAGTGTATATATTGACAGACATGTGACACTTAGATTGCACACAGGTGGACTTCCCATCTCTTGCTTGCACCAGAAATTTTTGGGGGTTTCATAGCAAAAGGGGCAAATATATATGCATATGCCAATTTTTATTTATTTGATCCTATAAATTTAATGTATGCCTATAGTTTTCTCACCACCAGTTTAGCCTATTGAATGCTGATGCATCGCACACAAAACAGATTACAAAAATATTTAAAGACGGGGTGTAATGTAACAAAATAGATAAAAAGCCAGAGGAGGGGGGGATACTTTTACAAGCCACTGTACAAGATACATTAAAGGGTTATTTCAACCATGGACCATTATGTCATTTCCAACAAGGATGCAACTATGTAAAAACAAAACAAAAAAATGTATATATTTTAAGTGATGCAAAACGGTCTTCTGTCCTTGCAGTAAGCTGGAATTTTGAGCTGCCTGTATCATGAATGCTGCGCACCGTCTGCAGCCTCTCCTGTGCTTTATGCCGAATATTGTATCATCGGAGTACGATCCAAAAAAATTCAATGACGTTCATACAGAATCTGTGCAGAAATTGACCTACAGGTTGAAATGTAATTTGAGGGTACGTCTTTTTCAGGTGGGTGCGCTCCATAACGTGGCTGAAAAGCACCAAAGAAATAATCAAAATAGCGGTGAACACATATACACAGCAAGTTGTTTTGACAATGCTGTGCAAGTTCCGCAATGACTATCAGAACAGAATTATATTTAAAAACAGAAAAAAAGTTGCATTTTCCTAAACAGTCTCCTGCTTGAAATGCTCAGAAGTTGAAAAAAAAAAACTGCATGTGCACATGCCCTAGATCCCGTGTGGATGTCCCCGAAAGGCTGCAGGTATATGTAGAGCAGATCGTGCCAGAAAACCCGCATTGGGATACAGTACCAGCAAAGTAGAGAAAACTCTTCAAATCTCATCTACGTGTTGCTACGTGAAACAGACGCGCGGGAGAGCTTAAAATCCACAGCATCTGATATCTTTGCTTTCGGCTCCGTAGACGTGGAGCATATCTGCATTGCAAAGGGGGAAATGCGCACGAAGAATGGACACTCTGGATTTTAAAATCTCCACCGCACACATTTCTGCAACATGTAGGTCTAAAAAAAAAAAAAAAATAGATAAAGGTTTGTGTGTGCGTAATACACAAGACATTTGCCCATTGATCTGCGTCTCGCTGCTGTTGTACCGAGTCGCCCATCCATGATAAGAAAACAAATGGGTTATATGACGACATAATCAATTCTCCAGTGCGAGGTGAAGACAGCAGTACGAGAGCCAGCCATGTAAGCACCTCATACTCAGAGCCGCATTCCCTGGCTGGACGGCCTCCTCTTGTTCTCGGGGAGGATTGTCTTCTTTAATCTCCTGGCACGAGCCCAGTAGCATTATTTCCCCAAAATAAACTTCACAAAAGGTTAGCGGTAACAAAGGCGGCTCAGCTGCTCCTTTATAGGGAGCGATCAGCGAGAGTGGAGACATCAATCATTACACACCGATTACTGATATGTGATGGATGACGGTATAAACATAAAACATGAGCCACCGATTCAGTAAAACTTCTAGGGTTAAATTCTAGGTAAAATTACTACTAGTATTTTTTTTAATACATGTTATGGTCACCATAAAGGGAATCCGTCAGTAGGATCAAGTCTCCTAAGCCATCTCTATAGGCATGTAGGTCATAGGAAGCTGAATATAGTGATACCTTCATATTTGTGATCCAATGTTTTATTTAAAAGAAAACCGCATTTTTAATACCTCACTGTCGCCCTGATCCACTCCCGCCTGGACTACTGCAACGCTCTATTACTTGGCCTCCCCATTACTCGACTATCCCCTCTCCAGTCCATCCTTAATGCAGCAGCCAGGGTCATCCATCTGGCTAATCGGTACTCGGACGCGTCCGCTCTTCGCCAGTCCTTACACTGGCTGCCCATTCATTATAGGATCCAATTCAAAGTACATTGTTCTCACCCACAAAGCTCTCCACAGTGCAGCACCCCCCTACATCTGCTCCCTCATTTCTATCTATCGGCCTAACCGACGCTGCGCTCTGCAAACGACTTTCGACTAACCTCTGCACTAATCCGTACCTCCCACTCCCGAATCCAAGACTTCTCCCGCGCTGCGCCAATCCTCTGGAATGCTCTACCCCAAGAAATTAGGACCATCCACAAATTGCATAGTTTCAGGCGCTCCCTCAAAACACATTTGTTCAGAGCAGCCTATCACATTCACTAATCAAAGTCATTCTATGTGTTAAGCCCCCATCTCACACAGCGATCTCGCTAGCGAGATCGCTGCTGAGTCACTAGTTTTGTGACGCAGCAGCGAGCTCACCAGCGATATCGCTGTGTGTGACATTCAGCGACGATCAGCCCCCCCTGCCGGGTATCGCTGATCGTCGCTGAAAGGCCAGGACATTTTTTTGATCGCTGGTCTCCCGCTGACAGGCACGCATCTCTGCGTGTGCCAGGCGGGAGACCAGCGATCCGCTGGTAACCAAGGTACACAGCGGGTTTCCAGGCGCGGGGCTGTGCCTAGAATCCCGCTGTGTACCTTGGATACCAGCTCCCTAAAGCAGGGAGCTGGTAACCAAGGTACACAGCGGGTTTCCAGGCACCGCGCAGCGCCTGGAAACCCGATGTGTACCTTGGTTACCAGCTCCCTGCATCAGGGTGCTGGTATCCAATGTACACTGCGGGTAACTAAGCGATGTTACCCGCAGTGTCGCTTGTACTGATCGCTGCCTGAGCTGCCTGTTTGGCAGCTCAGCAGCGATAATGTAGCGATACACCAGCGATCCTGATCGTTGTCGGGATCGCTGGTGTATCGCTATGTGAGACCCAGCCTTAAGTGTGTGTGTGTTAGCCCATTCACTATCTCCATCCATCCCTCACTCCCTCAAGATGGCTGGACCATCACTGTAAATGCACCATGTACTTTGTATCTCCCCCACCTCATTGTAGATTGTAAGCTCTCACGAGCAGGGGCGGCTTGTTTTGCTTTAATTATTGTATTGCTAACGTTATTACTTATGACTTGTGTTTTGAAACTGTTAAAATGTAAAGCGCTGCGGAATATGTTGGTGCTATATAAGTAAGGATTATTATATTATTATATGTAAATGAGCTGTTAAGATCTCTGGGCCAGACAAAGATCTCCCTGAGAATCTGCCTCCAGAGATTGTTGTAAATGGCCGGGTGTCGTTGCCAGTGTGAGACAGGTAGATTTGAAGAGCAGACTATCAGTCATTACATGTCTCACACTGGTAATACCCCTTTCATTTATAATAAGAGAGATCTATGTCCAACCCATAGATCTTAGCAGCTCATTTACATGCTAGGAAATCGTGGCTTTCTCTGGAATAAGACATCGGATCACAGATATCAATGTATAATTCTACTCAACGTGTGTGTGTGCGTGCACACCCACACACTTAGGAAGGTTGATCCTACTAACAGATTCCCTTTAGATGCCGAATGTAAAAGAACGGCAGCACTTCAGGAGGCTGAAAACTCTAGACCTAAACACATATCACAGATCATTTGTTAAAGGTCTCATCTGACATTTTAATGAAAATTCTCAGTGAAAGAGGATATAGAATTGTTTTTCCCAATTTAAAATTTTCCAAAAAAATTTTTTTCCCTCTCTCCATGAGCTGCAGATTGTGGTGGAAGAACTGGTTTTCCATAGGCAAATCTGCAATAACTGGAGTTCGAAATGGATGTTTTTTCTTACCCATTAAAGTCAATGAAGGAAAAAAAAAAAAGTCACAAACCAACAACATAAATTGACATATGCAAGTGAATTTTCACATGGATCCCAGACAGATTGTTTTTTCCCTCGTACCAAGCGAATGAAATGTGTTAAAACCTCATCCACTTTGTTACTGTAAAACAATGCTGATTTTAGACCTGCAAAAAAGGTATCCATTCCCTAATTGCTGTGTATTACTGCCTGTGAGCCCTCTGTAACACCATTTTATGGACACCAGTAGCATTAATTACCCCTCAGTGATCCAATTTTAGGTAGGAATCGTGCTACCTTCCATCCCAGACACTGTAGCAGGAGTCCGGCTGTCTGTTACAGATGACAGCCGCTGCGGCTGACAACGGATCAGCTCCCGAGTCTGCGCCAATCCAGAGTCATACATGTATGGAGGAAGTCCTTCTTGGCAGCATCAGGTAATATATATATACATACAGAAAAAACACATGTACACACACACAGGCGGGTGAGGAAAGAAATGCTGCAAAGTAAGGAAGTTTTCAAAAATAGAAGCGTTCAATTTATTTTTATCAGTTAACAAAATGATAAATTATTGTCTGGCGTGACTGCCTTCTCCATCAGAATAGCATACAGTCATGGCCAAAAGTTTTGAGAATGACACAAATATTATATTTTCACATGATCTGCTGCCCTCTGGTTTTTATGTGTGTTTGACAGATGTTTTTATCACAGACAGAAATATAATAATTGCAAACATATGAGTAACAAAAGCTTATATTGACAGTTAGAATGAGTTAATGCAGCAAGTCAATATTTGCAGTGTTGACCCTTCTTCTTCAGGACCTCTGCAATTCTCCCTGGCATGCTCTCAATCAACTTCTGGACCAAATCCTGACTGATAGCAGTCCATTCTTGCACAATCAATGCTTTAATTTGTCAGAATTTGTAGGTTTTTGTTTGTCCACCCGTCTCTTGATGATTGACCACAAGTTCTCAATGGGATTAAGATCTGGGGAGTTTCCAGGCCATGGACCCAAAATCTCTATGTTTTGTTCCCTGAGCCATTTAGTTATCACCTTTGCTTTATGGCAAGGTGCTCCATCATGCTGGAAAAGGCATTGTTGATCGCCAAACGCTCTTGGAGGGTTGGAGAAGTTGCTCTTGGAGGACATTCTGGTACCATTCTTTATTCATGGCTGTGTTTTTAGGCAAGACTGTGAGAGAGCCGATTCCCTTGGCTGAGAAGCAACCCCACACATGAATGGTTTCAGGATGCTTAACAGTTGGCATGAGACAAGACTGGTGGTAGCGCTCACCTTGTCTTCTCCGAATGAGGCGATTCATCAGAGAAAATAACTTTACCCTGTTAAGCTGATCACTCTTTATAACATTCTGGAGTATATGCAAATTGCCATTAGAAAAAGTGAAGCAGTAGACTTTGTAAAAATTTATATTTGTGTCATTCTCAAAACTTTTGTCCATGACTGTATGTATATAATATTTATCATAGTTATATATGATCATGTGTGTATACACATATACACAGAGGATGTCAGGAAGGGATCAAAATATTTCAAATAGAAGTTCATAAGGAACAGAGTTTGGGGAGAAGTGGTGTCCCCTAAACCTCATCTGCTGGGTGAGGATTGAAGGAAGGAAGGTCTAGAAGGAGCTCCACTTTCTCCCCTAAAGTCTATAGAAGTTACTTAAAAACAGCCGAGCCAACAATAACCCTCTTTATTTTATGGCTTAGAGTAGAGTAACCCAAATAGATATTTATTATGGAGTAAAAGCCCAAGAGGCGTCCTGGTTCCAGCTGCTGAAGCAGAATGACGGAGTGTCTAGGGGTGTGCAGATGTTCCCAGCTGCCCAGACAAATGACCGTTTTATCGCGGTCCTCAGTCCGTGACATCCTCTGATCTGTGCAGAACCGTCCCAGCTTCTCAACCTGTTTCTGGGACTATTTGAATTGTATTTGCATGTCAACCGGAAAGAATGTGGATTGCATGCTGGGGTCATATGACACGCCTAAAATATGACCCTTATACCAATGAAAGCTTCCATCCAATGTGTTGGAAATGAACACTAAACGCCTCGCACTGCGGGATGTAACACTAACCAGATAGTGCAACCGCCCCCTACAAACCAGGGCCGTGCAGAATGCACATGTGACCGGCGGAGGCACGCTACGGGATATATATATCTTTACACTGAGCTGTAAAGCTCACCCACACCGGTGACTAATCATAAAGCATACCCATGCACAGTGGATGGAGGTAGGGGCAGCAACAGATTGGCTACCAGCTGTTTGTGGGTCATTGTGTGATGGCACTGCCGGGATGGCATATTTCCAGGATTTTAACCATCGCTCGGTCCGACCTCTGGGACCTGCACTGTTCTGGAGAATGAAGGGGCTGTAACGCTGCGGCTGGGCTCCATTGTAGTAAATTCGTCTGCTGCAGTCTCCTGCATAGCTGTGGGAGTGCCGCTGTGTAGGGGAAAAAACGACACTGAAAACGATGCAGCAAAAATGTGGCAGCTTCATTCTGAGGATTGGAGAGAATGCAAGAGGTGGGCGACTGTGGGAGAATATCGAACTTTAAAACGAAACCTGTCATGTCCAGAAAGACTATTCACCTTCAGAAATAGGGTTAATCTGCAAGTGTTAAAACCATGAGTGTCGCTGCGGCTGCAGAGCGAAAATGAATTTTTATCCTCCCTGCAGCCGCTTGCAGTCAGTGGGGTGGAACAGGGCGCAATCAGTCACCGCTGTAATCCCTCCCATGCACAATGATTGACAGCTTGCTCTGCATTCACCTGTTACACATATATACGCTGCAAAGCAGGCTGTAAATCAAAGTAGCGGGGAGTGGTTACAGTCGCTCACTGTATAATTAGTAGTGAGGATATAACTTAATTTTCTCCCTGTACCTGTCGTACCAGTAAAGCAGACAGGAATGATCTTAATGCTACATACCTGCAGATGAACCTATATGTGCAGGTAAACAGCACTTCTGGGCTGGAGATCGAAAATATCCATGTACTAAGTTTTGCGCAACTAAGAACCATCCTGGTTACATCTTAGGAGAATGGTCTCCCAATACATGTTACAGGGGTTTTCCTACCCCTATCTCTACCTTTACATAAGGCCTCAGTGTGCTATAATATAGTACCTTCCGTGGAGACACGGGGTCAGCGGGTGCTCTGGTCCGCTTGCCAAAACCACATGTACCAGAGATCATCCCATCCAACCCCACTCTCCTTTCCCCATGGGTGCAATACTTCTCAGACAACACAGGGTGAGGGTAAAACAGTGAGGCAATACTTTACTGAAACACAAACCAGGCAAATAACACATAGAACAGTCACAGCACAGTACCCCAAGATGGTGCAAAATTACAGACTCTCACCCTTCCGCTGAGTCGCCGGGATAAGAGCAGCTGCGACTTCAGAGCTTCCAGGGCCGACTACCCCACCTCTGGCAAGCACACAGCGAGGTGGTAATGACAAGCTTAGGAAGATGACAGTCCATTGAGGTACAAGGCCAGTTGCTCGGAGAAGCCAGGTTGTGACCCTCCAGTCATCTCCATGGAGCCAGCTGACCGTCAGGTCCCATTCCTGTCTCCCACAAACGTATACTTGGGGCTCAAGCGACCGGTGGGCCCAAATCCTTACTACCCCAAACGTATCCATGGTTCAGCGATGGTCAATGGAGCAGATCTGTACAGTCATGGCCAAAAGTTTTGAGAATGACACAAATATTATATTTTCACATGATCTGCTGCCCTCTGGTTTTTATGTGTGTTTGACAGATGTTTTTATCACAGACAGAAATATAATAATTGCAAACATATGAGTAACAAAAGCTTATATTGACAGTTAGAATGAGTTAATGCAGCAAGTCAATATTTGCAGTGTTGACCCTTCTTCTTCAGGACCTCTGCAATTCTCCCTGGCATGCTCTTAATCAACTTCTGGACCAAATCCTGACTGATAGCAGTCCATTCTTGCACAATCAATGCTTTCATTTTGTCAGAATTTTTAGGTTTTTGTTTGTCCACCCGTCTCTTGATGATTGACCACAAGTTCTCAATGGGATTAAGATCTGGGGAGTTTCCAGGCCATGGACCCAAAATCTCTATGTTTTGTTCCCTGAGCCATTTAGTTATCACCTTTGCTTTATCGCAAGGTGCTCCATCATGCTGGAAAAGGCATTGTTGATTGCCAAACTGCTCTTGGAGGGTTGGGAGAAGTTGCTCTTGGAGGACATTCTGGTACCATTCTTTATTCATGGCTGTGTTTTTAGGCAAGACTGTGAGAGCCGATTCCCTTGGCTGAGAAGCAACCCCACACATGAATGGTTTCAGGATGCTTTACAGTAGGCATGAGACAAGACTGGTGGTAGCGCTCACCTTGTCTTCTCCGAATGAGGCGTTTTCCTGATGTCCCAAACAATCGAAAAGGGGATTCATCATAGAAAATAACTTTACCCCAGTCCTCAGCAGTCCACTGCCTGTACCTTTTGCAGAATATCAGTCTGTCCGTGATGTTTTTTCTGGAGAGAAGTGGCTTCTTTGCTGCCCTCCTTGAGACCAGGCCTTGCTCCAAGAGTCTCCGCCTCACAGTGCGTGCAGATGCACTCACACCTGCCTGCTGCCATTCCTGAGCAAGCTCTGCACTGCTGGTAGCCCGATCCCGCAGCTGAAACACTTTGAAGAGACGGTCCTGGCGCTTGCTGGTCTTTCTTGGGCGCCCTGGAGCCTTTTTGGCAACAATGGAACCTCTCTCCTTGAAGGTCTTGATGATGCGATAGATTGTTGACTGAGGTGCAATCTTTCTAGCTGCGATACTCTTCCCTGTTAGGCCATTTTTGTGCATTGCAATGATGACTGCACGTGTTTCTTTAGAGATAACCATGGTTAACAGAAGAGAAACAATGATGCCAAGCACCAGCCTCCTTTTAAAGTGTCCAGTGGTGTCATTCTTACTTAATCATGACAGATTGATCTCCAGCCATGTCCTCATCAACACCCACACCTGTGTTAATGGAGCAATCACTGAAAAGAGGTTAGCTGGTCCTTTTAAGGCAGGGCTGCAATGATGATGAAATGTGTTTTGGGGGATAAAGTTCATTTTCTAGCCAAATATTGACTTTGCAAGTAATTGCTGTTAAGCTGATCAATCTCTTTATAACATTCTGGAGTATATGCAAATTGCCATTAGAAAAAGTGAAGCAGTAGACTTTGTAAAAATTAATATTTGTGTCATTCTCAAAACTTTTGGCCATGACTGTATTCTTCCAACCGGGGCCATGGTCCCCTAAGCTGACATATAGATTAACAAATCTGTGTCCCTCGTGAGAGAGCCATGATGTCTTGGCTGCTGTCTTGTAAAGAGTCTCTGGTTCTTTTGATGTCTTGGCTGAATATCTGACAGATATATTACCTCTTTTATAGGTAACAACAGTCCTTCATCCAAGACTCACAGGTAAAGGGGAAGAATGGTGATGAGACCAACTCGCATTGTTTGATTATGTAATCTATTTGCATAGTTTTTCCCTCCTGTTTTGCAAGTCAACAAACTAGCTGGCCTGGACAATGTGTAATCAGCATATCAGCAAACATCACTAGTCATCCAGGATAACAGCACGGTATGCTACGTCAAATGGTCAGCAAACGACAATCACTGCGCCACCGATTGGCTGCAGTGGTTACATGCCGACTACATCGGAAGAGAAGGAGAGGAGAAAAATGAGAGACGTTCTCTTTATATCACAAATGGCATAAAAAATAAAATCTAACCAAATTGGCACAAGACAAAATGAATCTAATAAAAGTTATGGGAAGTGCAAAGCAAGAATCAATTGTACAGACTTCGATGAAGAGAGTCGGGAGTGAGCAGAGCCGCCGCTTTTAAGGCTCGTGAAGACGAGAGTATAAATCGCGACACGTGCTGTCCAATTTTTGATCGGAAAGCACATGGACAACATTGACCCATACTATTCTACAGAGCTGCTCAGATGAACAAGTTTTCACTTGGTTCAACTGTTCATAAAAAAAAAATAAAATAAAAAATTATAAAAAGAAAAAAAAAAAATTTGCAGCATGCACAGCGTTCTTCTGAGACTTGGATGAGACTCCCCCATTCAACTATGGGTGCGTAAAAAGGGAAAAAAATAATAAAACGGATCTTACATAGAACATCCATGTGGCATAGATTTTTATGGATACATTTCTATAATAAATCTAGGAAACTGTATTTGATCATATGCATTTTTGAATGTATGAAAAAGCAACACACAGTTTCACATGAACGTAAAAAAATGCACAGATGAAAATTGTCCAGAAAGCAGTAATTAATTAGTAAACTAAAGAACTGAAACCTGGCAGCCATATCCCAGTAAGAAAAGAATGTAAAAAAAAAATAAAAATAAAAAAAAGTGTTGTCATAAATGCAATACAAAACTAACAAAAAAAAAAAAGTCAAAATAGTGATCAGCACATTTGGGTATTAGGAGTGATAGCCAAACGGCAACCAGGGTTAATATTCCCCAGTTCAGCTTACATACCAGAGATGACATAACCTACTCCATGACCCCGCTGTAATGAGGCTCGACCTTAAACCAGCCGAATCCTGGAAGGAGTCGCTTACAAGACACCGGCAAAACATTACACAGCATTATCCTGCAATATGGGGGATAAATCTGGAGCCGCCAATGACTCCCAGTATCTGCTGGTGGAAACACTCCCAAGAGTGGAAAATAAAACCACAGCTTATCATGAAAGTAACTTACGGTATGTTACTATGGCTTTGGAAAAGGAAAAAAAAAAAAAAGAAGTGGCCCCCTCCCGAAACATATTTCCATCTTCATGGCAAACCACGACATAAGCTTATAAGTCCTAAGAATGGACTGGACTGCAGCTATCAAGTAAAGCAGCTTCTTTTCCGCTGCCCTCCATAAAATGTTATTTTGGTTTTGGAATTTTTTTTATCCAGAACATCGAGATGATCAACAGAACAAGAATTACAATAGAACGTGGCGGAAATCATCGGCCGGCACTTACTCATCGGCCGGCACTTACTACGGTAGGGTTGCAGCTGCTGATCAGCTGGTTGACTTCATGGAAGATGCTCTTGCAGTCGATTGATTTGTCCAGAGATCCTCGCTTTACTATGACGGCCACAGCCAGCAGGATCTGCTCTCGGACGTACTTCTGGAGGCTGAAACAAAGCACAAAAAAAGGTTCAGAAACGTTTTACTAAAAAGTACAGAAAACAAATACATTTCAGAGAAAGACTTCACTGGTTCCCAATTTTCTCTGTAAAGCTAATCTTTTCTGGGACTGCCCCATTCCTGTGTACAGATTAAAAGAGGGGGGTCATTTTTTTATATCCATATCCTTTTAAACTTAAATCCATGTAACTGTACAAATTATTTTTGGAATTGGGCTTCATTAAAAATGTTGCTCCATTTGCCTTCTGGTGTCTGTTTTGTGCTTTCTATCGCTGGGTGCAGAATGAGTGAACGGAGAATCCGTCAGTGAGCTCATCACAACGATTACCGTAAGTATGTGCTGTATCTTGTTTTTGTCACAGATGCCACTCGTCCCCATTAAAACCTATGCTGCTGTGGTCATGTCCGTGTTTTTACACGACCCCATGTCAACATGGGGATGTCAGGTTTTTGGGTTTTTTTTTTCCAACAGCGCAGATAGATGACAATTCTTTGAGTCCGTGAAAAACATGTACATCCTTGTGCTGTTTGCGTTTAACATTGCAAAAGTATAAGAGAAGCTTTAGAATTTAATTTTTTCTTTATTCATACTATAAAAACACTGATGACCGCGGTACTGCATCTTTCAGGTACCGGTTTTATACGGACGCGTGAAGGGGGCCTAATGGAGGACTTGTAACTAAAAAAAAATATATATACCATATATACTCGAGTATAAGCCGACCCGTGTATAAGCCGACCCCCTAATTTTGCCACAAAAAACTTGGAAAACGTATTGACTCGCGTATAAGCCGGGTGTATAAGTTGCCGTCCTGCTCTGTGCTCCCCCATCCAGCTCTGTGCGCCCCCATTCTCCTCTGTGCTCCCCTCCTCCTGCTCCATTATCCTGTCCTGCTCCGTGCTTTCCATCCTCCCCCGTCCTGCTCCGTGCTCCCCCATCCAGCTCTGCACTCCCCCATTCTCCTCTGTGCCCCTCTACTCCCCGTTCTGCTCCGTGCTCTCCGTCCTCTCCCCCCGTTCTGCTCCGTGCCTCTCGTCCTCGTCCTCCCCCGTCCTGCTCCGTGCTCTCCGTCCTCCCCCCGTTCTGCTCCGTGCTCTCGTCCTCCCCGTTCTGCTCCGTGCTCTCCGTCCTCCCCCGTTCTGCTCCGTGCTCTCCGTCCTCCCCGTCCCGTTCTGTCTTTTCCGTGCTCTCTGTCCTTCCCCCGTTCTGCTCCGTGCTCTCTGTCCTTCCCCGTTCTGCTCCGTGCTCTCCGTCCTCCCCCCCCCCGTCCTGCTCCATGCTCTCCGTCCTCCCCCCGTCCTGCTCCATGCTCTCCGTCCTCCCCCCCCGTCCTGCTCCATGCTCTCCGTCCTCCCCCCCCCCATCCTGCTCCGTGCTCCTTGTCCTCCTCCATGCTCCTCCCATCCTCCTCCATCATACTCACCCTCCCCGTGCCATCGCTGAACGTCCCGGCCGGCAATCCTGCGTTCTCCCCGGCTTCCTGCAGCTCTCCAGCGCTGAGCGGTGATGTAATACCGCTCATTAAGGCCATGAATATGGAGGCCACGCCCATGGGAGTAGCGTCGCGTCCATATTACATGACCTTAATGAGCGGGTATTACGTCACCGCTCAGCGCTGGAGAGCTGCAGGATGCCGGGGAGAACGCAGGAT
Source organism: Oophaga sylvatica (assembly GCA_033576555.1). NCBI lineage: Eukaryota > Metazoa > Chordata > Amphibia > Anura > Dendrobatidae > Oophaga > Oophaga sylvatica. Next base: position 44,708,345 of record JARQOD010000002.1, on the reverse strand, counting down.
TGCAGGGACATTCAGCGATGGCACGGGGAAGGTGAGTATGATCCCAGCCACCGGCTCCTGCCGCCGCATCCCCTCCCCCGCTGGTTTCTGCCCTATGACTCGTGTATAAGCCGAGGGGGCATTTTCAGCACAAAAAAAGGTGCTGAAAATCTCGGCTTATACACAAGTATATACGGTATGTGCTGCCGTGTTCAGAGACTACCTATTTTCCATTCTGTTCCCATTAGAACGGCTTGTTTCTCTGTGGGACGAGTTGTCATTTTTATTTACATCTGGGGTACGTATTTATGGATTAGCTTTTATCAGATATTTTCTAGAGGAGCGTGCTAAAACTAATTTTTGTCCGTTTTTTACATATCATTACAATTGCAGTGGTACAAAATATGTATTTATTAATGCTGAAGTATGTAATGTAGTACTTAAAAAAAAAAAAAACTTTTCATAAACTTAAGGGGATTGTTTTTTTAGTAGGTAAAAAAATAAAAAAATATGAACATATACACAGATACAAGGAGTAGTTTTTAGAGACCCCATTTTGGGAAACGTACGACATTTTGATTGCATTTTTTGTGGGAAGTGTACGAATGAAATATGCCATGACTGCCATTTCGTTTTATGGGATAAATATTTGTGTATTTTATTACTTCGGGCAATTAGGCACACCGGAATAGCAAGTGAATAATTATATATATATTTTTTTTATTTTTTACATTTTGCCATTTACATTTACGGGGGCAGGGCAGCTTAAACTTTTAGTTTTTCAAAAATTTTTCATATATTTTTTAATTAGTCCCCTAAGCGGACTTCAATACACGAATACGGTTTAATTGTAGTGTATGGTGGAACTGACGATCTCCTATTAAGGCCAGATACAGTCAGGGCTTCTTAGAGGTTACAACATGGCAGGCAGGGGTCATCACCCATCTGATATTGATAACATATCTCAAGAATATGTCAGCAATCTGAAAGTAGTGGACACCCCATTATATCTAACATTTATCTCCCCCGGGGACCGATCGCAGCGAGTGCCACAATTTTACATAATCAAAATCACAGAACCAAGGGTAATGTGCGCCCTCTACTGGCCCAATGCAAAACTGCAGCCAAGAACTAACCCCTTTACTCCGAAGCCCGTTTTCACCTTTATGACCAGACCAAATTTTACACCCTGGAACGCTTCAACATATCCTAGTGATTCTGATACTGTTTTTTTTTTGTGACATATTGTACGTCACGATAGTGGTAACATTTATTACATTAGGACTTCTGTTTAGTTGTGAAAAATATCACAAATTTTCAAAAATTTGGAAAATTTTACAATTTTCAAACTTTTCAACCAGAGAGATACGTCACACAAAATAGTTAATAAATAACATTTACCACATCTAGTTTACATAACAATTTCAAAATTTTAAAACTTTTTTTTTTGTTTAGGAAGTTATAAGGGTTAAAAAAGGACCACTGATTTCTCAATATTACAACAAAATTTACAAAAAAAAAAACTTTTCTATGGACCGCATGTGCTCAAAACCACATTCAAGTTTATTAACCCTTCAGGTGCCTCACAGAAACTGAAAATGTAACTAATTTTTTACCTTCACAAGGATAACAGGAGAAAATGGACCCCAGAATTTGTGGTGCAATTTCTCCTGAGTATGCTGATACCCCATATGTGGGGCACACTGTTTAGGCGCACGGCAGAGCACGGAAGGGACCATTTGAGCGCCATTTGACTTTTTCAACGCAAAATTGGCTGGAAGTGAGATTGGACGCCATGTCTCGTTTGGAGAGCCTCTAATGTGCCTAAACAGTGGAAACCCCCCAAAAGTGACCCCATTTTGGAAACTAGACCCCCCCAGGAATTTATCTATATGAGTGGTGAGCACTTTGAACCACTAGATGCTTCACAGAAATTTATATCGTTGAGACTACTTTCACACTTGCGTTTTATCGCGCAGCGCATCGTGCGCTATCGGACGCATGCGCAATGTTCCCCTATCTTTAACATGGCGGGCGCAGGGTCTAGCTCTTGCACGCGTTCATCAGCGTTCGTCGTGCGCTGCGCATTTTCCAGGTGTGCGTCCATGCGCGCTAGACGCTACATGTTGCATTTTTTTTCCGCCCAACCGCTTTAAAAAAACGCGTGCGCATGTGTGCGCATGCTATGCGCAAAAAATAACATTGCAGTCTATGGGTGCGCTGGCGTGCGCATGGCTGTGCGCTCGTCAGCGCTTTTGCGCACACACGATTTTGGAGTAAATAATGTCTAAACACTTGTTTAAACCACCCCCTACACAAGATACATTGTTTGTGAGGAGTGTAGATAAAAAGATGATAGAGACAGAGATGATAGAGACAGAGATGATAGAGACAGAGATGATAGAGACAGAGATGATAGAGACACAGATGATAGAGACACAGATGATAGAGGGACACAGATGATAGAGACACAGATGATAGAGACACAGATGATACAGAGATGATAGAGACAGAGATGATAGAGATAATAGAGACAGATGATAGAGGCAGAGATGATAGAAATGTGACACGTAGACAACCCATGCGCCGAAAAAAACGCAAACGCATGCAAAAACGCTTGAAATCGCCTACAAACGATGTGTTTTTTGGTCATAATGCGCACGCTGATGCGGCTAAATATCGCAGCGTTTATAAGCGTTTGCATGCGGTTTTTTTTATGTGTTTCATGTGCGCACGATGCGATGCGCTGCGCAAAAAAAACGCAAGTGTGAAAGTAGCCTAAGACATGTGGAAAAAAAAAAAAAAAAATTTTCCCACAAAAATGCCACAAAAATGCAACGGTGCCAATCAGTGATGTGCGTCTGATCAGCGGCTTGGGGCTTTAGAACGCACGCATGGAGGTGGTGCAAAGGAAGGGTAGAGAGGGGAAAAAAAGTCCTGGAAAACAGCAAGCACGAGTGCCGTTCATTGATTTGTGTCACTGATCAGCGTTCGGCGGCTGCAGAAACATCGCACGGAGGTGCTGCAAAAGGGGGGATAGTCAGGGACGAAAAAAAGTCCTGGAAAACTGCAAGCATGGACGTTGATCAGTGATTTGAGTCATAGGCTGGAAATCAGCGTTTCAGGCAATTTCACTGCCTGGAAAAACCGAAATTGCTGTGATTGGCTGATAAGTTCTGAACAGCCAATCACAGCAATGAAGTTGTGGGTGGGCTTCGCAACCCCTCATGGCTACGAGTCTCTGTGCCCTACTGTCAAACAGCAGGCACCGTCATACGATCACCATGTGTGAATGACATGACGTAGATACACTTCATTGGTTTGGAAGGCCTTCCCTTCCATGATGTATATATACTTCAAGTGTCAGGAAGGGGTTAAAGAAGCCATCCTCCTCCTCCCATCAACATTTTTATCCTCTTAATACATTACGGTCCTCATATTATACAGCACTGTGTACTTACAATTGCTCATTTTGCTTTTCTACCCAGATAATTCTTCTCTTTTCCAATAGGTCTATGATATCGCGTGATTAAAGACTGACTAGATGAATATTTCTAAGCTCTATGTAGAAACAGGAGGTCAATTCTCCCCTGTAGGAGTCACTGCAGAAGTCAATGGCAGGGGAGGAGGAGCAGCAAGACTGAAGCTGAAGAGGTTAATGATAAATGCAGGGAAAAGAGACTTACTGTTTTTCTACATAGATCAGCGAAAAGAGAATTTGCTGAGTAGAAAGGCAAAATGAGCAATTGTAAGTACACAGTGCTATATAATATGAGGATTGCAACATATTCAGTTTCTTATCCTCTTAATGTGTTGCAATCATTCTATTATACAGCACTGTGTACTTACAATTGCTCATTTTGCCTTTCTACCCAGATAATTCTTCTATTTTCACTGCTCTATGAAGAAACAGGAAGTCTCTTGTCCCTGCATTTATCATTCCCCTCTTCATCTCCTGACCCAGCTGCTCCTTCCTTCCCTTGGCCAGGGACTTTTGCAGCGATTTATGGCTCATACAGGGAAAATGGACCTCCTGTTTCTACATAGAGCTTAGAAAGTTTCAGCTAGTCAGTTTTTAATCTCGTGATATCATAGATCTAATGGAAAACGAGAAGAATTATCTGGGTAGAAAGGCAAAATGAGCAATAGTAAGTACACAGTGCTGTATAAAATAGGATGATTGCGGCATATTAAGATGATAAAAACGTTGATGCGTCTTTAATACGGGTGCAATGCAGTACTTGCTTGACCAATACACAGATCCTATGCAGGTGCAGTCCGCACTTACTTGGGCCTCTGTAAGACATAAGTTAGTAGGAATGTTCGGAGTGACTCTATGCTACTTTTTTCCAGCAGGATCCATTCTCTTACAACAGCTTCCATTATCGCCGTGGCAGCTTGAAAAAGGACGTAATCCACTTTACTAGTTTCTGTGAGGAAACCATAGGAGAAAAAAAAAAGTGTAGTTAGGTCACTACTGACAACATAAGCAGGCATCAAAATATCTTCTATAAAGCATTTATGAAGCTGTTTAGTTGCGTCATCTGTGATACCACAGATTTGTTTTTTTTGCCACAAATTTGCATTTTATGTTTACTGTTCCTATGAAAGCCCATGTGTCTCCATGGTAACAGACAACAAACAAACCCTGCGTAGTCTGCTCCAACAATCACACCCCTCGGTTCATTACAAGCATATCCTGCAGGTCATAAAAAAATAGGTGAATTAGGAGAGGGCGGCATGATCAGACGTGCAGGGTTTGGTTGTGGCACGACTGAAGGCAGATATATTGATCGCCAAAATTGGAAACCAAACTAGTCTTGCACTATCCAGCGCTACCGCTGGTTAGTAGTAGGTCTCTCCCTTTGTACTCATGAAGGAGAGACCCGTCAATGAACTGGAAGTGCCCGGCTAGTCTAGTCTCCGGTTATGGTCCTCAGATCCCCCAAAATATAACGCCAGAGAATAATATAGCAGGCTGCCATCATGCAGTCTTGATGAAATGTAAGCAAGCCATAGTTCGGGCAGCATGAATAGCATGACATTTTATCCAATGTCTAATGTTATTGTTGTAGACAACGAGGACACATCCTGTATTGGAAAGTCTTGGTTCTGTGAAGGATCATTTCCTTGATCCATCTCCACTATATTATTGTCTGTACAATTGTTAAGTTTGTGTCAGTCTCAACACTTTTAGTTTAGTTTTCACAAAGTTTGTTGTAAATATTCAATGTTCTTCAGAGAGGAAAAAAACTCTAGCGCCATCTGGCTGTAGCTGTACTAAAAGTCAATATTGACCCTTTAACCCCTTCATGACCCAGCCTATTTTGACCTTCATGACCTTGCCATTTTTTGCAATTCTGACCAGTGTCCCTTTATGAGGTAATAACTCAGGAACGCTTCAACAGATCAGGAACGCTTCAACAGATCCTAGCGATTCTGAGATTGTTTTTTCGTGACATATTGGGCTTCATGATAGTGGTAAATTTAGGTCAATAATTTTTGCGTTCATTTGTGAAAAAAATTTGAAATTTGGCAAAAATTTTGAAAATTTCGCAATTTTCAAATTTTGAATTTTTATTCTGTTAACTATTTTGTGTCACATAACACATAATTTAACATTTGCCACATGTCTGCTTTACATCAGCACAATTTTGGGAACAAAATTTTTTTTGTTAGGAAGTTAAAAGGGTTAAAAGTTGACCAGCGAGTTCTCATTTTTACAACAAAATTTCCAAAACCATTTTTTTTTTTTTTTTTTTTTTTTTTAAGGACCACCTCACATTTGAAGTCAGTTTGAGGGGTCTATATGGCTGAAAATACCCAAAAGTGACACCATTCTAAAAACTGTACCCCTCAAGCTAATCAAAACCATATTCAAGAAGTTTATTAACCCTTCAGGTGCTTCACAGGAGCTGAAGCAACGTGGAAGGAAAAAATGAACATTTAACTTTTTAGTCACAAAAATGATCTTTTACAAACAACTTTTTTCTTTTTACAAGGGTAAAAGGAGAAAATGGACAATTAAAGTTGTTGTGCAATTTCTCCTGAGTACGCCAATACCCCATAAGTGGGGGAAAACCACTGTTGGGCACACGGCAGAGCTCGTAAGGGAAGGAGCGCCGTTTGACTTATTCAAACTAAAATTGGCTGGAGTTGAGATTGGACGCCATGTCGTGTTTGGAGAGCCCCTGATGTGCCTAAACAGTGAAACCCCCCCACAAGTGACACCATTTTGAAACTAGACCCCCTAAGGAACTTATCTAGATCTGTTGGAGCACTTGAACCCCCAAGTGTTTCACAAAAGTTTATAATGCCTGGGTGTGAAAAAAAAAGAAAAAATTTTCCACAAAAATGATTTTTAGTCCCAAATTTTGATTTTTCCCAAGGAAATTGGACCCCAAAAGTTGTGCCAATTTGTCCTGAGTACCTGATACCCAATATGTGGGGGGGGGGAACTGTTTGGGGCACGGCAGGCTTGGAAGGAAGATAACGTTTGGAATGCAGACGTGATGGGGGTCATGTTCCGTTTGCAGTGCCCCAGATGAGCCTAAACAGTGGAAGCCCCCAAAGTGACCACATTTTGGAAACTAGACCCCCTAAGGAACTCATCTAGATCTTGGTGAGCACTTTGAACCCCCAAGTGCTTCACACAAGTTTATAACGTAGAGCCGTAAAATAATAAAATTCATATTTTTTCCACAAAAATGATCTTTTCACATCAATTTTGATTTTCCCAAGGGTAACAAGACCCCAAAAGTTATTGTGAAACTTGTCCAGAGTACGCTGATATCCCATATGAGGGGGTAAACCACTGTTTAGGTGCATGGCAGAACTTGGAAGGGAAGGAGCGCCGTTTGACTTTTTCAACGCAGAATTGGCTGGACGCCATGTCGCGTTTGGAGAGCCCCTGATGTGCCTAAACAGTGGAAACCCTCCACAAATGACACTATTTTGGAGACTAGACACCTCAAGGAACTTATCTAGATGTGTGGTGAGAACTTTGAACCCCCAGGTTTTTTCCACAAACATGATCATTTAGTCCCCAATTTTTTATTTTCCCAAGGGTAACCGGAGAAATTGGACCCCAAAAGTTGTTGTCCAATTTGTCCTGAGTACGCTGGTACCCCATATGTGGGGGGAACGACTGTTTGGGCACACGTCAGGGCTCGGAAGGGAAGTAGAAACGTTTTGAAATGCAGACTTTGATGGAATGGTCTGTGGGCGTCATGTCGCGTTTGGAGAGCCCCTGATGTGCCTAAACAGTAGAAACCCCCCACAAGTGACCCATTTTTGTAGCTAGACCCCCCCAAGTAGCTTATCTAGATGTGTGGTGAGCACTTTGAACCCCCAAGTGCTTCAGAGAAGTTTATAATGCAGAGCCATGAAAATAAAAAATAGTTTTCCACAAAAATAATTTTTTAGCCCCCAATTTTTTATTTTTCCAAAGGTAACAGGAGAAGTTAGACCCCCAAAGTTGTTGTTCAATTTTTCCTGAGTACGCTGATGCCTCATATGTTGGGGTAAACCACTGTTTGGGTACACGTTGGGGCTTGGAAGGGAGGGAGCACAGTTTAAATTTTTGAACGCAAAATTGGCTGGAATCAATGGTGGTGCCATGTCGCGTTTGGGGAGCCCCTGATGTGCCTGAACAGTGGAAACCCCTCAATTCTAACACCAACCCTATCCCCAACACACCCCTAACCCTAATCCCAACCCTAACCCCAACACACCCCTAACCCTAATCTTAACCCTAATCCCAACCCTAATTGCAACCCCAACCCTAATTGCAACCCTAACCCTAATTGCAACCCTAATTCTAACCCTAATGGAAAAATAAAAATATATTTTATTATTTGTCCCTACCTACTGGGGTGATAAAGGGAGGTTATTTACTTTTTTTTTATTTTGATCACTGTGATAGGGTCTATCACAGTGATCAAAATGTACCTGCAATGAATGAATGAATCTGCCGGCTGGCAGATTCGGCGGGCGCACTGCGCATGCACCCGCCATTTTGGAAGATGGCGGCGCCCCTGAATTTTGGTATAGTCATACTGATTAAAAATACTAATGTGTGTATATAAAGCCTTAGTCAGATGTTTCTATGTCAGGGGTGGTTTAATTCATTTTCCTGAGAAGCCGCAAGAGAGATTGAGTTTTATGGAGGGCCAAACCAATACGCCAAAATTAATTCTGTTCAATTCACATTTTAGAATATTAAGCAGATCAAACTATATCATTGACTGTTTTTATGAAGTTTATTAAACGCAGTAAATCATACTGCTCCGGTTAGTCAGCCCTTGTACCAAGATCAACAGCTCCCACCACAGTATGACATCTCCCACAGCTCCCCCAACACAAACTCTCACCTCGCTCCAGTTCCCCTATCGCACAGATACGGTCTTTGCTCTGTGCAGACTTGGGTTTCATAGCAGACAAAAAGTCATCGCTCCAGTTACAATGAGACAACCAATTGCACAGGCTTAATGGTTGAAGAGGGAGCAGACGGCTAACTGCTCCTCCGTTGGATTCACTGGTGTGTGCATCCCGAGGAAGCAGAAACCAGTGAAATCAAGATGTCGGATAGGGATGGGCAAGGCAGCTGCGCCCCCAGATGAAACGTAGGCAAAACAGTGTCGGCTGTGGGAGGACACAGCACCTTCTGCTATTTCCCATGGTGGCTCTTGATCTAGGTAATACACTAGTCATTGTCAGCTTGTATTAATTGTTTGCTACTCAGGGTTGGCTATGCATTATCCAGGCATTAGTAACATAAGCACCGTATTTTCGGGCGTATAAGACGACCCCCCAACTTTTCCAGTCAAAATAAAAAAATCTTCTTAAAAGTGTGTGTGTGTGGGGGGGTCTTCTTATACGCCGGGTGTCATCTTATACGCCGCGAGTGGTCCCGATGACGAAGGGAGGGGGCGTCTCAGAGGGAAGGTGTTGGATACCTGATGGTATCAGCACTGCTCTCTGCGGGTCTAGGCGCTGGGGTTGCGGCGTCGGCGGCTCCTCCTTTAGCAGCCTGGGGGCTCTGTGCTGGGGGACGGCGGCAGTGGCTCTTTGTGCAGAGTCGGGGCTCTGCCAGCATTTCCTCAATCCCCAGCGGCTCCATTGCTGCGATGCGGTGGCCTCCGGGAAAATGGCCGCTGAGGGCGGCGCATGCTCAGTTTCAGATCTCGTCTCCCGAGATCTTGAGATGAGATCTGAATCTAAGCATGCAAGCGGCCATTTTCTCGGAGGCCACCGCATCGCAGCAATGGAGCTGCCGGGCCTCCGGGGATTTAGGAAATACCGGCAGAGCCCCCACTCTGCACAAAGAGCCACCGCCGCTGTCCCCCCCACAGACCCCCCCAGGCTGCTGAAGGAGCAGCCGACGCCGCCCACAGCGCCTAGACCCGCAGAGAGCAGCGCTGATACGATCAGGTATCCAACACCTTCCCTCTGAGATGCCCCCTCCCTTTGTCATCGGGACCACTCCCCCCACCATATGTAGATTGGTCCGTACCCGGTGTATAAGACGACCCCCCGACTTTTAAGAAGATTTTCAGGGGTTAAAAAGTCGTCTTATACGCCGGAAAAAACGGTAGGCATTTTTTTTATTACAATTGATATTGCAGTATTGCACACATGCATAAAGGTGCGCGTGGCAGAGATGTGCGTGTGTGTAAATGTGTGTACATTACACATGCTGCAAAGAAACACTAGCAATAGATTTATTACATCCATAGTCTAGTGCATTAAAATTAGTGATCATGACTAGAGATGGGCGAACCCGTGGATGTTCAGGTCCAGCAAGTTAGGCCAAACATTTAAAAAAAAAATTTGAATACCTAAGCAGAGCACCACATGAAGACCCCCCACAGGCCATCCCGGAGCACGGGCATATCAACTCAAAACTGAAAATCAACATTAAACCACATCCACAAGACGGATTTCATCGCCCAGGCATCATTATACTCAGTATAACGGCGCCGACCTGACACTGCCTGTAGGTTTCTGAGCACAATCCTCCTGACAGGTTCCCTTTAAAGTTCATTTTGGGAGCGAAAGACTCTCTTTCATTTACCTACAGCATTCTAGTGGGCTAGAAGAGATAGCAAATACATTACACCAAACACACCTCCCATGTCAGCCAGCAGTTACTTAACCGCACTCACCTAATATATGTTTGCATACAGCAAAGGGCGACTTTGATTTTCTAAAGGAGAGAAATATGTGTTCTGCATGCTGCCGTTGTTCATTATTGACCATTGATGGCGGAGCCTAGAAAAGCAGAAAAGACGTCACATAAGGCAGGAAGTTAACATTTGTAACCTTTTATTTTCATTTAGGACTGATTCATTGATGAGCACCATGTTCGTGATAATGGGTGTGAAGCTACGGTCAGACTGTATTGAAGCCCTATGAGGAGTGGTCCATGTCGGAAGGATCTGCTGATTTATAACTCGGATGCAAGGTTCTCACCTTTGCTACTATATTTGGGCACATCACCCATAGATTTCCATGGAAAAAAATAAAAACATCTAAAAAAAGGTATTAAATGTTTCCTGTACAACTATGAATATAAAAGTGTAATAGTAATAAAATAGCACCAACAGGACAAAAAAAAAAAAAGTAAAATAAAACAATACACTCCTGTGAATAAATAAACGGAGAATGTTTAGTGTTTGCACCAGAAGCTTTTCCTGTACTTACACCATCTGCTGGGAACAGAGCCTAAAGGTACTGCCACACTAAACAATCCCGCTAGCGATCACGATAACGACGCATACTAATGCGATCGCTAGCGGGATTGTTTCTATATCGCTAAGTGGGCCACATTTAGCGATATAGTTAACGACGCTATCGCCGTTAGCGATCTTCCTTAACGACTTTAGCAAAGTACAAAAGTACCGCTAAATCGCTAAGAAAAGGTGCCACACAGCGATTAGATACTTACCCAGCGGGAGCGCCGACGAGAAAATAGGGTCCGGAACGATTCCAGCGACGAGCGAGATCACAGCAGGAATGTCTGGCAGATGCCGCACACAACAACATCGCTAACGGGATCGCTAAATAGTGACGTTTTTTAGCGATCCAGTTAGCGATATTGTTCAGTGTGGCATACCCTTAAGGCTATGGTGGCATCAGGTTTTGCCATACATCAGTGGCTCCGTCAGGGCTAATATCTGAGGACTTGAAATACAGGAATCAGGATTCACCAACAGGGTTATTGACTTTAATCAAACAGCCGGAGTCACTTTGGACTTCCGTCTAAAGCCTGTTTTTCAGAGATTCAGACTGAAGCTACGACAGAGCCACTAGCAAAGACGCGATTGTAAGCCCGACGTAAGGCTGCTCCACCCAGTGCTTGGAAATATCTTGCTGCAGTAGAAACCCCCCTAGCACTTTATAAGCAGTGTAGGCTCCTCGCAGGAGGGGCCTCAGTGTACAAGCTCCACCCCTGCTCACAATGTTGGAAATGGAGAACCAATGGGTGAACGATCCAAGCTTCACTGCTAGGTTTAGCAACAACCTGAAAAAGAAATAAGTGATTTTTTTTCTGCTTCTCATTCCTTAGTTTTGTGTCTCCATTCCTTTTAAATCTAAATCTCTGTGCGAATAAAGGTTATCAGCTGAAACGGACTCTGCTCAAAGCCTTGAAGGCAATATATCCTCCATAAGACGCCTCAGTTCTGTAGAAACGGAAGTTCAATCAAATATACTAATCAGGGTGCGCAGTGCACCTTCGTGTGGCCAAAGGGCTCAGTGTCACACCAAGCAATCACTAGTGATGGCAGAGAGATATTATTTAAAGGGGATGTCTCAAATTAACTACCCCGGAAACTCAACTGCAGGATAATATAATACACCACAGCGAATAATATAAATGAGCAGCCAGACACGACCAGGCATTACAGGCATAAGATTTTCCACATTCAGTAAACATGGATGGTGGGGTTCTTGACTGTTTATCCAGAAAGACTAACTCTTAATGGGGTTTCAGGGATTTTAAAAATTACATTTTTTTTTGTTTTTATAGTAAATCTGGGTATGAAGTGTGAGTGTAATATACTCATTTACCGCTGTTTTCCAGCACCAAGCGCCGAAACTCTTCTCAGTGTCGTCACCGCTCTTCTGAATATCAGGCTCACTAAGGAGGATCATTCAGACAGACAACGAAAAAGTCACTTCCTGGTCACGCAGAGCGGTGACATCACTGAGAATAGGAGAAGAACTGTGCTGGACACTAGAGAATATGGAGGCAGGCGAGTATATTTACCCAAACACACATATACTCCATACAGTATAATGGTCCCAATATGCCATACATATAAGCCAAGTGCTCCATACAGTATAATGGTCCCACATAGTGCTCCATACAGTATAATGGTCCCACATAGTGCTCCATACAGTATAATGGTCCCACATAGTGCCAACATAAATGCCAACATTGTCCATTATAATGGTCCCACATAGTGCTCCATACAGTATAATGGTCCCACATAGTGCTCATACAGTATAATGGTCCCACATAGTGCTCCATACAGTATAATGGTCCCACATAGTGCTCCATACAGTATAATGGTCCACATAGTGCTCCATACAGTATAATGGTACCACATAGTGCTCCATACAGTATAATGGTACCACATAGTGCTCCATACAGTATAATGGTCCACATAGTGCTCCATACAGTATAATGGTCCCACATAGTGCTCCATACAGTATAATGGTCCCACATAGTGCTCCATACAGTACAAAAGGCAACATCATGTCAGCCGACGCTCCCTCCTCCGTCATTGCTTTCAACTGTATCAGTATCTAGGATGCCGTTATATAGTTGAACGGGCGATGCCGGGTGTCGCAGGCCAGATATACTCACCCTGCAGGCCAGATTTGGCCCGCGGACCAGCTATTGACATATGTTGTAGAGCTAGGATTTAACCCTAGCTTACCTGGCCTCACTAGTAATAAATTAAAGTATTACATTTACAATATACAGCTATAATAATATAGATATATATTCATTTAGCAAAGCCAGGTAGGATAGGGTTAAACCCTAGCTCTGCAGGCTAGAATCTCTAATAAGAGACTGCACAGGATACACTGGATGCTATGGACAATAGCGATTGTGATTGATCGAGCTGGGACTAGCCAGGGTCTATTTTGTTGGACAAGGCTAGGACAAGATTAGGGATTTTGTGTTTATGGTTTTGTTTTGGTACTGTGCAAGCAGTGGAAATAAACGTCACATTGTTTTGACCCAAGAATCCAGTGCCTGCGTGAATGTGAATCCCTACAATAGATATATCTCTAGAACTGACGGCTCTATAAGCTTCCATCCCAGCACAGGCGCTAACTATGGATATCTGCTGAGGAAACGGCGCCATCTAGAGGACAAACTGTCGTTACCCTCAATTACATTAAATCGGAGAATGTGTTGGCATTTTTAAGGTATGTGTACATGTTGCGGATTCTGCTGCGGATCCACAGCGGATTTTGCCCTGCGGATCTGCAGCAGAACAGCAAGTGATGTACAGTACCATTCTAGTCAATGGAAATCAAAAGACGCAGTGCACATGCTGCGGATTTTTCCGCACAGATTTGGTGCGGATTTAAAACTGGAGCATGTCACTTCTTTTGTGCAGAACTGCAGCGGTTTTACACCTGCTCCATTACAGGAATCTGCAGGTCTCAAAAGGCAGGAGAAATCTGCACAAAAACTGCAGTAAATCTGCAGAAAAAAAGGACAAAAAAAAAGGATAAAAACTGCGCGGATTTTGACCTGCAGTTTCTGCCAAGAGATGCAGATTCTGTGTAGAAAATGCAGACCAATCTGCAACGTGTGCACATACCCTTAGGGTAGAAGAGATATTGTACCTGTCAGCTTCAGACCAAACGCTAAGCCGACCTTAAAGGGATTCCCTTGTGTCAATGCTTCCTACACACAGTGCAATGTGAAGACATGGCCGGCTGTAAACTGGCCCATGGAGTAACCCAGAGTACAACAATCACTACATTAGCAGAGCCGCTAAGCTCAGTGATCGGCTGCAGCGGTGATGTGCTATCGTTTGCGTGCCAATTTTTTTTTTTTTAAACAGTGAAACACAACCCTTTAAGATTTTCCTGCACTGCAGTGTGTGTTTAGAATAATGTCACGAGTCATTTTAAAAAAGGCACAGGACACAATCTGGGGCAAGCTTGCAGCAACATCCACAGTGGGAGTCAATCACCTCCACTGCAGAAATGCTCTCAAAGCTCTAGATTGGTAGCAGTGGCTTCTACTTATTGCAGCCCGCTTGCCAGCTTCCAGGTAGTAATAGTTTGTTTCTTACAACACTGTGCCAGTGAAAGAAATTGAAAACAGAAATCTGCAAAACCTAAAGGGTATGTTCCAAAAGGGACGCGGTTTCCAGCAAAATCTGCAAATTGGGAAGTTTTTGTTGTAAAATTTGCTTTGTGGAAATGCGGATTTCCCTTGAATTGACAAAGGTAAAAGCTGTAGTAAAAATTCACGCCGTAAGTTAACCTGATGCAAATTGAAGATCCGCACTTCAGTGGTCAATTTACGCAGCAGATTCTTTACACAATGGCAGATCAGGAGCGTAGTCACGGCATGGGAGCATACATCACAAAGATATAGCACGACTCCCGGACAGGTTGCCTTCAGTGAAATGGCAAATCTTAAATAGAATTACATACACATTTTTCTAAGATGTATAATTTGCCAATAAAACGTCACTGTTTCCCATAAGAGGACAAAACAAATTGTGTGTGCTACACCATGAAGATTGCACTACAAGAAATTTTATTCACGGTCACGTTTTATCCTAGAAATCGCAAACTCCATAGAACGCACGGAGTACAGCGTCTCTTTCCGGCATAGAAAACAGAGATAGCACCTCGAAGGCCAAAGCCACAAGTGTTACAGAAATATAAGGTGGCGATATAATGGGGCAGAGCGGCAGAACGCAGCTCCTCGCTTGTTTGCTGTAGACTTTCAGGGTAAGTAGAGGGATACTATAGAAATAAGTGAATAGGGTTGTGTTGCATTGCTCCAAAACACAGGAGAAAAATAAGGGAGCAGTCATGCCAACACACGCTACGCAGGCTTTTCAAAATCGATATACCGTAGATAGGAATTCAGTGCAGCTCAGTGCAAAAGACAAAGAGCATATAGAAAAAAAGGTACCAAATAAATCGTGAAAATATAAAAAAGATGCTTAAGTCAAAGATTAAAATGGTACATAATGATAAAGACTAGGGCAGGGGTCGACAAAGTTGTTCAGAATCTAGGAGCCAGCTAAAAAATTTAGGAGCCAGAATTTTTTTTTAACAAACTTGGTTTTTAATTTAACAAAAAAACATTACAAACATAAACATTTAACTTCTAAAGATAATATTATATTTTGATATATTAGATTTTAGGCAACATTCTAGTGTTTTTCACTTTGCTTTTTGTGGCCATGAACATGCCTTGTGATTTTAGAGCTGAAGCTGGGAATTGTAGTTTTTTTTTAACCTTAGGCTGTGGTTCCACGGTCCGGAACCATAGCGCTTTTGACGGAGCGGAAATTCCGCTCCGTCTAAGCCCCGCCCCCTTTCTGACGCGCGATCTTTCCGGAGGTGTTCAGGACACCTCCGGAACACCTCCGGAAAGAGCGCAGGGCTACATAGCCCTGTGTTAATTATGTTGCGGCGACGCACCGTCGCCGCAATACGCGAGGACATGCTGCGGTCTAAAAAGACGCGCCGCATGTCCGTTTACGCAGGTTTGCCACCTGCGTATTGTTACGCATAGTGGAGACGGGATTTCTTGAAATCCCCTCCACTATGCTGTAACATCTGGACGCTGCGTGTTTGGCGCTGCGCCAGCGCACAGCGCCAAACACGCAGCGTTTCCTGACCGTGGAAACTCACCCTAACAGATAGGAAAATGATGTGCAGAATAAACTACATTTCCCTAAGGTGCTTTGGGGAAGCCTCCCATAACAAACATGCCGCTAGTGGCTAGCGGCAGTAAACAGAATTATGGTGGCAGCCAATCAGCGCGGCGCAGTGGAGGCAATCCAGACGGCCAGGGCCGGCTCCAGGTTTTTATGGGCCCCGGGTGAATGAGTCTCAGTGGGCCTCCTTAACACAGACCACGATTCATGATGCACAGATACTGCAGAGAAATATGGGTATAGCACAACGCCAAACACTTCTCTTCTTCCAATACATGACTGATACCTATTGTAAATTCTACAATAGCTCAAAAACCGCCAAATCCTCACAGCGCACAGTACAGACTGGACAGTACAGTCCTCCATACAATATTATGGGCACCACATAGTCTCCCCCTTATCACCCATATAATACCCCATGCAGGATGTCACCCCGCCATCCCCCATATAATGCTCCATACAGAATACTGGACCCAATATAATGCTCCATACAGAATACTGGACCACAGTAAACATCCGAAACACAGTGTAAAAAAACCACCAGAATATAATAAAAATTACAATATTTATTAGTAACAAAAAGTACATACAGAAAATATGACACAAAATCACCTATAAGGCATAGATAAGGGAAAAGACAAACAATCAAATATAATATCCAGGTCCTAGATAAAATAACCTCTGTAAAGCGAGGTGGGGGGTAGTGCTAACAGTAATATAATAATGAATACTGGACCACATATAATGCTCCATACAAAATTTGGAGCTCTCCTCTACACTGTGCTGCGTTCTGCACTGTTACGGCTCAGGAAAGGGCACTGTGGAAAGACTCCCCATTATCATTATCGCCTGCCCATTATCATCATCATTGCCTGCCATCATCATCTCATTGCTGCCCTCATCATCATTGCCTCCCTATCATCATCATTGCCTCCCTATCATCATCATTGCCTCCCTATCATCATCATTGCCTCCCTATCATCATCATTGCCTCCCCAGTAATATCATCATCATCGCCTTCCCATTATCATTGCCTCCCCATCATCATTATCATTGCCTGCCCATTATCATTGCCTCCCCATCATCATCATTATCATTGCCTCCCCATTAATATCATCATCATCATTGCATTCCCATTATCATTGCCTCCCCATCATCATCATTGCCTCCCCATTAATATCATCATCATCATTGCCTTCCCATTATCATTGCCTCCCCATCATCATTGCCTCCCCATTAATATCATCATCATCTTCCCATTATCATTTCCTCCCCATCATCATCATTGCCTCCTCACCACCATCACTGCCTCCCCCCACCACCATCACACATACAGCACCGCAGGCAGCACTCTCTCACATACACACACACGCCTCATCAGTCCGGCGTCCGCACGCTCTCTGCCACAGCCGGCCGCTGAATGATGACGTCATTCAGCGGCGCTGCTGTGAGAGTGGAAGCGCCGGGACAGGCGCCCCCTGGAGCTCGGAGCTGCAGCAGCGGAGGCACGGGGAGAGGTAAGTATTGCGCCGGCTTCTGCCGGGGCCCTGAGCAAGCGGGGGGGGGGCCAGTGGCGCCGCTGACATCGCTAACGGGCGCCGGGGTGCCCGATGGCGAGTGGGCCCCCCGCCTGCTCAGGGCCGCCTTTTTAAATTCCCCGGGAGCCAGGCATGATTTTCTAGGCGCCACTGGCGACCGGGTTTGTCGAACCCTGGACTAGGGTGATGACAAAATGGCCAGAACGTGGCACTGCAACAGTATATGTCACAGTAATATAAATGTGCAATAAATTGCAAGACAATATCCGTAGCAAGACATAAATCGGGGAGTATATGGCTGAAATACTTCCATCTATAACAGAATTGTTGTATAAAAACTACATAACCTGGGAGCAGCTACACACTGATGTCACCTAACAGCTGATACATAATGGCCGTGCAGAGAACATAAATGTAGAAGCCATAATAGATTAACTGAATATTGCAGTGCCACCTGCCCAATGTGCATTTCAGCTGGTGTGCCTTCTTCTGGGGGAGTGCTAGCCAAAACGCGCGTTGGGTGGTGGAACTAAAATATTCAGATAATCTATTATGGGTTCTACATTTATGTTCTCTGCAAGGCCATTGTTTATCAGCTGATATGTGATACATACATTGGGACATTGGCGTGTGGCTGCTCCCAGGTTATATACTTACTCTTTATACAATTTTAATCTTTGACTTAAAAAACATTTTTTTTTATATTTTCACTTTGTTTCTTTGGTGCATTTTTTTCTACATGCTTTTTAAAGTCCTAATTAGATCAGCAGGGATCTGTGTTATGATTTGGTAGCTGAGGAGAGCAGGCAAAAAAGGAAATACACCAGAGCAGTTGGAAACTATGAGATTGCAGTACCCTGACTAACCACCACAACTAGAGGCAGCCGTGGAGCGTTCCTACGTTGGTCCTAGACGCCTCGTCACAGCCTGAGAAACTAACTACACCTAAAGATAGAAAGAGGAAAGCTATCTGCCCCGGAGCAGATCCCCAAAGCACATACAAAGCCCCCAAACATGTAATGGCGGTTAGACAAGACGAAATACTGACACAGACAGAAAATAGTATGAGCAAACGTTGGGGCCCAAACTTACTAAATAGAAAAGGATAGGAAGGGCACTTACTGCAATCCCAAAAAACCCTGAAAAGCACCAACACTACTAATTTCAAAAACACCTGAGATCACACGACCTCTACCACCTAAATTAGTTCTCTGGTGTAACCAAAAACAAAACAGCAGCCACTGAAAAAACTGGAAAAAGCAAATGTACAAACATCAGTGGCTGAACTGAACTGAGAGGGCAAAAGCCCCCAGAAGGGACCCTGAACGCCCCCACAGAAGTGCAGGAAAAAATGCAAAAATCAAGCACAAAAACAAAAGAAGAAAATGTCTTATCTGTTAGCAGGAGATTCAGAAACGACACAGCAGGGTACCAAGGAAACAGGAATCAAAGATTGAGACCAGAACAATTGATCACCGGCAACCCTGATGGGAAGGCGACTCCCTTATATAAGACCAGTCAGTAACACCTGATTCCCAATCCTCACAATCTTCACTGGACAGTCCAGTACCGTTTGTAACCACCAGAGGGAGCTTCTGCTCAGAACTCATTTCCAGCCTATTCACAACAGTACCCCCCTTGAGGAGGGGTCACCGAACCCTCATTTGAGCAACCAGGTCGGTCAGGATGAGTTCTATGATAAGCACGGATGAGTCTCCTAGCATGGATGTCCGAAGCAAACGCCCAAGAATTGTCTTCCTGACCATAACCTCTCCATTTAACCAAATACTGGAGTTTCCGTCTAGAAAAACGAGAATTCAATATTTTCTCAACCACATACTCCAGATTGCCCTCAACCAAAACAGGGTCAGGAGGCACAGTAGTAGGAACCACTGGCTCAACAAACCTCTTCAACAAGGACTTGTGGAACACGTTATGGATCTTAAATGTCCCTGAAAGAAGCAAACGAAAAGAAACAGGATTAAGAATCTCCATGATCTTATAAGGTCCAATGAACCTAGGCTTAAATTTAGGAGATGCCACTCTCATAGGAATATTTCTTGAGGACAACCAGACCAAGTCCCCCACTTTAAACCGAGGACCATCAGTCCTATGCCGGTTAGCAAACCGCTGGACCCTCTCCTGAGAGAGGGACAACCTCTCCACTACCTGGTCCCAAATCTGTTGCATACGCTCCACAACAGAGTCAACACCTGGACAGACAGAAGCCTCCGTCTGTCCTGAAGAAAATCGAGGGTGAAACCCAGAATTACAGAAAAATGGAGACATCAAAGTGGCAGAGTTAGCCCTATTATTAAGAGCAAACTCAGCCAAAGGCAAAAAAGAGACCCAGTCATCCTGATCAGCAGACACAAAGCATCTTAGATAAGTCTCCAATGTCTGGTTTGTTCTCTCAGTTTGACCATTTGTCTGAGGATGAAACGCCGAGGAGAAAGACAATTGAACACCAATTTTAGAACAAAAGGTCCTCCAAAATCTGGAAACAAACTGGACTCCTCTGTCAGACACAATGTTCTCAGGAATGCCGTGTAAACGAACCACGTGCTGAAGGAACAAAGGCACCAATTCAGAGGAGGAAGGCAACTTAGGTAATGGCACAAGATGTATCATCTTGGAAAACCTATCGCAAATCACCCAGATGACGGTCATTCTCTGAGAAACAGGGAGGTCGGAAATGAAATCCATAGAGATATGGGTCCATGGTCTCTTGGGCACAGGTAATGGCATCAACAAACCACTAGAATGAGGGCAAGGCTTGGAGCGAGAGCAAGTCCCGCAGGACTGCACAAACTCCCTGACATCACGAGACAAGGTAGACCACCAAAAGGACCGACTAACCAAGTCTCTGGTACCAAAAATTCCGGGATGACCGGCCAACGCGGAACAATGAATCTCAGACATTACACTCTTTTTCCACTGGTCCGGGACAAACAATTTCCCAACAGGGCAGCGCTCGGGCTTATCCTCCTGACACCCCTCCAGAGCCAGTCTCAAATTGGGCGAGATGGCGGAAAGAACTACACCCTCTTTCAAAATAACAGAAGGATCAGATAACTCAGGAGAGTCCGCCAGGAAACTCCTCGAGAGGGCATCCGCCTTAACATTTTTAGTGCCAGGAAGAAATGAAACCACAAAATTAAAACGTGTGAAAAACAAGGCCCACCTGGCCTGTCTAGGATTAAGTCGCTTGGCAGATTCCAGATAAACTAGATTCTTATGGTCCGTAAGGACCACCACCTGATGTTTGGCTCCCTCCAGCCAATGTCTCCACTCTTCAAAAGCCCACTTCATGGCTAATAACTCCCGATTACCCACGTCATAATTACGTTCAGTTGGAGAAAATTTTCGAGAGAAAAAGGCACAAGGGTTACTTTTAGAGGTCTCTGGATCTCTTTGGGACAAAACGGCACCTGCCCCAATTTCAGAGGCATCCACCTCCACCTGAAATGGTAGAGAAACATCAGGCTGCCGTAGAACAGGAGCAGAAGTGAATCTCTGCTTAAGTTCCTGAAATGCAGAGACTGCCTCAGGAGGCCAATTCACCACATCAGAACCCTTCTTGGTCAAATCAGTTAATGGTTTAACAATAACAGAGAAATTACCAATAAATTTTCGATAAAAATTGGCAAAACCCAAGAATCTTTGAAGAGCCTTTAATGAAGTAGGTTGGACCCAATCACAGATGGCCTGAACTTTGACTGGGTCCATTTCAATAACAGATGGGGACAAAATGAATCCCAGAAATGAGATCCTCTGAACGCCAAAAAGACACTTTGATCCCTTCACATACAGAGCATTCTCTCTCAAAATCTGGAACACAGTCCGAACATGTTTTACATGAGAGTCCCAGTCATTGGAAAAAATCAAGATATCATCCAAATAAACAATCAGAAATTTATCCACAAAATCCCTGAAAATGTCATTCATGAAGGACTGGAAGACAGAAGGAGCATTAGTGAGCCCAAAGGGCATCACAAGGTACTCAAAATGCCCTTCAGGGGTTTAAATGCGTCTTCCATTCATCCCCGTGCTTAATGCGAATAAGGTTATATGCCCCCCTGAGGTCAAGCTTGGTAAACCAAGTAGCGTTTTTCACCCTGGAAAACAGATCAGAGATCAAGGGTAACAGATATTGATATTTCACAGTAATATTGTTCAAGAGACGATAATCAATACACGGCCTTAATGAACCATCCTTTTTGGCCACAAAGGAAAAACCGGCACCTAAGGGTGAAGAGGATGGTCTGATATGACCCTTCTCCAATGACTCCTTGATATAAGACCGCATAGCGTCATGTTCAGGTACAGACAAGTTAAAAAGGCGACCTTTAGGGAATTTACTACCAGGCACTAATTCAATAGCGCAGTCATAGCTCCTATGGGGAGGTAAGGATGCAGATTTACTTTCGCTAAACACATCAGAAAAATCTATCAAAAAGTCAGGAACATCCTGAGCCTGGGGGAGGCAGAAAAAACAGGAGTGTTGGTATTAACACATTGGCAGCCCCAACTGGTAACAGACACAGATTTCCAATCCAAAACAGGATTATGAGACTGTAACCAAGGGAAACCCAGTACGATAATGTCATGCAGATTATACAGAACCAAAAATTTGCAACTCTCCTGATGATCAGGTTCTACCCTCATTATCACCTGAGTAGAGAACTGAGGTTTATTCTCAGCCAAAGGGGTAGAATCGATCCCCAGTAGGGGAATAGACTTCCGTAGGGGTATCAAGGGAAACCCACAACGTTTAGCAAAATCAAAATCCATCAGGTTAATAGCTGCTCCAGAATCAACAAAAGCCTGAGCAGAAAATGAGGACAGAGAGCATATCAGGGTAACAGTTAATAAAAACTTAGTCTGAACACTACGCAAGACAACTGAGCGTGCAAAACGTCTTCCTCGCTTAGGGCAGACTGAAATAGCATGAGAGGCATCACCACAGTAGAAACATAACCCATTGCGCTTTCGAAATTCATGACGCTGTGCCCCAGAAACCACTCTATCACACTGCATGGATTCAGAAGCAGGTTCACAAGGCAACATTATTCCACGCATACCTTTCCGCTCACGCAAACGTCTGTCAATTTGAATCGCTAATGACATAGAATCATTGAGACCAGAGGGAACAGGGAATCCCACCATAACATCCTTTACATTATCTGACAGTCCCTTCCGAAAAAGAGCTGCCAAAGTGTCGTCATTCCATTTGGTCAGGACTGCCCACTTACGGAATCTCTGACAGTATAACTCAGCGTCCTCAAGCCCCTGACTTAATGCCAACAAAGTTTTTTCAGCTTGATCAGTGACATTAGGCTCATCGTACAATAACCCCAAAGCCTGAAAAAACGCATCAACATCACTCAAAACAGGATCCCCAGGTGTCAGGGAAAAAGCCCAATCCTGAGGGTCGCCGCGCAGGAGAGAGATGACAATTTGAACCTGCTGCGCTGCGTTCCCTGAGGACTTAGATTTTAAGGCAAAAAACAATTTACAGTTATTTTTGAAATTCAGAAACTTAGCTCGATCCCCTAAAAACAAATCTGGCATGGGGATCCTAGGTTCCACAACAGGCAACCTAGCAAGATAGGTAGCAATACTCCGAACTTCAGTGGCAAGCTGATCCACACGGCCAGACAACTGTGCAAACTCCATTGAGAGAGAAAAAAAATTCCTCCTCAGCACCCAGAGATACAGAGGGAAAAAAAAATGCAACAAACAGAAAAAAAAAAAATCTCTGACAACTCTGACAACTTTTTTCTTTCCACAATATTTTTCCCTTCTGTGAGTACCATATAATTTTCAGTTTTGGCCGGTGATACTGTTATGATTTGGTAGCTGAGGAGAGCAGGCAAAAAAGGAAATACACCAGAGCAGTTGGAAACTATGAGATTGCAGTACCCTGACTAACCACCACAACTAGAGGCAGCCGTGGAGCGTTCCTACGTTGGTCCTAGACGCCTCGTCACAGCCTGAGAAACTAACTACACCTAAAGATAGAAAGAGGAAAGCTATCTGCCCCGGAGCAGATCCCCAAAGCACATAGAAAGCCCCCAAACATGTAATGGCGGTTAGACAAGACGAAATACTGACACAGACAGAAAATAGTATGAGCAAACGTTGGGGCCCAAACTTACTAAATAGAAAAGGATAGGAAGGGCACTTACTGCAATCCCAAAAAACCCTGAAAAGCACCAACACTACTAATTTCAAAAACACCTGAGATCACACGACCTCTACCACCTAAATTAGTTCTCTGGTGTAACCAAAAACAAAACAGCAGCCACTGAAAAAACTGGAAAAAGCAAATGTACAAACATCAGTGCTGAACTGAACTGAGAGGGCAAAAGCCCCCAGAAGGGACCCTGAACGCCCCCACAGAAGTGCAGGAAAAAAATGCAAAAATCAAGCACAAAAACAAAAAGAAGAAAATGTCTTATCTGTTAGCAGGAGATTCAGAAACGACACAGCAGGCTACCAAGGAAACAGGAATCAAAGATTGAGACCAGAACAATTGATCACCGGCAACCCTGATGGGAAGGCGACTCCCTTATATAAGACCAGTCAGTAACACCTGATTCCCAATCCTCACAATCTTCACTGGACAGTCCAGTACCGTTTGTAACCACCAGAGGGAGCTTCTGCTCAGAACTCATTTCCAGCCTATTCACAACAGATCTGACTCCCATCATTCCCATCACGTCAGCTGTTTGAAAGGGCTACGGTGCTCGGCCTCTTGTTTACAGCAAAGGCAATAAACGTTGCAGTGTCTTTGCAGGAGACTGCAGCTTTGTCCCATTTACTGAAAAGGCCCGAGTCGCAAAGAGCAGTACTTTTGATTAGTAGATCACCACCCAAAGTCGGAACCCCACCAATATTAGTGTCTCTGATGAATCAGGCCTGGAACATTTATGCTATTTGAGAAAATCAAATATTTCTGGCGTAAAAGATTTGAGAAGTCTCAAAATTTAGGCGGAACTGTTATGTTTCGGTAGCTGAGGAGTGCAGGTAAAAAAGGCAATACACCAGAGCAGTTGGAATCTATGGGATTGCAGTACCCTGACTAACCACCACAACTAGAGGCAGCCGTGGAGCGTTCCTACGTTGGTCCTAGACGCCTCGTCACAGCCT
This sequence comes from Oophaga sylvatica, assembly GCA_033576555.1. NCBI lineage: Eukaryota > Metazoa > Chordata > Amphibia > Anura > Dendrobatidae > Oophaga > Oophaga sylvatica. The sequence goes on along the minus strand of JARQOD010000002.1, from coordinate 44,683,735 downwards.
GAGAAACTAACTACACCTAAAGATAGAAATAGGAAAGCTATCTGCCCCGGAGCAGAACCCCAAAGATAATAGAAAGCCCCCAAACATGTAATGGCGGTTAGACAAGAGGAAATACTGACACAGAAAGAAAATAGAATGAGCAAACGCTGGGGCCCAAACTATCTAAATAGAAAAGGACAGGAAGGGTACTTACTGCAATCCCAGAAAACCCTGAAAAACACCAATTCTACTAATTTCAAAATCACCTGAGATCACACGACCTCTACCACCTAAATTAGCTCTCTGGTGTAACAAAATCAAAACAGCAGCCACTGAAAAAACTGGAAAAAGCAAAAGAACAAAACTCAGTGGCTGAACTAAACTGAGAAGGCAGAAGCCCCCGGAGGGGACCCAGAAGGCCCCCAAAGAAGTGCAGGACAAAATGCAAAAATATAGCAACAACACAAAAGAAGAAAAATTCTTATCTGGTAGCAGGAGATGCAGACACGACACAGCAGGCTACAAGGGAAACTGGAATGAAGGATTCAGACCAGAACAATTGCTCACCGGCAACCCTGATGGGAAAATGACTCCCTTATATAAGACCAGTCAGTAACACCTGATTCCCAGTCCTCACAATCTTCACTAGTACCGCTTGTAACCACCAGAGGGAGCCTCTGCTCAGAACTCATCTCAAACCCATTCACAACACGGAACTCTGAGTTGTGCCAATATTTTAGCAACTTTTGTCATTTTCATGCAAGTTTCTCTCAACTCCAACAAAATGGACAGAGCTGGGGAAGGACAGGGTGTGTGTCAACTGACACTCATCAAAGTCATGACTAGAGATGAGCGAATTTTTAAATATTCGGCTCGGGTTACGGCGAATATTCGCCGAACGCCGCCATTGGAGTCAATGGTAGTAAAGATGAGCGAATATGTTCAGAAACCAGCGTCAACCGTAAATTTGGCACAAATTTGGTACCGATACAGCACAAATATGGCAAATTCAGATTCGGCAATCGTTTTCTGAACATATTTGCTCATCTCTAGTTATGACGAACGGTGTTACTTTAGCAGGGGCTGCAGCAGGATTTTTGGCGAGGTGCCCACAGTGGTGTATGCCGCTCATGATTCATGAAGAGGCAAGAGCAGCTTTTGAATCCAGACCTTTCCATAAAATATCTACATCGCTAGAACTATTGAACGTTGAGCTTTGTGGACAAAAATATGCAGCAGAAAAAAAAATAACGCGGTGCCCGATTCATCAACACTTGCGTTGTTCACGCTGGTCTTGATGAATCGGGCTTTGCCTTTTTTCTCCATAAAGTTCAGTGTTCAACAGTTCAAGCAAGTAGATATTACCACGTAATATTTAAGACGCTGTTAAACTGAGTTTTGTGGTGCATTTTTTTTCCGTATAAGCTTGTATAGGGAGCCTGAAAAAACACGTTAAAAAAGTTATGCTTTCTAATTTCAAAATTCCACTTACTTCAAATCTGAACTTAAAAAGACTGTCAAATCCATAATAAAAACTGCTCCTTCAAGTCTGCACCGTGGCTCACGTTCCATTTCATAAACTGAACAGTCCAATCTTTCTTAAATTACTATTCAATACAGATTTAACGTTAGCTGAAAAATTGCCTGCAAAACTGTCAAATTACCTGTATCCATTTTTTATTTTATTTTTTTTAAAAGGTAGAACATTTTTGCTGAAAAAAGTACAGTGTTGCACAAATGCACAAGGATTTGGCCCATCGCAAGCACTCTCTCGAAGGATATCATCTCTCCAAAAAAAAAACTTTCCCGATCGCTCTGGGCCAGCCAAAATGGGGTTAGGGGATAGGTGGACTCCCCTTGACAAGTCATAAGAACCCAAACTGGTTCTCAGATTCTACATGGGCAGCCAAAGTGTTCACCGAGAGCCTCAGTCAATTTCTGCTCACGTCTCAAAGGAGGCAAGCAAGGGGTTGCAGAGAGGTGCATGACATTGTCACTTAATAAGCCCCTCAGAACATTAGAGAGTATATTTCAAGTCACCCACAATCACTCTGAAGACAGAAGCCTGGACTTTCTCAATGCCCTGCAGACAAAGGTTTTGGCAAGGTCTACCTGCACATAAAACTGATAAATTGAGGACATACAGGCTGCTCAAACAGCATCTATACACACTGCTCAAAAAAATAAAGTGAAAACTGAAACACGACAATGTAACTCCAAGTCAGTCACACTTCTGTGAAATCAACCTGCCCATTTATGAAGCAACACTGATTGTGAATCAATTTCTCCTGCTGCTGTGCAAATGGAACAGACAACAGGTAGACATGACAGGCAATTAGCAAGACTAAAGGAGTGGTTCTGCAGGGGTGACCACAGACCATTTCTCTGTTCTCATCCTTTTTGGCCGTTTTGGTCACTTTTGCATTTTGTCATTGCTCTCACCCTTTGAGGTACAGTAGCATGAGGCAGTGTCTACAACCCACAGAAGTTTGCTCAGGAAGTTAAACTCATCCAGGATGGCACATCAATGCGATCTGTGGCAAGAAGGGTAGCCGTGTCCGTCAGCACGGCGTCCAGAGCTTGGAGCAGCTACCAGGAGATGAGTAGGGGGCCATAGGAGGGCAACAACCCAGCAGCAGGACCACTAGCTCCTCCTTTGTGTAAGTGGGCACAGAAGCAGTGCCAGAGCCCTGCAAAATGACCTCCAGCAGGCCACTAACATCCATTTGTCTGCTCAAACTGTCAGAAATAGACTCCATGAGAGAGGTATGAGGGCCCGACGTCCATACGTGGGTGCTGTACTTACAACCCAATACCATGACGATTGGCATTTGCCAGAGAACACAAAGATTGGCAGATTCTACATTAGCGTCCTGTGCTCTTCACTGATGAAAGCAGGTTCACCCTGAGCATATGTGACTGAGTCGGCAGACGCCATGGAGAAAGTTCTGCTGCCTGCAACATCCTTCAGCATGACCGATTTGGCAGTGGTATGGGGAGACATTTCTATGGAGGGCTTTACAACCTTTCATGTGTTAGCCAGAGGTACTGGGATGAGATCCTCAGACCCACTGTGAGACCATATGCTGGTGCGGTTGGCCCTGGGTTCCTTCTGATGCATTACAATGCTAGGCCTCATGTGGCTGAAGTGTGTCAGCAGTTCCTGCATGATGAAGGCATTGATGTTATTGACTGGCCCGCCCGTTCCCCAGACCTGAATCAAATCAAGAAAATCTGGGACATCATGTCTCGTTCTATCCACCAACGCCATGTTGCACCACACACTATCCAGGAGTTGACTGATGCTTTAATCCAGGTCTGGGAGGAGATCCCTCAGGAGAACATCCACTGCCTCATCAGGAACATGCCCAGGCTTTGTAGGGAAGTCATATAGACACATGGAGGCCACACACACTACTGAGCAGGGTCGGCTCCAGGTTTTCGTGCGTCCCGGGCGAAAGAGTCTCAGTGGGCCCCTTTAACACATACCACAATTCATGATGAACAGATACGGCAGAGAAATATAGGTATAGTATAGTACAATGCCAAAGATTTCACTTACTTCATACATTACATGAGTGATATCTATTGTAAATTCTACAATAGCTCAAAAGACAAACAGTATTGTCATCCATACAGAATAATGAGCCCCATATATTGCTCCATACAGTATAATGAGCTCCATATATTGCTTCATACACAATTATGGGCACCACATAGGGCTCCATACAGAATAATGAGCCCCATATATTGCTCCATACAGAATAATGAGCCCCATATATTGCTCCATACAGTATAATGAGCTCCATATATTGCTTCATACACAATTATGGGCACCACACAGGGCTCCATACAGAATAATGAGCCCCATATAATGCTCCATATATAATGGGCCCCATATAATGATCCATATATAGTAGGCCCCATATGATGCTCCATACATGATGGGCCCCATATGATGTTCCATACATAATGGGCCCCATATGATGTTCCATACATAATGGGCCCCATATGATGTTCCATACATAATGGGCCCCATATGATGTTCCATAATGGGCCCCATATGATGTTCCATATATAATGGGCCCCATATGATGTTCCATATATAATGGGCCCCATATGATGTTCCATATATAATGGGCCCCATATGATGTTCCATATATAATGGGCCCCATATGATGTTCCATATATAATGGGCCCCATATGATGTTCCATATATAATGGGCCCCATATGATGTTCCATATATAATGGGCCCCATATGATGTTCCATATATAATGGGCTCCATATGATGTTCCATATATAATGGGCCCCATATGATGTTCCATATATAATGGGCCCCATATGATGTTCCATATATAATGGGCCCCATATGATGTTCCATATATAATGGGCCCCATATGATGTTCCATATATAATGGGCCCCATATGATGTTCCATATATAATGGGCCCCATATGATGTTCCATATATAATGGGCCCCATATGATGTTCCATATATAATGGGCCCCATATGATGCTCCATATATAATGGGCCCCATATATGATGCTTCAGTGCATGATGGGCCCCATATAATGCTTCATATATAATGGACCTATATATGATGCTCCAGTATATTATGTGCCCCATATAATGCTCAATATATAATGGACCTATATATGATGCTCCAGTATATTATGGGTCCCATATAATGCTCCATATATAATGGGCCCCATATATGATGCTCCAATGTATGACTGGCCCCATATAATGCTCCATATATAATGGGCCCCATATATGATGTTCCAGTGTATGATGGGCCCCATATATGATGTTCCAGTGTATGATGGGCCCCATATATGATGATCCAGTGTATGATGGGCCCCAAATATGATGATCCAGTGTATGATGGGCCCCATATATGATACTCCAGTGTATGATGGGCCCCATATATGATACTCCAGAGTATGATGGGCCCCATATGATGGTCTCTATATATTGTGCCAAACATAAAAAAAATAAAAAATGAAATACTCACCTCTCCTCACTGGCCACTGCTCTGCTCAAGACCCCGGCCCCCGATACTGGCACAGGCACCGGGCCCCCATAGCATGCCCGTGTCCCCGACTGAGTGGGCCCCCCCATCTGCTCAGGGCCCCGGCACTTGCCCGGGTGCTGACGCGACCCTGCTACTGAGCATTATTTCCTTCTCTTTAGGCATTTCCACTGAAGTTGGATCAGCCTGTAATTTGATTTTCCACTTTGATTTTGAGTATCTTTCCAAATCCAGACCTCCGTGGGATATAATATTGATTTACAGTGATCATTTTTAAGTTTTATTGTTATCAACGCATTCCACTATGTAACGAATAAATATTTGCAACTGGAATATTTCATTCAGTGATCTCTAGGATGTGTTTACTGTATTTTTTTGAGCAGTGTATTTGTAACACGTGGACTTGATATTCACATAATTCTTTGGTTATAACAGGATAAATTCCACTAATTAAATATTAGGTAAACTGCCAGTTATGCAGGACTATAAACCAAAACTTTACATTATCATTGGAGAAAGTCAGTGGTCCCGATTCGTTAAAGGGGTAGTCTCAACTTGTCTCTTGAGCAGCTCGGAGCTTATGCAGTCTCCTCACTTCAAGACAGTCTTTTATTCTTGAGTGATAGCTCTGGGGAATAGTGATATTGTAGTTTTAGTAGAAATATCAAGCTTAGCACAAGTTCTGATTAAACACATTCAGCCATCAGTGGTTTGTTGGAGTCTACACTGCTATCCCTGCATTTACACAGAGAGATAATGTCATTTGAACAAGCAGACAACTCTAGACTATGAGAAGAGGGCCTTGAGTATGAGACTGTGATAAGCTGGGGGCTGGTGATTTATAACTGCATCTCATCAAAAGAGTAGAGGGGGAAGGAGGGAGATGAGAAGCTAACTGCTGTATAGAAATCAATAGAGCAGAACATATTTTTGCCTACTAATTGGTACTTCCTTGTTTTTATCGGATTTGTATTATTTTGGAAGTTTTTTTCCCAAAAATATTCCAAAAGTTTATTTAAATCGATACAAGGCATCAAGTGCAACAGAAATGTTAACAGGGACAACAATACAGATAAAAGCCAAAAAAAATTCAAGGTATGGAATAAAAATAATATTTATCTATTGCACAAAAAAGGTATACAATTGGCATAAAAAGATGTTACAAAATATTATGAAGGCCAGATGTCAGTTACCAGTTTCAGGGGCAAAGAAATGCTTCCCAACGTAATGGTATCACATATTTTTCAGGCCCAATTGAGGGAAAAAAAAAATGGTGAGTATGTTAAGTTCCCATATATTACTTTATAAAGTGCATGTGCAAAGGGTAATCAATGAGTAGATAGAGGGGAACAGGGGTTTAACTCCTTGTGGCAATGCATGTGCAGATAAGAAATGAGTAAACAAAACATTCGTAAATACAAAAGATGCCCAATTGTTAGGATCAATACATGTGCTAATGAGGATTAATTATCTATACCTGAGAGCGGCAGGCACCCCGACGCGCGTTTCGCACTTGGCTTTGTCCAGGGATGTGTGGACATTTTTTTAGATATCCACATGTATAATGTATTTGTTCTGAGTATGAGGTGATAGGGTCAGAGCCCCCCCCCCCCCGACACTTTGCCATAAATTGTTTTTGTGCCTTGTTCTTTATTTTAAATTAGTTCAATAAAGATTTATATATTGTTTTAACTCAATATGGTTCTCTCTTTGGGCTACTGTGAATGTAAGTCCGTATCTTGTTGTATGTTAATTTGAAGTGCCATAGTTTATCTGCATGGACATTTTTTGGATATACTGTATATACTCATGTATAAGCCGACCCCCCTAATTTTGCCACAAAAAAACTGGGAAAACTTATTGACTTGCGTATAAGCCTAGGGTGGAAAATGCAGCAGCTACTGGTAAATTTCAAAAATAAAAATAGATACCAATAGAAGTAAAATTAATTGAGACTTCAGTAGGTTACATGTTTTTGAATATCCATATTGAATCAGGAGTCCCATATAATGCTCCATAGAGTTCATGATGGCCCCATAAGATGCTCCATACAAAATACACCCCATATAATGCTGCACAAAGGTTAATAATGGCCCCATAATATGCTCCATAGAATAATATGCCCCATAAGATGCTCCATAAACGTTATGGCCCCATTAAATGCTCCATAGATTATGACCCATAAAATGCTCCATAGATTATGCCCCCATAAAATAATCCATAGATTATGCCCCCATAAGATGCTCCATAGATTATGCCCCATATGCTGCTGCTACAAATAAAAAAAAAAAAAAAAATATGACATACTCACCTCTTGTCGCTGGGGCCAGGTGCCGGTGTCCTGAGCAGGCAGGGACACCGGCGCGCTAAGGGGGCCAGGTGCCGGTATCACCGCTGGCTCAGGGCCCCAGCACCTGCTATATTCACCTGTCCCCAGTCCACCGCTGCGCGCCGCTCAGTCTACCGGGTCCTCTGTCAGTGACGCTCAGGCAGAGGGCGCAGCACACACTAACTACGTCAACACGCACTCTGCCTGAACATCACAGCCAGAGGACGAGGAGGTCAGAGCGGCGCGCAGCGGTGGACCGGGGACAGGTGAATATCGCATATATTCACCCCCCTCCTGGCGCGGTCTCTGCAGCCCCGCTTCTCCTGCGGTCTCCAGCAGCTATTCCTTCCTTCAGGTCACGTGGTATCGCTCATTAAAGTCATGAATATGCGCATAGACGGGGGGGGTTAAGATCTGACACCCCCGCTCCTCTTCCCCCACCGACCCCCTGGCGTATATGACTCGCGTATAAGCCGAGAGGGGGACTTTCAGCCTTAAAAGATGGGCTGAAAATCTCGGCTTATACGCGAGTATATATGGTAATTATAGCTCATTTTCATGCTGTCTAAAGCTATTTAACAACAGACAATGGCCTCAAGACTGTCATCTGTACACCAGTTTTAATGAAAGGTGCGCATTGAAGTAAAATGCACCAAATTCATTAAAAGGAACATGATTATACCAGTGTCGCCAATCCCTAAATAGATCCATAAAGAAAAAGGCAGCATTATAAAGTCCAAAAAGAAATACTGTGATTTATTGACATCAAGTCATAATGGCGATGTCTCGTTTCAAGTGTGGGAGTGTGGAGCCCCTGAGGGTTCAGTCTCCACAGAGGTGTTGCATCTCATCCAGAGGTGTGACACCCCACTCCCAGGTAAGGAGGGAGCACCCCTAGACTCTAACACTGCATCCAACACACCATGCCAGCTGAGCATACGGACGTACCCTACGGGAGGATGGTCTGACTCAGACTGGTTAGCAAAGGGTGTATATATGGGTGGGTGGAGCTTAGGCAGCAGCAGTAGTAGAAGAGAAGCTTAGAGGACAGAACACACTGAGGTGTGGAAGGGTGCAGTCTCTAGGAGAGCTGTCCTGAAGAGCTTCTGAGCGTGAGAAAGGGTCCCAAAAGCACGGATGGTGGTTTATCCACCTGTGGCCCCATCCTGAAGAAGGAAGGACAAGGCCATCAGGGAACGGCCCCTAGACTAGTGGGAAAGCTTCAGGCCCTGCTAGTAAGCCGACAGCGGTGATCACTTTATGGGTCATTGCTACCACCACCAGCAGCATCCCCTGGAAGTAAGCTATATAGGCCAAAGACGTACAGAACTAATCTGTTTCTCGACAGGACCGTAGCTTCTGATCTGAATGACTGCATGGTGAGGTGCTAGGAAGAAAGGAGTAGAAAAGCACAGAGAGAAGGCCAGGAAAGGAACACACTGAAAGGGAGTCTTGGGAAGTGCGACCAATCTACCTGGGGTTGCTGGACCACTCCCCGGAGGACACAGTACCATGCGGGCATCTGTCTTGCTGGCAACAGACAGAGTAAAAACCCTGAAACTGCACTTGGACTGTCTCCCTGATTATTCCAGCGTCGCACATCTCCCTGCTACACTCCTCAGCACCATTCCTCAAATCCATAATATCTACCTGCCCTGGAAGGACACAGCCTCACCTGTAGGAGGTTTACCAACTAGCTGCACAACACCACCCCTTCTAGAGGACCTGCACAGCAGCGCTGGTTACCCTGACCAGATACTACAGGTGGCGTAACGAATCACTATACGAACATTATCCCCTGTAAATAAATCCCCCTTTTGGGTGAGTCGCCCAGGGCCATGGACCGAGTCGTTGCTACAGTGACATCCCCCATAGAAATCAACGGGCTCGGGTCCGAGTACCCCATGGCCCTGGCGGGAGACTCAGAAGCTTCTCAAGCCTTGTCTTGACTTTGGAGTGCTGCCTTTTTCTTCATTGGAGATGTATCAAGTGAAATTCCCAACGCCCCAACTGGTCAGGACTCGTGTAAAAATATAGCAACTTTTGTCATTTTTACATAATCTTTTTAGAGCACTAAAATAGAAACGTTCAAGCCAGAAAACTTCTAGACCCAATTGGGACCAGTGTAAGCAACCATTGGATCATTTTAAATACCGTATATACTCGTGTATAAGCTGAGATTTTCAGCCCATTTTTTAGGGCTGAAAGTCCCCCTCTCGGCTAATACGCGAGTCATATACGGGGTCCCGTCTCTGCAGCCCCCCTGCTTCTCCCACGATCTCCGGCTCCTTCCTGCAGCGGTCACACGGTACCACTCATTAAAGTCATGAATATGCACATATTCATGACTTTAATGCGTGGTACCACATGACCGCTGTAGGACTGAAGAGCTGCAGAGACCGCCGGGAGAAGAGGAGAGGCTGCAGAGACGCGCCGGCGGAGGGGTGAGTATAGCGATATTTACCTGTCCCCGGACCACCGCTGCGCGCTGCTCCGACCTCCTCGTCCGACTTCTCTGGAATGTTCAGAGAGGCCGATGCGTGTAGTGCGCGCCGCGCCCCCTGCCTGATCATTCACTGCCGAGGACCCGGAAGAGGGAGCAGTGCGCAGAGGCGGAGAGAGGACAGGTAAATATCTCAGGTGTCGGGGCCCTGAGCGAGCGGTGACACCGGCACCTGTCCCCTATAGCGCGCAAGTGTCACCGCCTGCTCAGGACACCGGCACCTGGCCCCCAGCGACGAGAGGCGAGTATGGTTTTTTTTTTTGCCAGCAGCAAACGTATACTATGGGGCATAATCTGTGGATCATAAGGGGGCATAATCTGTGGAGCATGTGGGGGCATAATCTGGAGCATGTGGGGGCATAATCTGGAGCATGTGGGAGCATAATCTGGAGCATATGGGGGCATAATCTGGAGCATATGGGGGCATAATCTGGAGCATACGGGGGCATAATCTGTGCAGCATATTGGGCATAATCTGTGCAGCATATTGGGGCATAATCTGGAGCATATGGGGGCATAATCTGTGCAGCATATGGTGGCATAATCTGTGGATCATACGGGGCATAATCTGTGGAGCATATGGGGGCATAATCTGTGGATCATACGGGGCATAATCTGTGGATCATACGGGGGCATAATCTGTGCAGCATATGGGGGCATAATCTGTGGAACATATGGGGGCATAATCTGTGGAACATATGGGGGCATAATCTGGAGCATATGGGGGCATAATCTGGAGCATATGGGGGCATAATCTGGAGCATATGGGGGCATAATCTGTGCAGCATATGGGGGCATAGTCTGTGCAGCATATGGGGGCATAATCTGTGGAACATATAGGGGCATAATCTGGAGCATATGGGGGCATAATCTGGAGCATATGGGGGCATAATCTGGATGGACACACATGGGGGCATAATCTGGAGCACATGGGGCATAATCTGGAGCATATGGGGGCATAATCTGTGCAGCATATGGGGGCATAGTCTATGGAGCATATGGGGGCATAATCTGTTGACCATACAGGGCATAATCTGTGCAGTTTATGGGGGCCTAATCTGTGGAGCATCATATGGGGGCATAATCATTTTTCACCCTAAGCTTATAAGCGAGTCAATAAATTTTCCCAGTTTTTTTGTGGCAAAATTAGGGGGGTCGGCTTATACATGGGTCGGCTTATACATGAGTATATACGGAAAATTAAAAAGATAGAAGACTATAAATATTAGTTCACTATAAAAAGGAGATTGTACAGATATTAGGGCAGGACGGTGGCTCAGTAGTTAGCACTGTTTTGCAGTGCTGGAGTCCTGGGCTCAAATCCCACCAAGGACAACATCTGCTAGGAGTTTGCATGTTCTCCCCGTGTTGTGTTGTTCAACTCCAACACTAAAAATTAGATTGTGAGACCCACTGGGGTCAGTGATGATAATGTATGTAAAGCGCTGCAGAATATACGAATTTTGGTAAGAACTTACCTGTAAAATTCTTTTCAGCAAAGGAAGCAAGGGGGACACTTCATTACTTCTGGGTAGGGCGGAGCCAGATAGTAGGACTAACCTCAGGTTCTAAAAATGGGTGTTGTCCGGCCCCTCCGGCACTGGCTCCTCCTGCCGTACACTCCAGTTTTGTACACAAGCTAAGGAGAAAAAAATCACCAGCAGAGTGCCATAACCAATCTGAAAGGGTTCAAAAGACCAAAGTTATGCACATAACATGAATACCACACAGCTCAGGTACCACTCACAAAACCTGACCACTGCGATGAGCTGGCGATGCCGGAAAGAGCCGTAGAGCGCTGACCTCAGCTCAGAAACTCACTTATCAGAGCGAGCCGCGCTGCATCTGAAACAACACCTTCTGCCTTATGGGAGGGAGAAGTGTCCCCCTTGCTTCCTTTGCTGAAAATAATTTTACAGGTAAGTTCTTACCAAAATTCGTATTTCAGCTGCAGATGGAAGCAAGGGGGACACCATTACTTCTGGGATGTCCCAAAGCAGTACAAAAACAAGGGTGGGAAAAAACCTTAAACAGGCAGAAGCCAACACCTTGATACATGCGCAACAGGCGCAACATAAACTTAACTAGAAGTTTTCAAAATACAGCCGCCTGAAGGACTCTGCGTCCTAAGGCCGCATCAGCGGAGGCACTGACGTCCACCTTATAAAACTTTGTAAAGGTGTGAACAGAACGCCAAGTCGCTGCTCGACAGAGCTGGGCTGCCGAAGCCCCTTGATGAAGGGCCCACGAAGAGCCCACAGCTCTCGTGGAATGAGCCCGAATATTAATCGGGCAAGGTTCGTCCATAACACGGTAAGCTTCCAAAATAGCTGACCGGATCCAACGAGCTATAGTATCTTTAGAAGCTCGTTGACCACGACGACGACCTGCTGGAATCACAAAAAGAGAATCCGACTTCCGGAAACTCTGCGTAACTGACAAGTAAAACTTCAATGCCCGCACTAAGTCCAATGAGTGCAAGGCCCGCTCCTTCGCATTCTTTGGTTCTGAACAAAGCGAAGGCAACACAATATCTTGATTGACATGGAATTGAGATACCACTTTAGGGAGAAAATCATGTCGCGTGCGAAGAACAACACGATCCGGGAAAAATTCCAAGAAAGGTGGCGAACATGAAAGAGCCGCCAACTCGGAAACCCGTCTCAAGGAAGTGACCGCCACTAGGAAGATAACCTTCCAAGAAAGCAAAGAAAGATTAATAGCATCCATAGGCTCGAAAGGAGCACTTTGAAGAGCTTTCAAAACCAGATTAAGCCGCCAAGGCGACACAGGAGTTTTCCTTGGAGGAAACTGACGGGCTGCTCCGCGAAAAAAGGCACATACGTCCCTACGCGAGGCAATAGCTTTACGAAAAAGCACCGACAGGGCAGACACCTGACCCTTCAGGGTACTGATTGCCAAACCCTTATCCAGCCCGTGCTGCAAAAAAAACAACAAGTTGGGTAATGAAAATTTCTTTGGATTCCTGGAAGAACCCAAACACCATGAAAAGAAGGATTCCCAAATCCTGTAGTAAATCCTAGTCGTAGCCGGACTTCTTGACGCTCTCATGGTGGCAATGACCTTTTCTGAAAACCCTTGACGGATTAAAATCTCGGTCTCAAGAGCCAAGCCGTCAAACGCAGAGACCTCAGGCCCGGATGACACACGGGACCCTGAGTGAGCAAGTCCGGTCGAAGAGGCAGAGGAAAAGGAGGCGCCGCCAGAAGCGACATCAGCGTGGAAAACCACGTCCTTCTCGGCCAATCTGGGGCTATCAGAATAGCCGGAACCCTCTCCAGCCTGACCCGACGTAACACAAGCGGCAGCAAGGATATCGGTGGGAACACATAAACCAGCTGGTATTGGCTCCACGGAACCACCAGCGCATCCACTTCCACCGCGGTCGGATCCCTGTATCTGGACATGAAAGTTAGTAACTTGGCATTGATCCTGGAGGCCATCAAGTCTACTTGAGGAGTTCCCCATCGGGAGCACAGAAGTGCAAAGATTTCCGGATGAAGACTCCATTCTCCTGAATCCATCCTTTCTCGGCTGAGAAAGTCTGCCTGGATATTCTGAACTCCTGGTATGTGAATCGCAGAAATGGCCGGCACATGAGCCTCGGCCCATATCAGAATCCGAGATACCTCCGACATGAGTCTGGAGCTCCTCGTCCCGCCTTGATGGTTGATATACGCAACCGCCGTAGCGTTGTCCGTCTGAACACGAACTGGTAATCCGCTCAAAGGGACCGTCCAATGTTGGAGGCAAAGAAAAATTGCCCTCAATTCCAGGATATTGATCGGTAACACCGATTCTTCCGGTGACCAAACTCCCTGAATCCAGAGATTGTTCCAAACTCCCCCCCAGCCCGTCAGGCTGGCATTGGTGGTCAAGACCGACCATGACAGGGGAAGAAAAGATTTTCCCAGGAAAAACCGTTCCGGACGTAACCACCAGTCCAGAGACTCTCGCACTTTGCGGGAGATCAAAACCCTGCAATCCAGTGCTTCCTGTGCACGATTCCATCTCTTCAAAATGAAGCTTTGAAGCGTTCTGCAATGGAACTGAGCAAACGGAAGAGCTTCCATCGAAGCGACCATTAACCCCAGAAGGCGCATACATCTTCGAAGGGATACTGTCGTTGAGGACTGCACAGTCTGTGCCAGACAATGAATACTGGTTTGCTTGTCCTTTGGCAGAAAAACTACCACTTTCGCTGTGTCGAAAATCATGCCCAAAAACAGGATTGACTGAGAAGGCTCCAGGGATGACTTCTCCCAGTTGATCAGCCACCCGAAATCCTCCAGGAGCTGAAGGGATAAATCGCGAGCCGTCACTGCCTCCTCCTTTGAGGATGCCACAATCAGAAGATCGTCCAGATAAAGAAGTATCATGATCCCTTGTCTCCGAAGCATTGCCATAAGAGGAAACTTTCCCTCCTTTTTGGGGACCACAAAGAGGTTGGAATAAAATCCCCTTCCCCGGTCTTCCGGAGGAACTGACACTACTACACCCTTCTGTAGTAAGGAATCGACTTCCTGCCGCAGAGCGGTCAATAAGTCGGGATCTGACGGAACGCGAGACTGACAGAATCTTTCTGGAGGGCGAGAGAGAAACTCTATGAAATAGCCTGCCGACATTATTCGTGTCACCCAGGAGTCTGAGACGCGGGAGACCCAACCCGCTTGAAACAGGAGCAGGCGCCCCCCCACTCGAGAATCCTCGAGTGAACTTCTGGCGTCAGTCCGTTTTGGCGGGCTTTTTGTCAGATTCCCGCTTGTCATTGCGCGGGTATTGTTTCCAAGAAGCGTTAGACTTTTGGGAAGACTTTTTCCCTGAAAAGGTGGGACGACCCGATCCCCAAGAGGAGTGACCGGCTCGCCCCCTGCCACGAAAAAACCGCCAGTTACCGTAGGAACCGGTCCTGCCAAAAGCAGCCGTAGCTGCCCTACGCTGAGGCAACGCTGATTCCTTAGCCTTAGCAATCAATTCCGTGAGGTCAGAGCCGAAAAGCTGACCACCTTTGTAAGGCAAAGATAGCAAACCTTGTTTGGAGACCGCATCTCCAGTCCACTGTTTAAGCCACAACGCTCTTCTAACAGTGATTGTAGAAGCCTGAGCTCTGGATATTAGGGAAGCCATATCCAAAAGAGCGTCACAGACATATTGGTCTGATTCTTCTATTAACTTAATGATCTCATCTATTGCCTGTAAAGACGACCCATCTTGCAGGGATATCCGCAGGCGAGCTGTCCAACCCATGGAAGCTCTAGAAGCACAATAGGAAGATAAAGCCACTCTAAAGGCCTGACCAGCAGCTTCATAGCCGGCCTTGGCCGCCATCTCTGACTTTTTGTCCAGCGCATCCTGCAAAGTAGCTTTCCCTTTGACGGGAAGCATAGTAGCTTTATTAAGCTTAGATAAAGAAATATCCACCTCAGGGGACGGAATCCAGCTAGCAAATAGGTCTGCTGGACAAGGATACAAGGTTTCAAACAACCTTGTCCCCTGAAAACGCTTATCTGGACAAACGCGTTCCTTTTCTACTTTCTTAGAAAACTCACTCATAGCTGGCATCGCTAAACGTGATCTTTGCGACCCATGGTACCATCTGGGTATACCTTCATCATCATTCATCTCCTCAGGTACTTGCAGTACCTCTCGTATGGCCCTGACAAAAGCATCTACACGGCCCGACAAGGAAGCAGAGTGCTCCTGAAAATCCTCTCTGCCCGAATCAGAACATTCTCCCTCAGAAACGAAGGAGAACTCCCCCTCGCAGACAAATCTGAGTCACTTAGTGGGGAGGGTGTTATGTTACGGTAGCTGAGGAGTGCAGGTAAAAAAGGAAATACACCAGAGCAGTTGGAATCTATGAGATTGCAGTACCCTGACTAACCACCACAACTAGAGGCAGCCGTGGAGCGTTCCTACGATGGTCCTAGACGCCTCGTCACAGCCTGAGAAACTAACTACACCTAAAGATAGAAATAGGAAAGCTATCTGCCCCGGAGCAGAACCCCAAAGATAATAGAAAGCCCCCAAACATGTAATGGCGGTTAGACAAGAGGAAATACTGACACAGAAAGAAAATAGTATGAGCAAACGCTGGGGCCCAAACTATCTAAATAGAAAAGGACAGGAAGGGTACTTACTGCAATCCCAGAAAACCCTGAAAAACACCAACTCTACTAATTTCAAAATCACCTGAGATCACACGACCTCTACCACCTAAATTAGTTCTCTGGTGTAACAAAAACAGCAGCCACTGAAAAAACTGCAAAAAGCAAAAGTACAAAACACAGTGGCTGGACTAAACTGAGAGGGCAAAAGCCCCGGAGGGGACCCAGAAGGCCCCCACAGAAGTGCAGGACAAAATGCAAAAATATAGCAAAAACACAAAATAAGAAATTGTCTTATCTGATAGCAGGAGATGCAGACACGACACAGCAGGCTACAAGGGAAACTGGAAAGAAGGATTCAGACCAGAACAATTGATCACCGGCAACCCTGATGGGAAAATGATTCCCTTAAATAAGACCAATCAGTAACACCTGATTCCCAATCCTCACTAGTACCGCTTGTAACCACCAGAGGGAGCCTCTGCTCAGAACTCATCTCAAACCCATTCACAACAGGAGGGCATAGCAATCCTGGGACGCTTTTTGCTATGAGAAGGTCTAGAGGATACCCACTGACCCAAAAGGTCAGAAAGCCCACTAATAGCAGTAGTGAGCATATCAAACTTGGCATCATAGCGACCTCCAATAGCAGCGCTAGAAGGTGCAGAGGATTCCATCGTGTCAGAAACGCGGGGCTGGTCCTGGAGAGGACGAGGAAGACGATCAGCCTCCTGACTCAAATCTGACATGCGGTTATTGAGATGGTATAGTGATGAGAATAACCAGAGCAGTGTGGTCTCACACAGTAGCAAAACGCTGAAGGGTTAACTTCTTTTAAAAGCAAAAGAATACCCCAGCAGTGAAAAACGGCGCCCCCCCCCCCCCGCTGCAGACAGCTCACAGACCGTTACTGAGGGATACAATGTCCCAATGATCAGAAAACTGCAGCGCTGCGCTAGAGAGCGCAAACAGCAAAAAAATGCTGCGGGAGCTAAAGGGTTAAGCTGCTACCTAAGCGATAGCAGCGACTCACCCGGCTGGCTTGGTGTTGTCTCAAATGCCTGTGTACAGAAACGGAGGAGAGGAGACCAGGAGAGCTGTAATGGCTGCCGCAGAGAGCAGGAAGAGAAGGAGCCAGTCACTTCCTGTAATCAGAAAGCCGGGAAAGCCCGAAGCCACGCCCCCTCTCTGCTCAGTCAAAAAAGTGCGGGAAATCTTTTGCACTCCTCTCCCTGTACACTGTAACGGCGCTGCAGCGCCGAAAACACACAGCACATATTAAATAAAAAATCGCTCTTTTTTTTTTTTTTTAAAAATGCCCAATCATGAGAAAATAGTGGGAAACACCAATAACAGTCAGCGCTGTCACCGCAGACGCTGTAATCACTCGCATATATCAAAATATAATGCAGAGTACTCACCAGCCAAAAACGCCACAGGGACCCTCCACGGATATGTGACGCTGTGCCCATTGCTTCCCCATGAGAACAAGGAACGCAGTGACCCAGAACGTGGTGTGCGTCCTGTCAGGGATAGCCACCTCTTCCCCCCGGGCCGGCAAGAAAATGTAATGACCACCATTTAGGGAATACATTTCTGCCAGGGGAGAGGATGGGGTCCAGCAGCGCCGGTACCCCTGATCCTCTAGACATAAAGTCCAGGACCCTGTCCGAGTAAAATAATAAACTCTTCTGAGGTGATTTCTGAGGAGCTGCATTAGCAGCCGTCCTTCCTACTTGGACCTCAAGTCGAAACTGGAGTGTACGGCAGGAGGAGCCAGAGCCGGAGGGGCCGGACAACACCCATTTTTAGAACCTGAGGTTAGTCCTACTATCTGGCTCCGCCCTACACAGAAGTAATGAAGTGTCCCCCTTGCTTCCATCTGCAGCTGAAAAGACAGCGCTATATAAGCAAAGCATATATAAGTATTAGAGGTATTCTACTATTCCTTTACCTGGATGTCAGCAAAACGACTGAAACGAGTGTCATAGGGAAGGACGCTCGCCTATGTCCGGTCAACACATACATCCCACACTTTAAATTCAGTCAGATCTATGTCACTTAGTGAATACCTGCAATTTGCCATGTGGAGCACCAGGCACAATGGCAAGACATGGCAGGGATGCCTCCAGACCAAAGCCACCTGACAGCAATCCACAGTCTTCAGACACACACCCACTGTACAGCCCATTTTGGCCAAAAAAAAGTAAGAAAAACAGTAGCACCTCTCCTCTTCACTATGAGATTTTTTCTAATAGTGCACATTGATGGTAGATACAAAAGAAGGTTTTGCTATTTCGATTCCATCCTCAAGCAACGGCTATATCTGCCACCAGGTTGATCAATAACATAGCACGCAGGTAAAGAAGAAAAATGCAGATATAGTGGACAGTCTACAATGTGCACGGTCCATTATATTTCTTGTGCCTCATTGGCTAACACAATATTCATCGTCATAACATGGTCGTGAAACCTGGGCTTAAAGGTTATCTGTCAACAGGTTTTGCTACCTAATCTGAGAGCAGCATAATTTAGAGACCACAGCGATCTGTCACTTACCAGGTTAATTGCCGTAGCTTTGATAAAAATCACAGTTTTATCAGCAGGAGATTATCACTAGAGGACTAGTAAACCTTCTGCCATGTAGTCCGCCATATTTATGAGACCTGGATAAACATGTGCCCACCTCTGATTGGAAGATTTATGCCCATTCATAAGCACAGAAAGCTGCCAATCAGCATTCTGCATATAAATTAGTACCCAGAAATAAGTATTTTTATGAAAGTGTTAGTGAACACAGTAGTAAAAAATTAAAAAATACTAGGGAAAAAACTGTTTTACCATCAAACCGCAAAACAAAAAGTGGAATAAAACTCAATAAAAATGATAAATGTAGATAAATATGGTACTGCTTAAAAAAAATAAAAACAAAACAATTCCTGAATTACTATTTGTCTATTCTGCCTCCCAAAATTCAGAATAGAAAGCACTAAAAAAAGTCATGTGCCCAAAAACGTTAACAATAAAAACGACAGCTCGTCCTGCAAAAAAACAAGCAGTCACATGACTGTAGACCGAAATATGGAAAAATTATAGCAATAATATAAAAAAAAAAGTGACTTTTAGTGTGACAACAGCTAAACATAAAGACCCAATATAAATCTGGTATTGCTGTAATCGTACCAACCCGAAAAATAAAGACATCTAATCAAGAAACGGCGTGAAAAAATCACCTGCTGTTGATTTGTTCATTCTGCCTCCAAATATCGCAGTAAAGGGTATGCCACACTAACACATCGCTAACGGATCGCTAAAAACGTCACTATTTAGCGATCCGTTAGCGATGTTGTTGTGTGCGGCATCTGTCAGCGACGAGCTCTGCTGTGATCTCGCTCGTCGCTGACATCGTTCGGACCCTATTTTATCGTTGGCGCCCCGCTGGTAAGTATATATTGCTGAGTGTGGCACCTTTTCTTAGCGCTTTAGCGTACTTTTGTACGCTAAAGTCGTTAAGGAGATTGCTAACCGCGATAGCGTCCTTAACGACATCGCTAAGTTAAGCCGCTATCAGCGATATAGAAACAATCCCGCTAGCGATCGCATTAGTATGCGTCGTTATCGTTATCGCTAGCGGGATTGTTTAGTGTGGCAGTACCATAAGGCTCATCACATATTTAGCCTGCGCTCTATGCTGAGAACTTTCAGTAGATTTCCGTGTAAATCTCTGAAATACGCGATTCAGACAGAACCCCTATAATGAGGCAGATGGAGGCACTGTGGACACAGTCAGGCCGCCTATGATCCGGAGGTGTCTTTTTAGGAGAGCATAAAAGAGCGGTCAGCCACAGTTTTGTGTCCCCCTGACGAAGGAAGATTTTCCGAAACGCGCGTCGGGGCGCGTTCTAGGCAGCATCCACGCCACCTTATTCCTCTCCCCGGGTCTTTTCAGGTATTGGTTATCCATTTATATCCTCACGGCTTCACTGGGCTTATAATGGTAATTCTTTTGTTAGCTATCATAGCTCATCTTGGCTTGCGCTTTATTTAGTAGCATTCAGCACTATTATAATTTACATACTGGTTCTGATTTTCATCACATCAATGATTTAGTATAGACCGGATTTTGCACTATTATTGTACTTATCGGTTTTACTTGTTCACTTGATTTTTGTGTTTATCAGTGTTTTTTGTTCACTTTAGTATTTGCATCAGTATAATTTTTTCATCCTTGTATATTCAAGCATTTATTTTTCCTTATTTTTATGTTCTGTAGCCTTGATATTTGCACATTATTGTGTTCATTTATCACTATATAGCACTATTTTTTGCATCTTTTTGCACATTTTTTGAGGCATTTGTTCATATTAGCCATTGGATAACTATATTTCACCAAGTACTATTTTTATATATGTACCTGAGTACACCATTAAAGGCCTGGGCATTAGGCACTATTAGGTGGTGTGCATGCTTCCTTTTTATTGACATTGTTATATCTGTGCCATGTTTTTTATGTTTGTAATATTATCCAATAAAACTTCAACATTGTATACTTTTCCTGTCTTGGTTGGTTTTTTCTTTCCCCCTGATTCTTATGCACTTGGGTGTTTGTTTATCCACTTTTTGGTTGGTTTTGCCATCCGCACTTTGAATTGAGGTTCTAGTTTATGTGCACTATATAATTATATTTTATGGTTTCATTAATAATATTATTTTGAATATTATTTGCACAGTACTGTATTTCAATTCTGTTGATTTTACAGTTTTGTGCACGCCTGAAAAAAAGGACAATGCTCAATAGAGGCCAGACAAAGTTCAAAGTAACTGCTGCCTTATTATACTGAGCAGATCATTCGGGGGTTTCATCTGTCACGTCACTCAGATTTAGATGGAAACTCCAAAAGCAAGTGCTCAGGGTAGAGCGCAGGATAAATGTGATCCCAAACGTTATGTAAAATGCTCCCAATAAAAGCTTCAACTCGATCTACAAAGAAAAAAAAAACAAATTCCCCCCTCAGGTCCGTCATCTATTAATAGAAATATAGGGGGTTTCCACATTACTTGTAGTGCAAAAGCTCTGAAAAAGCAAAACGGCTCCTTGCCACCCCAAAACAAATTCAGCAAATTTTGCTCTCCCAAACCCAAATGGCAATCATCTCTCTTCTGAGCCTCACAGTGTGCCTAAACCAGAGTTAGCATCCAAGTTTTGGCATTTCCGTAGCGATGAGAGCTTGCCTAATTTACATGTGCATGAGTTGGGCAACGTACTGGTAACTACGGCAGTTTGCAATTTTCACTCAACAACAGCCACTGCTGCGTGTTTCTGGCAAACACTCAGGGAGTCCAAATAGTCACTGCACCTGTAGATAAAAAGGGTATAATTTCCAAAAAGGGATCACTTGAGGGGTTTGGGGGGAATCTACTTAGAGGCTATGTATATGAAATCCACAAACTATTATAGGAAAATCTGTTCTCCAAAAGGCACATAGCACTCCGTCCCTCCCGAGTGTCGCCGTATGGCTAAGCAGTACTGTACAATGATATATTGGGTATTTCTATATTCAGCAGAAATTTTGGTGCCATTTTTACCCATTTCCCACTTGACAATGAAAAAAACTGGGGCTAAAACAAAATTTTGGTGGCAGAAAATGTATTTTTTTCTTCACCATCCAATGGTATAAAATTCTGTGACTCACCTGTAGTGTCAATATGATCACTGCACCCCTAGATGAATTCATTGAGAGGTGTAGCTTGCAAAATGGTGTCTCTTATGGGTGAGGCGGAGGTTCGGCTCTTCTGTCACCTCTGGGCCTCTGCCAATGTGACATGGCACCCTCAAACCAGTCCAGCAAAATCTGAACTCCAATATGGTGCTTCTTCCCTTCTGGGCACTGTGCCTCAAAAGTAGTTTTCAATCACATATGGGGTATCTGCGTACTCAGGAGAAATTGCAAAACACATTTTGGGTTTCATTTTCTCCTGTTAACCTTGTGAAAATAAAAAATGGGGGCTAAAATAACATTTTTGTGTGAAAAATTCCATTTTTTTATTTTCACGGCTCTAAGTTATAAACTTCTGTGAAGCACCTAGGGTTCAAAGCGTTCCCCACACATCTAATTACATTCCTTGAGGGTCTAGTATCCAAAAGGAGGTCACTTGTGGGGGGTTTCCACTGTTTAGGCACATTGGGGGCTATCCAAACGCAACATGACACCTGCAGACCAGTCCATCAAAATCTGAGTTCAAAAACATCACTCCTTCCTTCCTGAGCCCTGTCGTGTGCCCAAACAGTAATTTTTCACCACACATGGGGTATCTATGTACTCAGGAAAAATTGCACAACAAAATTTTGGGTCTGTTTCTCCGGTTACCATTGTGAAAATAAAAAATTGGGGGCTAAAATAACATTTGGGGAAAAAATGTGATTTTTTATTTTCACGGCTCTACATTATAAATTTTTGTGAAACACTTGGGGGTTCAAGGTATTCACCACACATCTAGGTAAGTTCCCCGAGGGGTCTAGTTTCCAAAATGGTGTCACTTTGGGGGGATTTCCACTGTTTGACTCAGCTTTGACTCTGACTTGACTTTGCCTCTTGTCCCTGGTACTTCTGCCTTTTGTCTCGTTTTGACCCTATGGCTCTCCACTGACTTGTCTTTTCCCTTTGTACTGTGTGACGGTCTAGGTTTTGCCTCGGCTTGACTATTCTGCTGCCACCTGGTGGTAGCTTCGCTGCAACACTGCAGGTTTGCTCTTGCGGTCTTGATACCATCCTTCCACTCTATTGCCATCTAGTGGAGGTTGCAGTTACCTGCATAGCTGCTGCGTGACAGTGACATAACTCTCTGATTTAACCTTTTTCCGACATCGGGAGTAATAGTACGCCGATGTCAGACTCCCCCTGTTTGGTGCGGGCTCCGGCGTTGAGCCCGCACTTTTCTGGACACATGACAGCTGATAAATACAGTTGACATGTGCCCGCAAAAGCAGCGGGTGGAATCGCAATACACACGCAGAATTTAACTTACTGGAAGTGCATCACTAAACTTGCCCATCGGTGTACCCAGTCACATGATTGTGGGTCACTGATGGGTTGGCATAACAACCAGAGGTTTCCAGCAGACCTCTATGGTTGTCATAGCCAGATTGCTATGAGCGCAGCCCGGTGGTCAGTGCTCATAGTAAGTGAGCATTTCTGCTACATACAGGCGATCGGCTCTGCTACACACAGGCGATGATCAGATCAGACAACTGCAGCTTCTAGTCTCCCATGGAGACTATTGAAGCATGCAAAAAGTAAAAAAAAAGTTTTAAAAATATTTAAAAAAAAAAAAAAAAACACAAGTTCAAATCACCCCCCCTTTTCACCGCATTCAAAATAAAACAAAAAAAAAAATTAACAAAAAAATTATACACATTTGGTATTGCCGCGCTCAGAATCGCCTGATCTATCAAGCTATAAAAAGAATTAATCTGATCGGTAAACAGCATAGCGAAAAAAAAAAAGTCAAAACGCCAGAATTACGAATTGTTTTTTTATTTAAATGGTGAAAAAAAATTCAATCTATACATTTTTTGTATCTACGAACTTGTAATGATCTGCAGAATCATAATGGTAGGTCAGTTTTACCATTCGGTGAACATGGTTTAAAAAAAAAAAAACAGTTGTGTAATTGCACTTTGTTTGCAATTTCATTGCACGTGGAATTTTTTTTTCCGTTTTCGAGTACACGATATGGTAAAACCAATGGAGTCATTCAATAGTACAACTCGTCCCACAAAAAACAAGCTCTCACATATTGAGGGAAAAATAAAAAAAGTTATGGCTCTGGGAAGAAGAGGAGCGAAAAAAGAAACACAAAAGAAAAAGGGCTGCAAATAGAAGGGGTTAAAGTGGCCTTATGTGCAACAGAGCTGGCAAAAAAAAAAAAAAAATTGCTAGAGTTGTGGTGAACAATTCTGGCACTAAGTAAGCCAACGTCATTATCTTAGAATCATTTTTACTCCAGGAATTAACTTACACTTTTCTCTGTTCTTTGACATCTTGTTTTAGCCTACCGTATATACTTGTGTATAAGCCGAGATTTTCAGCACCTTTTTTCGTGCTGAAAATGCCCCCTCGGCTTATACACGAGTCATAGGGCAGAAACCAGCGGGGGAGGGGATGCCGCGGCAGGAGCCGGTGGCTGGGACATCATACTCACCCTCCCCGTGCCATCGCTGAGTGTCCCTGCAATCCTGCGTTCTCCCCGTCTTCTTGCAGCTCTCCAGCGCTGAGCGGTGAGGTAATACCCGCTCATTAGGGTCATGTAATATGGACGCGATGCCACTCCCATAGGCGTGGCCTCCATATTCATGGCCTTAATGAGCGGTATTACATCACCGCTCAGTGCTGGAGAGCTGCAGCAGGAAGACGGAGAACGCAGGATTGCAGGGACACTCAGCGATGGCACGGGGAGGGGTGAGTATGATGGAGGAGAGGACAAGGAGCACGAGCAGGACGGGGGGGGGGAACGGTGGACGGGGGAAGCATAGAGGAGGACAGGGGAAGCTGGAGCAGGACGGGGAAGCATGAAGCAGGAGGGGGGGGGAGATCGGTGGACGGGGGAAGCTGGAGCAGGACCGGGGAAGCATGGAGCAGGAGGGGGAGGGGGGGGAGATCGGTGGACGGGGGAAGCGTGGAGGAGGACGGGGAAGCATGGAGCGAGCACAGGAGAGGAATGGAGGGCACAGAGGAGCACAGAGCAGGACAGAGGGCACAGGAGGACGGAGAAGGAATGGGGGAGCACAGCGGAGGACGGAGGGGGGGAGTACAGAGGAGAATGGGGGAGCACAGAGCTGGATGGGGCTGCACAGAGCAGGAGGGCAGTTTATACACCCGGCTTATACACGAGTCAATAATTTTTCCCAGTTTTTTGTGGCAAAATTAGGGGGGTCGGCTTATACACGGGTCGGCCTATACACGAGTATATACGGTAATTTATCATTGCGCTCCAGTGCCATACTGGCGTACAAAATCCATCCAGTTGTACAGTGTTGCATGTTTGCCACTAATTGCCCAAAAATGTAAAGATAATGCAACTTTTTGCTCTAATCAATCACCGTATGCCATTTTTAAATATTTGGTGCAGAACATGACCATGAAAACAACAAAAAACAAAAAAGTCACTCAAAAAAACTCAAATGATGATTGGGACTTTAGGCCACGTTCACACCTTCAGTCTTTGGTCAGTATTGTACATCAGTATTTGTAACCCAAAACCAGGAGAGGAACAATCAGAAGAAAAGTGTAATAGAAACACGTCACCACTTCTGTATTTTCACCCAATACTGATCTTGACTTACAAATACCAATGTAAAATATTGACCAAATACTAAATGTATGAACACGGCCTTAGACTAATCAGTTTTCAAATTACACATTAATCGGACTCCATGAACCACGATGATGAATCTGATGCATTTTAAGACTGTCTAGTCTAAAGATGTGTTTACACCACTCGACTTGAGGCACTAAACGATCGGTGGTCGTTTTTCACCCCTTTAACCTACGGTATTTTCAAGTATTTTGGACCAAAAGGTCTATGTACAAGTTACAGTTAAATCCTCTTGACGGAGCATTCAACGTATTTGGTGCATTAACACATTATGCTGAAACGGACGATTACCTTGAAACTGCAACAAAGATGCGTTTTCCTGACCCCTTAATAACCACCAATACGTCTTTTTACTGACCTGCGATATGAGAGACTAGCATCCCCCGACGGGGGAGAATACTGCAGCAGTCGGCTGTACACTATAGCTGACAACTTGCTGCATCAGCCACGTGTTGGTACCAACTATAGTGGTTTAACCCCTTAAATGCTGCTGTCAACAATGACTACAGCATCTAGCTTGTTAAAGTGTAGCGGCACCCTGAGTTCTTGATCGTGTGGTCCCGATGCTTGCCATGGCAATTCATGGCCAAATAATAGCCTTAACCCCTTAATGACCAGAGCTTTTTTCACTTTTCGCTCCCCTTCTTTCCAGAACCATACCTTTTTTATTTTTCCGTCAATATGGCCATGTGAGGGTTTGTTTTTTGCGGGATGAGTTGTACTTTTGAACGACACCATTGGTTTTACCATGTCGTGTACTCGAAAACGGGAAAAAAAATTCCAAGTGCGGTGAAATTGCAAAAAAAGTGCAATCCCACACTTGTTTTTTGTTTGGCTTTTTTGCTAGGTTCACTAAATGCTAAAACTGACCTGCCACTATGATTCTCCAGGTCATTACGAGTTCATAGACACCAAACATGTATAGGTTCTCTTTTATTTAAGTGGTGAAAAAAATTCTGAAGTTTGTTAAAAAAAAAAAAAAATTGCGCCATTTTCCGAGACCTGTAGCGTCTCCATTTTTCGTGATCTCGAGTCAGGTGAGGGCTTATTTTTTGCGGAACGAGCTGACGTTTTTCAGGATACCACTTTTGTGCAGATTCGTTCTTTTAATCGCCAGTTATTGCATTTTAATGCAATGTCGAGGTGACCAAGAAAACATAATTCTGGAGTTTTCATCAGGTTAATCTGCCCTGTTGAGAGAGATCAGTATGCCTGCGCAGGAGCAGCAACACGAAGCAAGGATGACGACATCGTATGAAGATGGGTGTTGCCGGACCCAGACCTGCGACACCCATCGGACCGGACCGCCCTCGGGTAAGTATAATATAACTTGTTTTTCTTATCTTTCAGGTTAGATCGGGGGCTTATCTACAGCATTATAGAATGCTGTAGATAAGCCCCGAAAGGCAGTGGTCACAGCTTATAGCTGAAATATGAGGTGACAGGTTCCCTTTAATCCAGGGTTCCCCAACTCCAGTCCTCAAGGCCCACCAACAGGTCATGTTTTCAGGATTTCCTTAGTATTGCTCAGGTGATAATTGCATCACCTGTGCAATACAAAGGAAATCCTGAAAACATGATCAGTGTGCCTGCGCAGGAGCCACAAACGAAGCAAGGAGGATGGCGACATTGTATGAAGATAGGAGGCACCGGACAAGGACCTGCGACACCCATCGGACCGGACCGCCCTTGGGTGAGTATAATAAAACTTGTTTTTCTTATCTTTCAGGTTAGATCGGGGGCTTATCTACAGCATCATAGAATGCTGTAGATAAGCCTGGAAAGGCAGTGGTTGCAGCTTATAGCTGAAAAACGAGGCAACAGGTTTTGTAAATTTACTTGAAAAAATGAAAAATTGCTGCTACATTTTTAAACCTTCTAAAATGCTAACAAAATAAAACAACATTTTACAAACGGTGCTGATGTAAAGCAGGCATGAGGGAAATGTTATTAATGTTTTTGTTTGATATGATTATCTGGATTAGGCCGGGATCTCTAGCATGAACACCCGGCACTGCCGCCGGCACTCGGACCAGAGCGTGCGGCAGCATGTATTTCTATGCAGCCGCACGCTCCAGTCCGATAGCCGGAAGCGGTGCCGGGTGTTCATGCAGGAGACTCGCACGTGTGACCCCGGCCTTAAAGTTTAATCAAAGTTCAAAAATTGCTAATTTTTTAACATTTTTGTGAAATTTCTGATTTTTTTTTTATAAACACAGAAAATACTGACATAAACATACCAGTATCATAAAGTACAATGTGTCACGATAAAAAAAAAGAATCCCAAAATCAATGGAATCGGTTGAAGCGTTCCGGAGTTATTACTACAGCAGGGTTCGATAAACCCGGGCGCCAGGTCGCCAGTGGCGCCTAGAAAATCATGCCTGGCGCCCGGGGAATTAAAGAGGGGCCCTGAGCAGTCGGGGGGGCCCACTCGCCGTCGGGCACCCCGGCGCCCGTTAGCGGTGTCAGCGCCGCCACTGGCCCCCCCGCTTGCTCAGGGCCCCGGCAGCAGCCGCGCAATACATACCTCTCCCTGTGCCTCCGCTGCTGCAGCTCCGAGCTCCAGGGGGCGCCTGCAACGGCGCGTCCTCTCTCACAGCAGCGCCGCTGAATGACGTCATCATTCAGCGGCCGGCTGTGGCAGAGAGCGCGCGGACGCCGGACAGGTGAGGTGTGTGTGCCTGCGTGTGTGTGTGTGTGTTGTGCCTGCGTGTGTGTGTGTGTGTGCCTGCGTGTGTGGTGTGTGCGTGTGCTGCCTGCCATGCTGTATGTGTGATGGTGGTGGGGGGAGGCAATGATGATGATGATGGGGAGGCAATGATAATGGGAAGGCAATGATAATGATGATGATGGGGAGGCAATGAAATGGAAGGCAATGATGATCATATTAATGGGGAGGCAATGATAATGATGATGATGGGGAGGAAATGATAATGGGAAGGCAATGATGATGATGATATTAATGGGGAGGCAATGATGATAATGGGCAGGCAAAAATTCTGGCTCCTAAATTTTTGGCTGGCTCCTAGATTCTGAACAACTTTGTCGACCCCTGTACTTCAGAAATTGACACTGGTCAGAGTTAAAAAATTTGGCCCAGTCACTAAGGGGCTAAATTACCATTAAAGTTCCCTGTCACCTTATTACAAATATGTAAACCCCCATATATAAATTCCTTAAAGAGGTTGAATATGCAAATTGCCTCTTTAGAGAAAAAGAGGACTTGAACTCTACAGCGCCACCTATTGGAAGTAGCGATCCTACAAGTCACAATCAACCCTTTAACGAGTCTTGTAATATGACTAAGGCCTCTTTCACACATCCGGCGGGCGCCTTGCGGCGCCCCCGGCATTTTGCCGCAGCGCCGCATCAGAAAACCTGATGCACCGCATGCGGCTTTTTTCGCATTGAC
>JARQOD010000002.1:44573270-44654872 GCA_033576555.1 Oophaga sylvatica | reverse complement strand
TATCCTGGGGGAGGGGGTGGGTATGTCCTGTATGTTCTGAGCTTGAGGGGAGGTTTTGAGTCGGGGCGCCCCTGCAGACCTCCAGGGAACTTTTTGTCCCAAATCAGTTGAAAAAAAGGGTTATTGAGGCACATCATAACGCTTTAGCGGGACATCCGGGAGTAAGGCTATTTAACCCTTTTCTCGCCGTTTTGGTGGCCTAACTTTAATAAAAAATGTTTTAACTTTTGTCCGTCCGGGGTTTGTGCTCGCCTAAGACCCCTAACCCGTCCACTGGGACCCCTACCCTTGAAATTCCGGAGCGCCAGGGACTCATTTTTATGGACTTCATCCGGACCTTCCTCAGTGTCAGGGAAGATGTATACGGTGGTTTTGACAGTTCAGTAAGATGGCACTTTCATTGCTTTTCCTGCCCTCCCTAAATGCTAAAACTCTGGCGAGGTTTATTGGGGTTTAGATTCCATGGGTTCCTTCTGATGTGGTGTAAATTTGGGGTCTCAGTTTGTTCCAATTTTGGAGGCATTTTGTTTACGTCGGGGATGCAATTGTCATTTTCCTGCTTTTCATCCGCAGACCAATGGGTCAACAAGGCTGAATCAAAGCCTTGAGACTTATCTTCGGTTTTGTTCAAGAACCAGGGGAGGTCTTCTTTCTTCCTCTGGCAAGTTCGCTCTTTAAAAAACGGGCGGGCGGTCCACTGGTAAATCCCCTTTTTTGGGCATATGGTTTACCCCCATTTTGTACTTTCAAGGGGGGGGCCCTTCGGGTTCCTGGGAGGAGCGTTTCTCGTCGTACTTGTTCGGTGGAAGGTGTTGAATAATCTGAGTTATGGGGAACCGTTATAAACGTAGGGCGATAGGAGGAAGTTTCTGGTCAGTCTTAATTGAACGATTGGTATTTTCTACCAGGAATATAAAACTTAAATTCCCCTCCTTGGAAGGGGCCCCAGATCATCGGGCCGACGGATCATTCCATAATTAATCGTGGCATTTCTTTGGGACCTCCCTCCTATTTTAAAAAATCATAATGTTTCCACAAGCTTACTTAAGAGGTACGGCACCATATCCATACCTCTCCCTCCTCCTCCAGTGGTGGTCATGGAAATTTTGGGGGTTTAAAGGGTGCAAAGACTTGATCACGTGAATCCCCGGGTCCCTTCAGTACTTGGTGCATTGGAAGGGGTATGGTCAGGGGGACGTGGGTTCCTGCTCTGACATTAACCAGATCGTTGGGCGGACCTTCCACAGAACTCACCCGGCAAACCTGGCCCTGGGGCCGGAGGCCCCCTCTTAAAGGGGGGTCTGTCATGTGTGCATCGCCCGAAATCGCCCGGGTTCACATTCTGACTTCTCACAGCTGATTCTGTTTTTTTTGGTTTGGCAGTTAGGGAGTTAATTTTTTCTGTGCTCATTTGGACGGGTGCGTTTCTCCCCTGCAATTAATTATTTGTTGTTGTTCCTTAAAACCCTTTGGTGGTCTTTTTGGAGTTGCCATGAAATTCTTCATGCAGACCACAATAGGATTTATCTGTATAACTTAAGTTAAAGAGCTCCTTAGTTTTTTAACTCACCTTGCTAGAGTTTAATACCCCAATCATTTATGTTCCTTCTTTTTGAGGTGTATGCAATCGTGTTTTCTCCAGTCGTTTATGCTCTGTTTTTTTTTAGAGATCAGCCCATATCCCTTGGGTAATCAATCCTTCTGGGTGATTACGGGGTTCGGGACTGTAGGAGACGGGTAGGCTGGGACTTGGACCCTGAACATTTCAGTACCTCCAAGTGAGGGTTAGTTAGGACCCCAGTTTGGGGTCAGTTAGCCCCCCGCCCTTCTTTCTGTTACATGTTCAAGTCCTCAAGATTAATCCTGAGTTAAACGGATATCGTGTCAGGTAAATCTATTTATTTTTACATGCTGAGTTCAATCTTTTGTTTTAAGGTGTTGTTTTAAGAATTTTTCTACAGGTACAATATCATAAAGCGGACACGAGATACCTTTTGGTAAGATCTACCCCCTAGCGGGGCCCGGCTAAAACTTTGAAGGATTATTAACGAAAATTTACCCAAAGGGGCTTTCTACGCCCCCTTCATCTCCCGCATGCACCCATCTTCTTGTGAAGAAGAAAGATGGCTCTGCCCGCATAGACTTTAGGGAACTCAATGGTTCTATTAAAACCGTTATCCATTCCCTTTTTAACCCTGAGTTTTGGAGAGAGTGCGGCATGCCAAAAATTTTCTCTAAATGGGTCTCCGTGGGGGCCATAACTTGGTCCGTATTAGACCTGGGGAGAATGGAAACTTTTCAGGTCACGCTTGAACTTTGAAATTAGTTATGCCTTTTGGGATACCGCCCCAGCCATTTCCAACAATTTGGAATGATATCTTCAGGGGGTCTCCTAGATCATTTGTGGTGATTTATCTGATGATATTCTAATTTTTTTCTAACTCCAAGAGGAACATCAGGACATGTGAGAATGGTTTGAACCCTAAGACAAAAAACCCTCTCTACATTTAAACTTGAAAAGGTGAATTCCATAGGACCGAAAAATTTAATTTGGGTATGTATGTCTACAAAGGAAATTTTTAGGGTGGAAGAAGACCCAACCCAAATTGGCCAATCCTGAAATGTGAAGGGGGTGCACGTTTCATCGGGTTTGCCAACTTCTTGACGTTTCATTAAGAATTTTTCTGAGAGGTCCCCCTATCACCCAACTTTCCCGGAAAAGTCAGGTTCCCCCTGACCCCGCAAGCTCAGGAAGCATTTCCGTTTAAAGGTTAATTTACCACCGCACCTATCTTAGTCATCCCAACCCTGAGTTGCCTTCATAATAGTGGATGCTTTAGCTGTCCTTGGGCTATATTCCAGGAAAGGTGGGAAAAAATGTCTTGCTCCCTGTGCCTTCTTTTCCCCAGTTGTTTCGCGAGAGACCGATGTGGGCAATAGAGATTTTGGGCCCTTATTGCCGCCTTAAGGAAAGGAACCCTTTTCGGGGGCTGCACAGCAAATAGTCGCCTGACGACCCGTAACCTTGAATTTATCAGGTCCTAAGTGCCGACTCCTCGCCAGCTCGTGGAATCTTTTCCTAAACCAATTTTAATTTGTCATTTCTTATAGACCAGGATCGCGCATGGAAAGGCTGATGCACTCTCAGGATTCATCAGCAAGACACTCCACTTACTCCTCCTAAGACTATTCTTCCTGACTCTAGTTTCCTGGGAGTGATTCATAATCAAGACCTACTTAAGGACATCAAGGAAGCATACCATGCGGTTCTTTGTTGGCTCAACCCCCAAGGGAGTAAGTCTTGTCTTTAAGAATGGTGTGTGGATTCAGGACAACGTCTGTATAATACCTGAAACAGTCAGATTGAGAGTATTGCAACTCATCCACGATTCCAAGATAGCGGGCATAGGGGAATTCTAAAGACACAAGAATTTCTTTCTGTTTCTTTTGGTGGCCCACTTACAGGAAAGATTCTTAAACTATGTCACTTCATGTGAAGTCTGTGCAAGATGCAAAACACCTCGCTCCTCACCAACTGGTCTGTTGCAACCTCTTCCACCGCCCGTCCCCCCGTGGGGATCCATTTCTATGGACTTCATTGTGGAGTTACCAACCTCTCAGGGGAAGACACATTCTATGGGTGTGACCGTCTAACAAAGGCAGCTCATTTTTTCCCTTTGGGCTTTACCACCCTGCAAACAGACATCAACTTGATGATTAAGAATGGTTTCGCTTACATGGAGTACCGGATGAGGTCATTCAATCGAGGGGTGCAATTCACTTCAAGGTTTTGGCAAAATTTCTGTGCAGCATTGGACATTAAAGTAAACCTTTCTTCTGCTTTTCATCCCAGACTAATGGACAGACAGAACGAACAATCAACCCTGAGCAGTATCTCCGCTGCTTTATCTGCCACCTACAGATGATTGGGTGGATCTACTTCCACTGGTGGAAAAAAGACGCTATAAAAACTTGATAAAAAATAGTAAATCAAACACCCCCCACTTTTTATCACCCCTTGGTTATGGCAAAATAATAAAATATTTTTTTTTATTTATTCCATTTTCACATTAGGGCTAGGTTAGGTTTAGGGCTGTGTCTAAAGTTAGGTTTAGGGTTGGGGCTAGAGTTGGGTTAGGGGGTTAGGTGTGTGTTTGGGTTAGGCATGGGATTAGGGTTAGGGTTTTGATTATGGTTACATGGGGATTAGGGTTAGGGGTGTTTGGGGTTATGGTGGTTTCCACTGTTTAGCACATTCAGGGCTCTCCAAATGCGACATGGCGTCTGATGTCAATTCCTGACAATTTTGCATTTAACATTCAAATGGTGCTCTTCCCTTCCGAGCTCTGCCTGCGCCAAACAGTGCATCACCCCCACATAGGGGTATTAGCGTACTTGGTACAAAATTGTTAAACAACTTTTGGGGTCCATTTTCTCCTGTTACCCGTGGTAAAATAAAAAAAAATTGGGATCTGATGGGAATTTTTTGGTTTAAAGTTAAATGTTCCTTTTTTTTAAAACATTCAAAAAATTCCTGTGAAGCACCTGAAGGGTTAATAAACTTCTTGAATGTGGTTTTGACACCTTGAGGGGTGCAGTTTTTACAATTGTCACTTTGGGTATTTTCTGTCATATAGACCCTCAAAGTCACTTCAAATGTGATGTGGTCCATAAAAAAAATGGTGTTGTAAAAAATGAGAAATCGCTGGTTAATTTTAACCCTTATAACCTCCTAACAAAAAAAAATGTGGAAAATGTAACTTGTTACATTTTTGTGTGAAATATCTCTATGATAGTTAATAGATAGATATATTTTTTCCCTTTTTTATATTATTTGTGTCTTGAATATCGTATCTAATGACATTATTATATACATTGTAGGTAAGGGATATGCCAGCTATCTGGGACCCAGCGTCAGAGTCCTACAAGGACAAGTATTTCCGGGACATTTGTTGGACCAAAATTTTCCGGGAACTATATACCGAATGGGATGCATGCCAAATTCAAAGCAGTTGCAAATTGGTATTTAACCGTTATTTTAACAATTAATATTACATTTTTTTATAATGGACTGAAATTGATAATAGTGAGTTGTTTTTGTTTTTTTTTTTTAGCAAATAATATTAAACAGAGGTGGCGACCATCAGGGACAGGCTCCACAAATTCATCGCCAGTTGCAGCAAGAGTGGCTCGTCGCCGCAGAAAAAAACATTTCCCTTTGTTTGAAGAAATGCAATTCTTTTGACAAGCCGACATTGCGGAGGTAAGTTTTTAAAAATATGAGAGATTAGTAATTAAAATATAATAGCCTTAAGGGTATGTTTCCACTGGGCGTATTTGGTCTGGATTTGCAGCGTATTGAACGCTGTGTATGGCCGCAGCGTCCAATCCGCAGTGTTCAATTTTACAGCATAGTGGAGGGGATTTTAAGAAATCCCATCTCCACTATGTGTACAAAGACGCAGGTGACACCCGCGTATACGCACCTGCGGCGCGTCTTTATAGACCGCAGCATGTCAATTTATCTTGCGTAGACCTCCGTCTCCGCAAGATAAATAACCCCGTCTATGGATAGGATGCGGTGATTTGCATGTGTTCAATGAACACAGGCGTTATCACAGCGCATAAAAAGGGGCAGCGCTTTGGGGGGGAGCGGACTTTCCACTGCATCCAAAGCACTGCTCCTATGCAGCGTGGAAACAATCCCTAATAATGAAGACTGTTTTCTTTTTTTACACAGCGCTGAAGGGAACATTTGTCCTCCTGGGACTAAAGAAGACGAAGAGGCTGCAGGAACATCCTCTTCTACATCTGATGCCACATGTTCTGCAGCTGCTGGTACATCCTCTGTTGCTGCTGGCACATCTGCTCTGCAGCTGGTGTTGCATCAGTTTCAGCAAAGAAGCAGATGTAACGCGAGCGAAAAAGACTGCCTATCCGGTGGCTACATGATGCTACAGAAAAAATGACAAATGATACTCTTGAGTGATAAAAAATTCAACTAAAGTGAATCATTTTGATTTTTTCGCCTTGACAATAGCCAGCAAGGTCGCTCACTGCCACCGGATAGGCATCAATCTTTGAGCACTGTCCATACAACACTAGCATGTTTTGAGTACCCTGCTCCGATTGCTCCTATGAATGACATTTTGATGGGGTCATTAGCAGTGTACACCCGAAACAAGAAGCCGACAACAATACTCCAGACAACCCAGCATGTATCCACAAATAGCAAGTCAAGCACGCACAAAGGCCGGGCCCTCACCGACGCTAGTTTCACTTTGGATTCATCTAATACTTATGGGTATTGCCCGGAATACCAATTTTTATAAGTTAACAATGGGTGCACCCATTGTTATTGTGCACAATACATTCACATTTGAACGTCAGTTGATTCCTGCCAAGTGTCGCAGACCATCAAGCGTTTACAAGATGTTTAAGTCTGCCACAACCGATTTTACATTGCCACCACAAGACCCGTCACACCAAGAGACAATACCTTCTTGGAACAAGGCACATTCTTGTTTTTGGCAAAGAATTTACATTATTTGGCCAAAAATTAAAAAAGTTTTCATATTGAAAAAAATTACATGTTTGTCATAATGTTTTTATTGGTTTTAAAATAAAGTTATTTTGTTTATTGTTCTTTTTTCAACTTTAACATAAGGGGTATATACAAGGCTCTTTTACTGAATATGCACTGAACGCTCCATCCGAGTGCCAGCAGCAGTGACGGGTATTAGATGCAGACTCGTCGAGTTTCGTGCAATTGTGACCCGGCATAACGCAGATTTTTTTCTACTATCTATCTATCGCTATATCTATCTATCTACAGATATAGTTAGATAGATAGATTTATCTATCAGGGCTGTGAAGTCGGAGTCATGGAAATTGAGGAGTCAAAGTTGAAGTCGGTTGTTGGGTGTCGACCTGCCACCACAATTGTGGTTACCAGGGCAAATGGGGTACTCAGAGCGAGCCCATGGAAGTCTATGGGGTTTGTCACAGGTAGCGGTGGCTTGGTCTGTGGCCTGGCGGTCTGGCGTATGTTGGGGGAATATTTGGGGATAGATTATTTTACAGTTCGTGACGCCACCTGTAGTCTCTGGTAATTTGTACCAGCGCTGCTGTAGATCTCTGAGGGGATGGTGAGGCGCTAGATGTCGGGTCCCCTACAGGTGGGACTCTTCCCTCAGGTCAGGTTAAGGCAGGGTTGTGCAGGCATCAATTAAAAAATCAGTCTCACACGTCAGCGTCTTTCCATACCTTACTTGTAAGTGGTAAGGCAGGTCCCGGGAGGCTGATCCAAGGAGAATGTATTTCGAGATAGCAGCTGGACAAGTTAGGGGCCCCTTTACGTTCACAACGATGATACAACCAGCATGAAGCGTAGTTCCCTCTATGACTCCGCTATTCCAAAGCTGTACTGCCCAGTCTTTTTTGTGGTCGGAGCCTTCCTGTGAGAAGAGCTGAATCCTTATCTTGTCGTGCACTGACTCAAGGTCCTCACTCCCCCTGACCCCAGTTACGTACCGACTATTTAGGGGCTGCTTTCCGCTACCTAAGGTCCGGTAAGCCTCGGGTTTCCTACCACCATGCATGAAGCTATGGTGATGCTTCGGTCTCCTTGCCGGTAACAACGTGCAGGACTTCTCCAATCCTATTGCACTCAGAATTCTACCACGTGCCTTTCGCCTTGTCCGCGCTGGTGCATAAGCATTTCCACTTCACAGGTTAAAAATCAGTCCCTTACTTAATATCCTTTCTTGAGCTTGTTGCCAGACTCTCAGTAATCTTCTAGGCAGGAGCACGTCTCTGAACCTTCACTGTCCTTGGGACAGGAGACTGAGTATATCTGCAACTCACTTTCTTTTTCTAATAAATGTCTCAGTCTGTCTTCTAGTGGGCACAGCTCTGACCAGGTGAGGTGATCTGGCTCACCTTTACTGGACTCCACTTTCTGAACTGCACAATCAACCTCTCTGTCTTCCTGACAGGAAACTGAACTAACTCAGAGTCACTGACTGAATGATGCTCAACACTGAATGTGACTAGACTTTATATATCTGTGGGCGTGTCTAAGTGTGTGCTGAAATGAATGTTCATTGGCATTAAACTGCTATCTCTCCACACATCCTCCAGGGTACTGCGTGTGCCTTCACACCAGGGCTACCATTCCCCCATGGTAAATGACAGCACTCCGGGCTGTAAAAATCAAAGAGACAGTTTTGTTTATGCATTAAACATCAACATTAAACATTAATTCGTCCCATCCGGGAGGTGAGGATGTCTTGAAAAACGTTGCAAACAAAACATTATATATAGAAAAATACAATATTAAATAACATTTTCATATAAATAGACAAATGATTGTGAAGGACCCCACCAAACCTTCAACGTAGGTCCTGGGTGGGCTGCAGGACATCCGAATGCAGACCTCACTCAGTGCCACACCACACGGGTTTTATGTTCAGAGTAGTTGTGATTGGTTTATGTAAAACCAAGTAATGCACTAGGTGCAACTATTTACAGATAAGTTCTGGGCTGGCACAGTCCTCAGCCTCTGAGTCCATAATAAGAAAAAGACACATTATATCAAATCACATTATAATAAAGTGCAAAAACTTTTTATCTGATTACCCAGCCGGGCATTCTACTTTTGGCAATATATATAAAACCTATATACTCATTTAACTTGTGCAAAAATTTTCACTTTTATAAAACTTATGTACATCTTCTTAGTTGCGGTAAACCCTGTCTGGGTCCTACCGTTCTTCACATTTCTTTGTTAACTTCGGTTACATTTCCATCCCGGGGCTGAACAATGCGATGCTCGCACAGGACCGTTCCTATTCCTGGGCCCAGTGCCCAGCACCAAGATCATCGCTCCACCATCGGGTCTGTGTGGCTGATGTGCACTGGGCTGGTGGGGATGTCGGGGGTTCCAGCAGGGGTGTCATCATCGCTGGTTACCTGCAGGGCCGTTCACACTCCGGTCCTCTAGGCCGCGGGCCCGTCCTCTCTGGGGACGCGTGCTGCACATAAGATACTGGGCAAAAAGCAGGCTTTGTAGTGGCTCAAATTGAGATCGCATCAGACTTTTGCGATGCAGAAATGGTCGCACAATGCGGTGTGATGCAGAGCAGGAGCAGGTGTGCGCAATGGCTCAATTGGGGACGCACTAACCTGCTGCTGTCGCTGCTCCATCTCTTCCAGTCGCTCTCCATCATTGACGGCTGGGTCCCCGCCGGTGTCCCTATCGGGGACGATTCATCTGCTGCGGCCTCCTGGCCGGGCGGGCGTTCCGGAACGGTGGTACCCTCCTCAACCTCCTTCGCCTCCACCGCTTCAACCAGTGGGATCAGGGTTGGTACTTCGGGGCAGCCTCCGTTGCTCCTTTGCCTTGGGCAGCAGAAGTTTTGGTAACTCCAGACGTAGGGGGTCATCGAAGGGAAGATCACCGCGTCCCACACCGCCGCTGCTCCAGGGTACGCCGGCGTCTCTCGATCTCTTCAAATCCAGGTGTGGCAAATCATCTTTTTCAGTCGTGCATTTTCTTCTTTGACTTCCAGCATGCTTGCTGAGGTGCAGGACCACGGATGACTCCGTTCTAGGGCAGCTTGGCTGGGCACGGGCCTGCCTTCCTCCGCTCCCTGCTCGGCTGCACACGCCTGCTTCCAGATGTTCCAGACGTTTCTTACTCTTCCTCCGAGAACGTCCGGTCTCTTCCCGTGGAGGCGGGTTTGCGCTCCTCCTCTTTGCAGGAAAGGTGAAGAGGAGGCGGACCTCTTTTGCTGTAGGGCAGGATCGCATATTGTAAAGCACTTTGAGAGGCAGGCATTTTCTTGCGCCACAGGGGGTACAACGCCCAAGGTACGCCCACCTTCTTCTCACGCCTGAGGCGCGAATATGCCGACAAGATGGCGATTTTTGGTGCCAAAAGTGCAAAACAGTCCTTTTCACAAAAACAACTCCATAGGCACACAGGGCTCGCAATTTTGCGAGTTTCGCATCCTGTTCGTGACGCCAAAGTTTTGTGTCGACCCCCACCACAATTGGGGTTACCAGGGCAATGGGGTACTCGAGCGAGCCCATGGAAGTCTATGGGGTTTGTCACAGGTAGCGGTGGCTCGGTCTGTGGCCCTGGCGGTCTGGCGTATGTTGGGGGAATATTTACAGGGGATAGATATATTTACAGTTCGTGACGCCCACCTGTAGTCTCTGGTAATTTGTACCAGCGCTGCTGTAGATCTCTGAGGGATGGTGAGGCGCTAGATGTCGGGTCCCCTACAGGTGGGACTCTTCCCTCAGGTCGATGGTTAAGGCAGGGTGGCAGGATGCAAGTAAAACTCAGTCTCACACGGTCAGCGTCTTTCCATACCTTTACTTGTAAGTTGGTAAGGCAGGTCCCAGGGGCTGATCCAAGGAGAATGTATTTCGAGATAGCAGCTGGACAAGTTAGGGGCCTCCTTTACTTTCACAACGATGAGTACAACCAGCATGAAGCGTAGTTCCCTCTATGACTCCAGCTATTCCAAAGCTGTACTGCCCAGTCAGTTTGTGGTCGGAGCCTCCTGTGAGAGAGCTGAATTCCTATCTTGTCGTGCACTGACTCAAGGTCCTCACTCCCCCTGACCCCAGTTACGTACCGACTATTTAGGGGCTGCTTTCCGCTACCTAAGGTCCGGTAAGCCTCTGGGTTTCTACCACCATGCATGAAGCTATGGTGATGCTTCGGTCTCCAGTGACCGGTAACAACGTGCAGGACTTCTCCATCCTATTGCCCTCAGAATTCTACCACGTGCCTTTTCGCCTTGTCCGCGCTGGTAGCATAAGCATTTCTCACTTCACAGGTTAATAAAGTCAGTCCCTTACTTAATTCCTTTCTTGAGCTTGTTGCCAGACTCTCATAATCTTCTAGGCAGGAGCACGTCTCTGAACCTTCACTGTCCTTGGGACAGGAACTGAAGTATATCTGCAACTCACTTCTTTCTTCTAATAAATGTCTCAGTCTGTCTTCTAGTGGGGCACAGCTCTGACCAGGCTGAGGTGATCTGGCTCACCTTACTGGACTCCACTTTCTGAATGCACAATCAATCCCTCCTCTGTCTTCCTGACAGGAAACTGAATAACTCAGAGTCACTGACTGAATGGACTGCTCAACACTGAATGTGACTAGACTTTATATATCTGTGGGCGTGTCTAAGTGTGTGCTGAAATGAATGTTCATTGGCATTAAACTGCTATCTCTCCACACATCCTCCAGGGTACTGCGTGTGCCTTCACACCAGGGCTACACATTTGCTTACCGACTCCACAGCCCTGGTATCAGGGAGTCAGTCGTGAAGGGAGTCATGGAAATTGAGGAGTGGAGTCGGGGTTTTGGCTTAACGACTCCACAGCCCTGTTAACTAAATAGATTATTATAGATGGATAGCTATGGATAGATAGATCTATAAATAGATGTACAGATCTATAGATGGATAGATAGATCTATAGATAGATGGATAGATAGATCTTAGATAGATGGATGGATAGATAGATAGATCTATAGACAGATGGATAGGTAGATCTATAGATTGATGGATAGCTAGATCTATAGATAGATAAATGGATAAATATCTATAGATACATGGATAGATATATCCATCTATCTACTGTCCAGCTATCTATCTATCTATTTATCTATCTATCCCAATCTACTTCTATGTGTAATTATTCTTCAATGGAGTATGCAAGAGGTTGGACAAGAAATTACATCACAATCCTTTTTTTTCTTAATAATAGATCTTTATTTAGCTGACAAACACGCATACAAACCATACAAATTCACATGAAAAAAAGCACATGGAAAAAGCATCAATCCGCATTAAAATTGCACATGCGTTTTCTGCCAAGAGGTGCGGATTCTGTGCAGAAAATTCCGCAGGCTAATCCGCAACATGTGCATAGCCTTTAGGTATGTGCATACGTTGCAGATTTGTCTGCAGAATTTTCTGCACATAATCTGCATCTCTTGTCAGAAAACGCAGCTGCTTTTTTGATGCGTTTTTGGTGCGATTTTTTTGCGTTTTTGTAAGCTAAGTAAAGATAATATACTTAAAAAAAAAAAATGTGATGTCATTTCCTAGTCCAACCTCTTCTCATTTGCCATTTTGGAAAGCCTTCCAATAGCACAAATATGAGTACCCAGGAAATCTCACAGCCGAGCGCACAGCGTGGCAAACAGCGTAGCGAACATAATTTATGGCTACGCAGGCCATATCGCCTGTTGATGTTGGAGTGTTGCTTCCAAATGCTGAATTGTCAAAGAGAGCAGGTAAGCTAAAGTATGTGTAAATAATATTTACATGTCTTTGGTTTTTCACTGTGTTGTGCAGTAACCAATATTTTTATCTTAGGACTCTAGGAGCAGCCCAGAAGGAGAAGGAGAGGCCGAAAGATGTGGGTGCACCCAATTGTGGCAGAGCGAACAGCAAAGGGGCACTTTCACGTGCTATACAGAGATTTGAGGAGGTAAGTTAACCGTCTGTAAAGATAATTTCGTATATAAAATGTGTTCCACAAAAATTATCCATTACCTAACCTTTTTTTTTATCTCAATTTTTTTTACAAATTTCCAGAAAAATTCATGGAATTTTGCCGGCTAACCATCCCGTCATTTGACCGGCTTCTAGTTATCTTGCATCTGAACTGACATTTTCTAATCCTTTCATGAGGATGGCCATCTCTGCTGAGGAAAGGCTGCTCATCACCTTGGGGTAAGTAATTTTTTTTTTTTTGTATCTCATAAGGCCCCTTTCACACGTCAGTGTCTCTGGTACGTGTGGTGACAGTTTTCACATGTCCGGAGACACTGACACATGAAGACCCATTCAAGTGAATGGGTCTATGGAAATGGTCTATGCACAATTCAGCATGTTTTCAAGGACCGTGTGTCCATGTGCAAAACTTTTTTTTTTTTACAGCAGCACTGTCGACAAACCGTCACGCGCACACGGAGAACACACATGGATATTCTCCCTGTGACAAGCATCGGCGCCGGTGAAAAAGCGCTACAGTAAGCGTTGTTCCCCGGCGTCAGGTGCTGAAGATGCTCTTGAGCCGCACAACACTGGGTACCAGGGCTTATGGGGTACTCGGCACCGAGCCCGTTGAAGTCTATGGGGAATGTCACAAGTAGCACAGCTCGGTCCGTTGCCCTGGGCGCTCATACAAAGGGGGTATTTACAGGGGATTTTAGGAATAGTTCGTGACGCCACCTGTGGTTTCTGATCAATGTGACCAGCGCTGCGGGTGAATCCTCTGAGGGTTGGGGCAGCAAGGTGGTAGGTCTCCCACAGGTGAGACTGATGGATCCCTCAGGGTGTAATGGTGGTGCAGGTGCAGGGTAATAAGTCAGTCACACACAAGCTGGTCTCTTTCCATACCTTTTACTGATGAAGGTTGCAGGTATGTCCCGGGAAGCTGCTCAGGGTGGAGTATGCACATCCAGGTAAATGCCAAGTAGGTTTAAGGCCTCCTTTCCCTTTAAAGTGTATGAGTCCTAACCTGCGTGAAGTCAGGTTTAACTCTGAATAGCACAGCTTCGCCCGGCCAACATTGTGGTGGAAGTCTTCTGTTGGGAGAACTAAGTCTATATGGCGGTACCTGCCAGACTCCTGTTCTGCCT
Source organism: Oophaga sylvatica (assembly GCA_033576555.1). Classification (NCBI taxonomy): domain Eukaryota; kingdom Metazoa; phylum Chordata; class Amphibia; order Anura; family Dendrobatidae; genus Oophaga; species Oophaga sylvatica. The sequence goes on along the minus strand of JARQOD010000002.1, from coordinate 44,641,200 downwards.
GACCCCGGTTACGTATCGACACTTAGGGCTACCCTCTGCGACTTGAAGTCCAGCAGGGTCTCAGGTTTTCTATCACCAGCCGTGAAGGAACTAGCAATACTTCGGACCCGGTGTCCGGTTAGTTGAGTGAAGGTGGTTTGTCACCGAAGTCACTCCTTCCTAGGGTAACCACTCGCCCGTCACCCTACTCTCCTCCTTAACATAAGCACAGGGCAGCAGTAGGTTCTGTCATTAGCTTTCTTCCTTCTTTCCAAAGCTCGCTGACTGATTCTCAGTTAACTCGATGTTCTGCAAACTGTAGTCCCTTCCTTCTTTCTTTCCTTCAAAGACTCTGTCCAGAGAGGCTATCAGGACATTCCGTCAGACTGATTTCATGCTCGCTCCGAGAGTCACTTTCCACTTGCATAGGGTACTAGCTGTTATGATCTGCTACAAGCACTAAGGAAAGGTGGGAATTCTGTCCTACAATAGGAATGAGCTGGATCCCTACGATGTAACGGGGAACCTGATCCTGCGACCAGACCCGCTAAAGTCCTCAGCTAGTCTGAACGAAGACCTATAGTTGCGAGGGAGGAATCCCTACAAGATCTAGGGACTGGGTGAAAAGGTGGACACCTCCTAACAGAAAGTGTAGCAGGGAAAATAAAACAGAAAACAAATACTAAGAGATACTAAGATCTAGCAAAACTGACAGAGTAAGGCACCTAAGCACCGGCTAGCTTAAGAGTAGATGATACAATGAAGTCCAGCAAAGCCAGAAGGGCGGAGCCAGACTAAATAGGGTAAAAAGGTCATGTGACCAGCAAAGTGAAACAAAACCTAACAAGAGTGTTCTAACAGTACCCTCCCTTCTAAGAGGATCCTCCGGATCCCCTAGGACTTAGGCTTATCCGGAAACCTCTTGTGAAACGCTCTGACAAGTCTAGACGCAGAAACATCATCCGCCCTCACCCATGAGTTATCCTCGGGTCCATAACCCTTCCAAGCGACGAGGTACTGTAAACTCCCTCTATACCGTCTAGAATTTAGGATGCGGGAAATCTCATATTGCCCGTCCTCCACCACCAGGGAACAGTGGCCGAGACGTCTCCATCTGAGACCTCAGCTTTTTTCAAGAGAGAAACATCCACAGACACCACATTAATAGGGGAAGACAGAAGTTTGGGTTTTAATTTTAGTTTTTCCAAAAATTTCCCATCAATCACATTGAGAGTTGAACCACAATCCACAAATACCCAAACTCCATTAATTCCTCCTCAACAGCAGTGGTAGCAGAAAGAAAGACACCTTTATTGTTTAAACAAGCTATACGGGTGAAACTGACCTCATTTTTTTTTCTCTCTTTATTCATTCGAAGCGCACAGTTCTTAATAAAATGCTCCGATTTACCACAGTAGAAACACAAGCCCTTAGCAAATCTGCGTTCTTTTTCCCGAGAGTGAAGTGTCATTGCTCCAATTTCCATCGGCTCTGCATGTCAGTACATTCCTTCTCCAAACTTGGAGCTGACAAGGCAGATTTACTCTCATTAACCCTTGCACGCAGTCTCCTATCCACCCGTATGGCTAATTGCATAGCCTCTTGCAAGTTACCAGGTATAGGATAAGCAATCAGCAAATCTTTAACCCTTTCACTTAACCCTGCAAGAAATAAACTTTTCAAAGCTGAATCGTTCCAGCACACCTGTGTGGACCACCTTCTGAAGTGAGTACAATATTTCTCCACATTACCTGATCCCTGTCTCAAACGTCTCAATTCTGTCTCAGCTGATGAAACACGATCCGGATCGTCATATAACAACCCCAAAGCAGAAAAAAAACTATCCACTGATATAAAGCATGGATCACTGGGCTGCAGAGAAAAGGCCCAATCCTGAGGTTCTTTGCGCAAAAGTGACATTATGAACCCTATGCGCTGTGATTCCTCACCAGAGGATCTGGGTCTCAAACGGAAATACAACAAGCAAGCATTTTTAAAAGAAAAAAAATCTTGTTGTTCACCAAAAAATAAATCAGGCAAACGTACCTTTGGCTCCACGAAATGTGCTCCAGAACAACTACTCACGTGTTGCTTTATCTCAGCCACCTCCAGAGAAAGTCCCTGCAGGCGCTGAACCAAATCCTGAACCGACACCATGATGGAAAACAGAAAATCTTTCCTTAGAGATTTTTTTTTTTTTTCTTTTGGCTGGACTTACTGTTATGATCTGCTACAAGCACTAAGGAAAGATGGGAATTCTGTCCCTACAATAGAACTAAGCTGGATCCCTACGATGTAACGGGAACCTGATCCTGCGACCAGACCCGCTAAAGTCCTCAGCTAGTCTGAACGAAGACCTATAGTTGCGAGGGAGGAATCCCTACAAGATCTAGGGACTGGGTGAAAAGGTGGACACCTCCTAACAGAAAGTGTAGCAGGGAAAATAAAACAGAAAACAAATACTAAGAGATACTAAGATCTAGCAAAACTGACAGAGTAAGGCACCTAAGCACCTGGCTAGCTTAAGAGTAGATAATACAATGAAGTCCAGCAAAGCCAGAAGGGCGGAGCCAGACTAAATAGGGTAAAAAGGTCATGTGACCAGCAAAGTGAAACAAAACCTAACAAGAGGGTTCTAACACTAGCAGTCTGTCTGTTCTGAGATATCAGCTTGCAATTTCTCTCTCCTCTGTCTCTGACAGGAAATCCACACACGTCTGTCTCTAGCTCCGACTGAGCTCTGACAGGAAACTTGAATGGCATCTGCTGCCTAAAGGTACTGCCACACTAAGCTATCCCGCTAGCGATCTCGTTAGCGTTGCATACTAATGAGATCGCTAGCGGGATTGTTTCTATATCGCTAAATGCGACCACATTTAGCGATATAGTTAACGACGCTATCGCCGTTAGCGATCTTCTTAACGACTTTAGCGGTACAAAAGTACCGCTAAATCGCTAAGAAAAGGTGCCACACAGCGATTAGATACTTACCCAGCGGGAGCGCCAGCGATGAAATAGGGTCCGGAACGATTCCAGCGACGAGCGAGATCACAGCAGGAAGCTCGTCGCTGGAAGCTGACCGCACTGAACAACATCGCTAACGGGATGCTAAATAGTGACGTTTTTTAGCGATCCCGTTAGCGATATTGTTTAGTGTGGCATAGGCTTAACTCACACCCTTAAATAGTCTAAGGTTCCCTCTAGTGGTAATACTGGGAAATGTGAGTGTTGTGAATGAATATCAGATTTTGCAGTTACCTTTTAGTGCATACTCCTGGAACATGTGTACCAAGCGCAGCTGGGCCACACATCCCCCCCTAGTTATCATCAGCACTCCCGGGCTGAAATAGAAAAAACAATTTTTACAATAACATCAACATAACTCATCCCTTGCGGGAGGTAAGGACTCTTCAACGTTACAATTTGTACAATGGCAAGTAGAAAAATATCAAAATATACTTTTCACATCAATAAATACAATATTAGATTCTTGTGGAGGACCCGCACCAAAAACCTCCCACGTGGGTCCTGGGTGGGCTGCAGGACTTCATTGCAGACCTCACTCAAGGCCACACCATACGGGTTTTTCTTCTGAGGTAGTAAGGTTTTATGTAAAACCAAGATGGGGCACCGAAGTGCGAACTATTTACATCACAGTTTTTGGGCTGGCAAAGTCCTCAGCCACGCAGTCCTTGCATAAAACATTTTCAATTAGAAAAATCACATTTCTATAATAATACTATGTTACTCATTACCCAACTGGGGTATACTATGCATACCATGCAAATTACGCAAACATCATTACATAAAATTAGTAAAGTGCAAATTCTTCTTTAACTTTATACAGATGCAGTAAACCCTGTCTGGGTCCTACTGGTCTTCTTCTTTGCATATAGTAGTGACGTCTTCCACTCCTGGGGCTGGAAGTACGCGGTGCTCTTTAGAACGCATTACAAATATATCATGTCCTGCGATCTGTGTTTGAGTAGCTACAGTTCTGGTTACACTTAAGCGATTCACTTGGGACCTAACGGGTGCCTCTTCTGAATATAGGTCATGCTCAGTAGGGGTCGCTGTTGCAACATAAGATGCTGGACAAGACGCAGGCTTGCGCAGTGGCTCAGTTGAGGTCGCATCAGGCTTTTGCGATGTGGAGCAGAACTCAGGATACGATGCAGAGTAAGGTGCCGTATACAAGGCAGGGCACGATGCAGGTGCGCGGCCTGGCGCTGATGTAACTGGGGCTTGGGACACTGAGACACGGGATGCATCGCTGGCTTCAGGGACGGGGTCGCTGACACGGTGACGTTCAAGGCATACCACCCCTTAAGACCCCAGTGCCGCGTATAGGTGACTATATCCCCATTTATGAGATCCCTTCCTGGATGTCCCATGGGCAGATGAGATTCCACATCCCTGCGACTGACAAATACCCCTTGGTACAGGCCTGGCTCATGGATGAAACCCCAGCCTTTGCGGAGTTTGAATTCACTAACGCACCCCTGGCGCCGCGGTTCCCGGAGCGTACCTTTATCTCTCCTGACGTTTTCTTTATCAGCGAGAAACTCCTCTTGGTACCTCTGGCGAAACTGCTGCACTTCCCTCTGCTCCTGCTGCCGTCGCCACTCCTGCTCCCGGCGTCGCCACTCGTTCTCCACCTGGGCGGCATATTCTATGTCGTCCAGGTACTCCATATCGTCCCAGTCGACCTCCATCATAGACGGCTGGGTCCCCTCCGGTGTCCCTAACGGGGGACTGCATTCCGCTGCGGCCTTCAGGCCTGGCTGGCACTCCGGAACGAGCAGGGCCTCCTCAGCCTCCTTCTCTCCCGCCGCATCATCGGTGGAGTCGGGATCAGCACTTTTGGAGCCGGCCTCCGGTTCTTCATCAGCCGCTTGCAGTGGTGGCACAGGTAACGGTTGCGCTTCTGGAGGGGAGAGCGTTGCGTCCCACAGCAGCCGCTGTTTCAGGGCACGCCAGCTTTTCTCCATCTCCTCCACTTCTTTACGTGGCAGGCCACATCTTCCAGCACCGCATCCACCTTCTTCACTCTCTGCATTCTTGTGTCGGTCTCCCGACCTGGGGACGGTTCCGGTACAGGTAACAGCTCTTCAGGGGAACGGGGCCTGCGCGCCGCCGTTCCTCCACACAGCGTCTCCTGTCCTTCCGCCATCTCACTCCAGGCCAGACTGTGTTTTCCATCTGGAACAATCTGGTCTCTTCCGTGGAGGCGGGACTTTCGCTTCCTCTTCTTAGCATAGAGGATGAAGAGGAGGCGGATTTCTCTTGCAGTAGGGCAGGCTCTTGTATTATAATAGCATTTTGACAGGGCGCCCATTGCTTTCGCGCCACAGGGGGGGTACGCCCACGAAGGCACGCCCACCTTCTTCACCAGCGCCTCAGGGCGCGAACATGGCAGCAAAATGGCGGAAAATGGCGCCAAAAATCACAAAATAGCAAACAGTCTTTTTGCACAAAACAGTCCAATTCCAGGCACACAGGACTCACATCCAGTAAGCTTCGTATCCTGTTCGAGACGCCAAAGAATGAGCCGCACAACACTGGGTACCAGGGCTTATGGGGTACTCGGCACCGAGCCCGTTGAAGTCTATGGGGAATGTCACAAGTAGCACAGCTCGGTCCGTTGCCCTGGGCGCTCATACAAAGGGGGGTATTTACAGGGGATTTTAGGAATAGTTCGTGACGCCACCTGTGGTTTCTGATCAATGTGACCAGCGCTGCGGGGTGAAGCCTCTGAGGGTTGGGGCAGCAAGGTGGTAGGTCTCCCACAGGTGAGACTGGATGGATCCCTCAGGGTGTAATGGTGGTGCAGGGTGCAGGGTAATAAGTTAGTCACACACAAGCTGGTCTCTTTCCATACCTTTTACTGATGAAGGTTGCAGGTATGTCCCGGGAAGCTGCTCAGGGTGGAGTATGCACATCCAGGTAAATGCCAAGTAGGTTTAAGGCCTCCTTTCCCTTTAAAGTGTATGAGTCCTAACCTGCGTGAAGTCAGGTTTAACTCTGAATAGCACAGCTTCGCCCGGCCAACATTGTGGTGGAAGTCTTCTGTTGGGAGAACTAAGTCTATATGGCGGTACCTGCCAGACTCCTGTTCTGCCTGACCCCGGTTACGTATCGACACTTAGGGCTACCCTCTGCGACTTGAAGTCCAGCAGGGTCTCCGGTTTTCTATCACCAGCCGTGAAGGAACTAGCAATACTTCGGACCCGGTGTCCGGTTAGTTGATTGAAGGTGGTTTGTCACCGAAGTCAGTCCTTCCTAGGGTAACCACTCGCCCATCGCCCACTCTCCTCCTTAACATAAGCACAGGGCAGCAGTAGGTTCTGTCATTAGCTTTCTTCCTTCTTTCCAAAGCTCGCTGACTGATTCTCAGTTAACTCGATGTTCTGCAAACTGTAGTCCCCTTCCTTCTTTCTTTCCTTCAAAGACTCTGTCCAGAGAGGCTATCAGGACATTCCATCAGACTGATTTCATGCTCGCTCCGAGAGTCACTTTCCACTTGCATAGGGTACTAGCAGTCTGTCTGTTCTGAGATATCAGCTTGCAATTTCTCTCTCCTCTGTCTCTGACAGGAAATCCACACACGTCTGTCTCTAGCTCTGACTGAGCTCTGACAGGAAACTTGAATGGCTACTGCTGCCTAACTCACACCCTTAAATAGTCTAAGGTTCCCTCTAGTGGTAATACTGGGAAATGTGAGTGTTGTGAATGAATATCAGATTTTGCAGTTACCTTTTAGTGCATACTCCTGGAACATGTGTACCAAGCGCAGCTGGGCCACACACTCTCATATTCTCCCTGGCTCTGCCTGTGATCAACGCAGAAAGGTGAGAATGAGAGCCGTCTTTAGCACCTGCCGCCGTGGAACAGCGCTTACTGTAGCGCCTCTTCCCTGGGGGCCATCCGTGTGTTAATAATGCGTCACATGGGTGGCACACGTGTGCCGCACGTATTACACACCCAGACACCCACACAAGGACTCGGATATCTCTGGTAATGGTTTTTCCATTACCGTAAAGATCGTGACGTGTGAATCCGGCCTAAAGGGAACCTGTCAGCATTTTTTCCTGCTATAAGATTTGGACAACGCCTTTCAGGGCGTATCTTCTGCATTGCATAAATAAAGTACTTAACCCCCTGGTCCAATAAGCAAGCTAAGATAAATAACTTTTATTCTATTCACCGGTGGGCATGGGCGTACCCAGGATCAAAACTAGGGGGGGCAAGCCAATGTCACATCTTATACAGGTTACATCATATACACTGTACATTATCCTGCATATTAAGTATGGAGCGTTAGAACTGTTGTATATTGTATAATACAGCAGTGTATGCGACACTACGCTGTATATACCATATATTATACATGGCATACTCACCTCTATACAAAGAATAAGAGGCATTATAACCTGTATATGAAAAGTATAATACAGAAGTGTATATACACTCTATTATACCGCACACGATGTGTATGACCTGTATACACCATATACTACACTCTATATACCGCACACGATGTGTATGACCTGTATACACCATATACTACACTCTATATACCGCACACAATGTGTATGACCCTGTATACACCATATACTACACTCTTATTTTGAAGTAAAAAAAATAAAAATAAACAGGAACAAACACAATACTTAAAATAAAGAATAAGTAAAGTTAAAAATCAACAAACTTACTGGTATTTCAGTGGGAACTATGGGCCTGCTTTTGGCTAATGAGATGGTCAATGTTCGGTTCCATATTTGACACAAGTGAAGCAATTTTTCTCTTTCTTGATATCATTATTTCCTAGGGATTCCAAATTGCTATTAGTAAAATACCAATATCTATACAGCGCTACAAAAACAATATACCAGCAATAAAACTGCCCACACAGAGACATACAGCCTGCACTGCCCATCATTGCAGCCTTGCCAATCCATATCATTTCATCCTCATCAATGCACATAGTGGCGCAACTCCGCTTTTAGCTCAGGCTCAGACTGGTGTGGAGCCAAAGTCCCTAATAGGCAGGTAAATGTCCCCTATAGGCAGCATTGATCCCCAATAGGCAGCATATGTCCTCAATAGGCAGCATAGGTCCCCAATAGGCAGCATAGGTCCCTAATAGGCAGCATAGGTCCCCAATAGACAGCATAGGTCCCCAATAGGCAGGTAAATGTCCCGATAGGCAGCATAGGTCCCCAATACGCAGCATATGTCCTCAATAGGCAGCATAATCCCCCATAAGCAGCATAGTAGTCCCCATAGGCAGCATGATCCCCAATAGCAGCATAGTCCCAATAGCAGCATATCCCCAATAGCAGCATAGTCCCCAATAGCCAGCATAGTCCCCCAATAGCCAGCATATCCCCAATAGCCAGTAAATTCCCATAGCAGCATATCCCCAATAGCCAGCATAATCCTCAATAGCAGCATAATCCCCCTATAAGCCAGCATAGAATCCCCCATAGCCAGCATAATCCCCTATAGCCCGCATAATCCCCCTATAGCCAGCATAATCCCCCAATAGCCAGCATAATCCCCCTATAGCCAGCATAATCCCCCTATAGCCAGCATAATCCCCCAATAGCCAGCATAATCCCCCTAATAGCCAGCATAATCCCCCAATAGCCAGCATAATCCCCCATAGCCAGCATAATCCCCCTATAGCCAGCAAATCCCCCATAGCCAGCATAATCCCCCTATAGCCAGCATAATCCCCCTATAGCCAGCATAATCCCCTATAGCCAGCATAATCCCCCAATAGCCAGCATAATCCCCTAATAGCCAGCATAATCACCTATAGCCAGCATAATCCCCCTATAGCCAGCATAATCCCCCAATAGCCAGCATAATCCCCCAAAAGCCAGCATAATCCCCCAATAGCCAGCATAATCCCCCTATAGCCAGCATAATCCCCCTATAGCCAGCAGAATCCCCCTATAGCCAGCATAATCCCCCTATAGCCAGCAGAATCCCCCTATAGCCAGCATAATCCCCTATAGCCAGCAAATCCCCCAAGCCAGCAGACATAAAAAAAATAAATAATCCCTATAGCCAGCATAATCCCCCAATAGCCAGCATAATCCCCTATAGCCAGCATAATCCCTACTAGCCAGACATAATCCCCAAGGCCGCAGCCCGGCGCAGAATCACCCTATAGCAGCATAATAAGCCACAAACCCTATCAGTATCACCTATGCAGCAACCCCACAGGCCGCGGCCCGCGCGTCAAGAAAGTCAGTATCACCTGATCCCCTGCAAGGCGCGCTCGACTCCGTCCAGCCTGCTCAGGGCGGGACGCACAGGCGCCAGGCGCGTGATGACGATCACGTCGCCTGTGCGCATATGGAAGCGGCCTTCCTAACTCAGCACATTGCGCCCGCGATTAAAGGGCCCGCCGCCCGCCGGCAATGAACTGTCAGTTCAATGTCGGCAGGGCCGACGGGCCGGATCATGCACCGTGCGCCCCTGCTTCTAGGGGGGGGCACTTGCCCCCCCCTGCCCCACGGTGGGTACGCCCATGCCGGTGGGGCCGTACGGTGCTGTGCGGAAGGATGGGTGTCGCAGGTCCGGTTCCGGCACCTCCTATGTTCTTGCGACGACGCCCTCCTGCTTGCTTCATCGCTCTAATGTGCAGGCGTACTTTTGCTACCTGATGATGATAGAACAAAGTACTGAGGTGCCCATGCGCTGGGCCTCTCAGGCCTTTCCCATGCACCATGCATGAATTTGCTGTGCCCTTAACAAGGAAGATGAGTACGCTGCGCAGTAGAGCGATGAAGATAGCTGGAGGGCGGCGTCGCAAGAAGATGCGAGGCGCCGACAATGACCTGCAACACGCATCTGACCAGACCGGCCCACGCAGGTAAGTATACCAAAAATTTTTTTTGTTATATTTCCTGTCGGACTAGGGGATTATCGACAGCATTAGAGAATGCTGTAGAAATGCCCTGAAAGGCGGTGGCGGCATCTTAAAGCGGTCATAACTGCTGACAGGTTCTCTTAAATTTTTGGGTGACATTTCTAATCATCTTTTGTTTTCCTTTGCAGATTTCTGGCCACAGGAGAAAGCTATACATCACTACACCTCCAATTTAAAGTTGGTAAATCCACCATCTCTCAAATTGTGAGGTGCACATGTAACATGATCTGGCAGACGTTGCAGCCCATCGTGATGTCTTCCCCAACCGAGGAGACTTGGCTGCAGGTCGCAGCAGGCTTTCAGTCTGCGGCCAATTTCCCAAACTGCATAGGTGTCGTAGATGGTAAACATGTAAGGGTTCAGCAGCCACCACTATCAGGATCACGCTTCTTTAATTATAAGAAGTATTTTTCTGTGGTCCTGATGGCGGTGGCTGATGCACATTACAAATTTGTTGCCATTGATGTTGGTACCTATGGCAGTACTGGGGACTCTCGGGTGTTGTGAACATCACAGATAGGTCTGCAAATTTTTCAAAATTGCGGAACGCTTCCAGCACCACGACCTTTGCCAGGTTCCACATGTCCAGTGCCCTTTGTGATGGTATCGGATGAGGCATTTCCCTTAATGACTAACCTGCTGCGCCCATACCCACGAAGGGGACTGGATGCCCGGCGGAGGATTTTTAATTATCGGCTGAGTCATGCACGCAGATATGTGGAATGCACCTTCGGAATTATGAGTAGTCAGTGGAGGATCTTTCACACTGCCATCTAGTTGGATACTGACACCGTTGACGCTGTGATTAAGGCATGCTGTGTACTCCATAACTATGCTCGTGAGTACAGCACTGACATAGATGTGGAGTACCAGCAGCCACTATTTAATCCAGTGCCCAACGTGGGTCTGGGAAGGCCATCTAACTCTGCTGCATGTGTGCAAGAAACCTTAACTGACTACTTTATGAGTCCTGAAGGTGCCGTGCACTGGCAATACTTCAGTGTGTTGGTGATGTGCCGCCTGACCAGCAGAGGATGGAAGAAAATTGAGCAAAAAGAAGAAACCTAGAAAATTGTTTATTTGTTTGTGATCAAAATGCTAACTATATTTTTATTTATTAAAAAAAAACATAAATGCATGTTAGTTTGTTGTGTTTAATGTATTTTATTTTTAGTATTATAATTAGGAGTGATGGGAGAGGGAGCGTCACATGACTCTCCTCTATCACTGCTTTCTGGATCAGCTTCTATGATGCTGATAACTTTAATGCACAATTGTTGGGGGGGGTGGAGGTGCGGCGCCGTGACCCTCTTTACTCAGGGAAACCATAGTGGCTGCATGGGTGCCCCTGGAGGAGGTGTGGCCCTAGGCAGATGCCTCATATGCCTGCCCATAATGCTGGACATCAGGGCTGTGGAGTCGGTTAGGCAAACCTCCCACTACAACTCCGACCCCTCAATTTCCATGAATCCAAGTCCAACGCCACAACTCCTACTATGACTCCAACAAAATGGTCTACAACTCAGACTCCACAACCCTGCGGGACAAGATCTTAGGCCGGGAACACACTTGCAAGTGTGATGCAAGAAACTTGCATTAACCCCTCTCTGCCATCAGACGTACTATTCCGTCCATATGACCCTGGACCTAATTCCCTTGGACGGAATAGTACGTCATGGGCGATCAGCTGCGCTCCCGGGGGGAGCGTAGCTGATCGCCGCCGGGTGTCAGCTGTATATCACAGCTGACACCCAGCACTATGTGTCAGGAGCGATCACGGACCGCTCCCGGCACATTAACCCCTGGCACACTGCGATCAAACATGATCGCGGTGTGCCCGGGGCACAGGGGAGGATCGCGCAGGGTGGGGGCTCCCTGCGCGCTCCCCTGAGACCCTCAGAGCAGCGCGATGTGTTGCGCTGTTCCGAGGGTCCGTCCTCCCTCCAGGTCCCCGGATCCAAGATGGCGCCGGGGTCCTGCAGGGAGGCGGCTTCCTCAGTGCCTGCTGAGAGCAGGCGCAGAGGAAGCCTGCAGCGATGCCACTGTCACACCAGCGATCTGATAAAATACTGTGATGTCCCACCCTGGGACAAAGTAAAAAAGTAAAAAAAATAAAAATAAAAAGTGGTAAAAAAAATCATAAAAAGAAAAAAAAATATTCCCCAATAAATTCATTTCTTCCTGTAAATAAAAAAAACAAAACAGTAAAAGTACACATATTTGGTATCGCCGCGTCCGTAACGACCCCCCCTATAAAACTGTCCCACTAGTTAACCCCTTTAGTGAATCCCTTAAAAAAAAAACTAAGCAAAAAATCAATGCTTTATCATCATACCGCCGAACAAAAAGTGGAATAACACACGATCAAAAAGACAGATATAAATAAACATGGTACCGCTGAAAACGTCATCTTGTCCCGCAAAAAACGAGCCGTCATACAGCATCATCAGCGAAAAAAATATAAAAGTTATAGCTCGCAGAATAAAGCGATGCAAAAATAATGATTTTTTATATAAAATTGTTTTTATTCTATAAAAGCGCCAAAACATAAAAAAATGATATAAATGAGGTATCGCCATAATCGTACTGACCCGAAGAATAAAACTGCTTTATCAATTTTACCACACGCGGAACGGTATAAACGCCTCCCCCAAAAGAAATTCATGAATTGCTGATTTTTGTTCATTCTAACCTCCCAAAAATCGAAATAAAAAGCGATCAAAAAATGTCATGTGCTCAAAAATGGTACCAATAAAAATGTCAACTCGTACCGCAAAAAATAAGACCTCACATGACTCTGTGGGCCAAAAATATGCAAAAATTTTAGCTCTCAAAATGTGGTGATGCAAAAAACTATTTTTTGCAATAAAAAGCGTCTTTTAGCGTGACAGCTGCCAATCACAAAAACCCGCTATAAATAGTAAATCAAACCCCCCTTTATCACCCCCTTAGTTAGGGAAAAATAATAAAATTAAAAAAATGTATTTGTTTCCATTTTCCTGTTAGGGTTAGGGTTGCGGCTAAAGTTAGGGTTAGGGTTATGGTTGGGATTAGGGTTAGGGGTGTGTTAGGGTTAGGTTTGTGGTTAGGGTTGGGACTAGGGTTAGGGGTGTGTTGGGGTTAGGGTTGGAGTTAGAATTGGGGGGTTTCTGCTGTTTAGGCACATCAGGGGCTCTCCAAATGTGACATGGCGTCTGATCTCAATTCCAGCCAATTCTGCGTTGAAAAAGTCAAACGGTGCTCCTTCACTTCTGAGCTCTGCCATGCGCCCAAACAGTAGTTTACCCCCGCATATGGGGTATCAGCGTACTCTGGACCACAAGAGTTATTGTGCAATTTGTCCTATTTCTTCTGTTACCCTTGGGAAAATAAAAAACTGGGGGCGACAAAATCATTTTTGTAAAAAAAAAATGATTTTTTTATTTTTACGGCTGTATGTTATAAATTTTCTGTGAAGCACTTGGGGCTTCATAGCGCTCACCACACTTCTAGATAAGTTCCTTGTGGGGTCTATTTTCCAAAATGGGGTCACTTGTTGGGGATTTCCACTGTTTAGGCGCATCAGGGGCTCTCCAAATGCGACATGATGCCCCCAGACCATTCCATCAAAGTCTGCAATCCAAAACGTCACTACTTCCCTTCCGAGCCCAGACGTGCACACATACAGTCGTTTTCTCACACATGTTGGGTATCAGCGTACTCAGGACAAATTGGACAACAAATTTTGGGGTCCAATTTCTCCTGTTACCCTTGTGAAAATAAAATAATGGGGGCGAAAAAATCATTTTTGTAAAAAAAAAAAAGGATTTTTTATTTTTACGGCTGTACGTTATAAACTTCTGGGAAGCACTTCGAGGTTCAAAGTGCTCACCACACATCTAGATAAGTTCCTTGTGGGGTCTATTTTCCAAAATGGGTCACTTGTGGGGGTTTCCACTGTTTAGGCACATCAGGGGCTCTCCAAATGCGACATGACGCCCCCAGACCATTCCATCAAAGTCTGCAATCCAAAACGTCACTACTTCCCTTCCGAACCCCGACGTGCGCCCATACAGTAGTTTACTCCCACATATTAGGTATCAGCGTACTCAGGACAAATTGGACAACAACATTTGGGGTCCAATTTCTCCTGTTACCCTTGTGAAAATAAAATATTGGGGGCGAAAAAATCATTTTTGTAAAAAAAAAAAAAGATTTTTTATTTTACGGCTGTACGTTATAAACTTCTGTGAAGCACTTTGGGGTTCAAAGTGCTCACCACACATCTAGATAAGTTCCTTGAGGGGTCTAGTTTCCAAAATGGTGTCATTTGTGGGGGGTTTCCACTGTTTAGGCAGATCAGGAGCTCTCCAAACATGACATGGCATCCAGCTAATTCTGCATTGAAAAAGTCAAACGGCGCTCCTTCCCTTCCAAACTCTGCCATGCACCCAAACAGTGGTTTACCCCTACATATGGGGTATCAGCGTACTCAGGACAAATTGCACAATAACTTTTGGAGTCTTGTTACCCTTGGGAAAATAAAAATTGGGGTGAAAAGATCAATTTTGTGGAAAAAATATGATTTTTTAATTTTACGGCTCTACGTTATAAACTTGTGTGAAGCACTTGGGGGTTCAAATTGCTCACCAAAGATCTAGATAAGTTCCTTAGGGGGTCTAGTTTCCCAAATGGGGTCACCTGTGGGGGGTTTCCACTGTTTAGGCACATCAGGGACTCTCCAAATGCAACATGGCGTCCAATCTCAATTCCAGCCAATTTTGGTTGGAAAAAGTCAAATGGTGCTCCTTCCATTCCGAGCTCTGCCATGCGCCCAAACAGTGGTTCCCCCCCACATATGGGGTATCAGTGTACTCAGGACAAATTGGACAACAACTTTTGAGGTCCAATTTCTCCTGTTACCTATGGGAAAATAAAAAATTAGTGACTAAGAGATAATTTTTGTGGGAAAAAAATAGGATTTTTTTTTTTCATGCCCGGGCATTATAAACTTGTGTGAAGCACTTGGGGGTTCAAAGTGCTCACCAAAGATCTAGATAAGTTCCTTAGGGGGTCTAGCTTCCAAAATGGGGTCACTTGTGGGGGGTTTCCACTGTTTAGGCTCATCTGGGGCAGTACAAACGGAACATGACCCCCATCAATGTTTGCATTCCAAAACGTTACTGCTTCCTTTCCAAGCCCTGCCGTGCGCCCAAACAGTTCCCCCCCCCACATATGGGGTATCAGCGTACTCAGACAAATTGGACAACAACTTTTGGGGTCCAATTTCCTTGGGAAAAATCAAAAATTTGGGACTAAAAAATCATTTTTGTGGAAAATTATTATTTTTTTTTCACACCCAGGCATTATAAACTTTTGTGAAGCACTTTGGGGTTCAAAGTGCTCACAACAGATCTAGATAAGTTCCTTAGGGGGCCTAGTTTCCAAAATGGTGTCACTTGTGGGGGGTTTCCACTGTTTAGGCGCATCAGGGGCTCTCCAAACACGACATGGCGTCCAATCTCAACTCCAGCCAATTTTAGTTTGAAAAAGTCAAACGGCGCTCCTTCCCTTACGAGCTCTGCCGTGTGCCCAAACAGTGGTTTTCCCCCACATATAGGGTATTGGCGTACTCAGGAGAAATTGCACAACAACTTTATCTGCCCATTTTCTCCTTTTACCCTTGTCAAAATAAAAAAAGTTTGTAAAAGATCATTTTTGTGGCTAAAAAGTTAAATATTAATTTTTTCCTTCCACGTTGCTTCAGCTCCTGTGAAGCACCTGAAGGGTTATTAAACTTCTTGAATGTGGTTTTGAGTACCTTGAGGGGTGCAGTTTTTAGAATGGTGTCACTTTTGGTATTTTCTGCTATATAGACCCCTCAAAGTGACTTCAAATGTGAGGTGGTCCCTAAAAAAATGGCTTTGTAAATTTGTTGTAAAAATGAGAAATCACTGGTCAACTTTTAACCCTTATAATTTCCTAACAAAAAAAATTTTGGTTCCAAAATTGTGCTGATGTAAAGTAGACATGTGGGAAATGTTATTTCTTAACTATTTTGTGTGACATATTTCTCTGTTTTAAGGGAAAAAAAATTCAAAGTTTGAAAATTGCAAAATTTTCAAAATTTTCGCCATATTTGTGTTTTTTTCAAAAATAAATGCAAGTTATATTGAAGAAATTATACTTCTAACGTGAAGTACGATATGTCATGAGAAAACATTCTCAGAATCGCGAAGATCCGTTGAAGCGTTCCAGAGTTATAACCTCATAAAGAGACAGTGGTCAGAATTGTAAAAATTGGCCCGGTCATTAACGTGCAAACCACCCTTGGGGGTGAAGCGGTTAATCCCTGCCAGTGTCGTCAGCTCTCGTTACCGTAGTGTGCGGCAGCATAGAAATACATGCAGACGTACACTATGGCAAAGTGTGCCGGTGGCAGTGGCGGAAATTGAATAGAGAGACTCTTGCGAGTTTGGAAAGCGCAACACTCGCAAGTGTGACCACGGCAAAATGTAAGTCCATGATAGCCATAACAATAGCCATTTTTAGATTGCATTGTGACTGATTCTGCTCAGTCAAAAGTATCCATCCAAAGATGGTGGTGTAGGGTGGGAAGGTCGCCAGGAATATATTTAGATCTCGCCTGTTCATTAGGTCAGGGAATACATTTGTATCACCACTCCAGCACTCTAATAAATGATCTGGAGTAGTGGCAAAAGTATGTTATTCATCGGAAGAGCCCTTGTACTGTATATACCCCTTATGTTAATCAAATCTAGGGTCTCATTCACCTTCTTAGTTGTCTCACTTTCTTTTTTTTTTGTTTTTTTTTTTGGGGGGGGGTGCTCAGTTAATGCCACAGGATAGGCAGCTCTTTTTGTGGTCAGGGTTGCATCACTTTGGGGAGCAGAACCAGACGATGCCCCAGCAGATGCCGAAGCCGACGTGCCAGCAACTACTGTTGAAGTCGGACCAGCAGCTACAGACAACGAAGTTCCAGCAGCTGCAGAATCCGATGTTCCTGCTGCCTCTTGACTGTCGGTGTCTTTGGGCTCAGGAGCACTAATGTTCCCTTCAGTGCTGTGAAAATAAACCAAAAGAAGTCTTCATTATTAAGTCAATTTATATGGATAATTACTACATTCAAATTATTTGTAAAAAATTACCTCCGCAAAGTCCTGCTTGTGATCAAAAATTGAAGTTCCTCATAAAAGTGAAAGTTTATTCTTGCAGGTGATGATCCACTCTTGTTTATATTGCTTTTTATTTTGTGAAATCTGTTGCAAACAGAACGCCACTGTTGTTTCACATCTTTAGCTAAAATAAAAATAACAAACCACTACGATCAATTTCATTCCATTATTGAATGAATATTATTAATTTTTAAAGACCGTTAAAAAATAATTACAAATTTGCGACTATAGGGTATTATTGTACGAGTCAAACTCAGGATATAGGTCCCTGCAGATTCTGGTCCAGCAGATATCACGATGATATTTATCCTTGTAGGACTCACAAGCCGGGTCCCAAAGCGCAGGCATGTCCCTTACCTATAATGTATACCATAATGTAATTAGATAACATATTCCTATTTATAATGTTAACAGACACAAATCTAAGTAAAAAAAACATACAAAATGTATGTATATATATATATATATATATATATATCACTGTAAATATAAAGAAAGCCCCAGGCGCACTAGAAGAACCAATGTAAAGCTGGGATAAATATTGGCAAATTAACCTCTATTTACCAGAGGTACAAATTGTAGAAAGAATTAATAATTATATGCGCTAAACATGGGAATTGAAATTATTCACCAAGTAGTACTGATATCCACAGTGGTAAATAAGGTGCTAATGTTAAAAATAACAGTACCTTTATATGAATCTTAGAGATATGTATCCAAGTGGTTAGAAGGTCCTGTTGGTGATGATGAACTTCTCTCCCCCAGTGTCCAAATATAGTCAGGTGGGGATTCTTTTGTGAAAAAGCAATAAAAACCTTTAGTCCTCTGATAGATGCTTTCGCAAGCTTGTCGGTATATTAACAGGGATGGGTCCTGCGTATGAGAAGAGGTAATTACATACATCAAATGTCCAGGAAAGAAAGCAGATTTATTTTTGAAATGAATACCCTTGTTCCAAACGGTCTGAACAACGAAATTGAGCTGTTTGCTTTCAATATGTGAATCGGCAACATGTATATATAGTGCACACTGAGCACGCAGGACCCATCCCTGACGAAAGAATTAGTGAATTCCGAAACGTGTAGGAATTGTGGTCCTGTGTGCACACCGTAGCCAGTCACGTGTCAGTGACGTCACGCAAGGTCCTGCAGCGACGCTGCTCCTCGCCGGTCTCTTACTCAAATCTGCAGAGAATACGATCCTATACAACTACGGGGGTTTCCGCCACCGGCCGGGACGGTGCCCCCTTGTTAATACACCGACAAGCTTGCGAAAGCATCTATCAGAGGACTAAAGGTTTTTATTGCTTTTTCACAAAAGAATCCCCACCTGACTATATTTGGACACTGGGGAGAGAAGTTCATCATCACCAACAGGACCTTCTAACCACTTGGATACATATCTCTAAGATTCATATAAAGGTACTGTTATTTTAACATTAGCACCTTATTTACCACTGTGGATATCAGTACTACTTGGTGAATAATTTCAATTCCTATGTTTAGCGCATATAATTATTAATTCTTTCTACAATATATATATATATATATATATATATATATATATATATATATATATCTATATGTGCTATATATAGATATATAATATGTATATACAGTACAGACCTAAAGTTTGGACACACCTCATTTAAAGATTTTTCTGTATTTTCATGACTATGAAAATTGTAGATTCACACTGAAAGGCATCAAAACTATGAATTAACACATGTGGAATTATACATTACACTTTACAAAAAATTGTGAAACAACTGAAAATATGTCTTATATTCTAGGTTCTTCAAAGTAGCCACCTTTTGCTTTGATGACTGCTTTGCACACTCTTGGCATTCCCTTGATGAGCTTCAAGAGGTAGTCACCAGAAATGGTTTTCACTTCACAAGTGTGCCCTGTCAGGTTTAATAAGTGGGATTTCTGGCCTTATAATGTGGTTGGGACCATCAGTTGTGTTGTGCAGAAGTCAGGTGGATACACAGCTGATAGTCCTACTGAATAGACTGTTAGCGGCTTTTTTCTTGCCATAATACAAATTCTAAGTAAAGAAAAACGAGTGGCCATCATTACTTTCAGAAATGAAGGTCAGTCAGTCAGAAAAATTGGGAAAACTTTGAAAGTGTCCCCAAGTGCAGTTGCAAAAACCATCAAGCGCTACAAGGAAACTGGCTCACATGAGGACCGCCCAGGAAAGGAAGACCAAGAGTCACCTCTGCTTCTGAGGATAACTTTATCCGAGTCACCAGCCTCAGAAATCGCAGGTTTACAGCAGCTCAGATTAGAGACCAGGTCAATGCCACACAGAGTTCGAGCAGCAGACACATCTCTACAACAACTGTAAAGAGGAGACTTTGTGCAGCGGGCCTTCATGGTAAAATAGCTGCTAGGAAACCACTGCTAAGGACAGGCAACAAGCAGAAGAGACTTGTTTGGGCTAAAGAACACAAGGAATGGACATTAGACCAGTGGAAATCTGTGCTTTGGTCTGATGAGTCCAAATTTGAGATCTTTGGTTCCAACCACCGTGTCTTTGTGCGACGCAGAAAAGGTGAACGGATGGACTCTGCATGCCTGGTTCCCACCGTGAAGCATGGAGGAGGTGGTATGATGGTGTGGGGGTGCTTTGCTGGTGACACTGTTGGGGATTTATTCAAAATTGAAGGCATACTGAACCAGCATGGCTACCACAGCATCTTGCAGCGGCATGCTATTCCATCCGGTTTGCGTTTAGTTGGACCATCATTTATTTTTCAATAGGACAATGACCCCAAACACACCTCCACGCTGTGTAAGGGCTATTTTACCAAGAAGGAGAGTGATGGGGTGCTACTCCAGATGACCTGGCCTCCACAGTCACCTGACCTGAACCCAATCGAGATGGTTTGGGGTGAGCTGGACCGCAGAGTGAAGGCAAAAGGGCCAACAAGTGCTAAGCATCTCTGGGAACTCCTTCAAGACTGTTGGAAGACCATTTCCGGTGACTACATCATGAAGCTCATCAAGAGAATGCCAAGAGTGTGCAAAGCAGTCATCAAAGCAAAAGGTGGCTACTTTGAAGAACCTAGAATATAAGACATATTTTCAGTTGTTACACAATTTTTGTTAAGTATATAATTCCACATGTGTTAATTCATAGTTTTTATGCCTTCAGTGTGAATGTACAATTTTCATAGTCATGAAAATACAGAAAAATCTTTAAATGAGAACGTGTGTCCAAACTTTTGGTCTGTACTGTACATACAGTATGTATACAGAGAGATAGATAAATAGATATTTATAGATAGATGATAGAAATATATATATAGATAGTGTGGTGTAGTGACCCCTGATGCAGCTAGGGGGCACTGTGTATGCTCCTCGAGATATGCATGGAAGCATGGTTTGTGTTGTGGTAAAGGACCTGTGATGAGGTCATGATCAGGTGACCTAACCATGTGATCCTGACCTCACCTATGGGCGGGGTTATGCCTATGTAATGGAGTTTGTTTGGCACCTGGAAGAGTGTTGTGGGAGTCTGTGAGTGTGAACAGACTACCATGCGTCCAGGCGGGACATTACAGAGAGGTCTCTGTCTGGAGAGTGTGTGGGAGTCTGCCAGTGTGGACAGACTACCATGTGTCCCGGCGGGACATTACAGAGAGGTCTCTGTGTCTGAGGAGTGAGGCTCCAGGCAGGAGCTGAAGTACTGAAGATTTGCATTGCCTGTGACTGTGAGGTTTATGATGTAATAAACCTGATGATTTTTGGATAAGAAAAGTGTCTCCTGATTACCTCTGAAGCAGCCGAGTGAGTTGAAACCTTACAATTGGTGGAGAATGCGGGCAGCGACCCAAGGAGCACATGTTCCAGGACTGGGAATGAGGAATCAGAGGAGGAACGGACGGTCTGTGAAAACCGTGAGTGTGACCAGTGGTCACGAATAAACTGTGCATTTATGTTTATGTGGTGCCTCTGATATGAGGTATCTGAAGAAGCTGTTAAGCAGTGGTGACAGACAGGAGTCTGTGTTATGTTGACCGGGGTCATTGAAAATGGAGAAAAAGCATGCTGATAGGATACCTCTGAGGAGGAGGTCTCCAGGAACCTGTGTGGATGACGCCAACAGGTAACGGTCTTGAAAACCGTGTTATGCTGGTCGGGACCAGAGGGAACTGTTCATGAGAGAAAGACTGTTTTTTTTTTCCTTTGTTGGATGCCTCTGAGGAGGAGGTGTCCGGAAACCTGAGTGATCAACAGGTAACAGACAGGAGTCTGTGGTGTACTGACGGGTCAGTGAGAAACTGTTTTTTCCTTTATGGGATGCCTCTATGGAAAAGGAGGTGTCCGGAAACCTGAGTGATCAACAGGTAACAGACAGGAGTCTGTGTTGTACTGACAGGTCAGTGAAAAAATTGTTTTTTTTCTTTGTGTGATGCCTCTATGAGAGAGGAGGTATCCGGAAAATCTCTCTGGCTGAGAGTGTAACAGACAGGAGTCTGTGTTGTGCTGACGGGTCAGTGAGAAACTGTTTTTTTTTTTCTGGAACACGTGTGAGGTGTTTGCTGTGGCTCGGAGGAGTCATGAAGGTGACAAGCGGCTGGCTGTGACTCGTGGGGTCACGAAGGTGACAAGCGGCAAGACAGCGCAGCGTGCAGAGACTTGTGGTAGCAGGAGCTACAGTGACTGTTGCAGCAAGAAGTTCTGCAGCAGCCGGAGCTGCAGTAACAGCCACAGCAGCTTAGGAGTAGCATCTGAAGGTGCTGGTTGTTGGTGGCTGCAACGGAAGCGGTGGCAGTACCAGCAGGAGCTGGTGTGGGAAAGAAGGACAGTGTGAACCGAAGCACACAAACTCTTAAAGGGCCAGTACACGCCCTAAGTAAAAGACACTGTCTAAGAGTACTGTGTGGACTGGGGCCTGTAAGAGCCGTGGTGTGTACCCCAGTGATGGGTGGTGTCCCTAAAAGAAGAGGAGTCCCAAAAGGGGGGCGGCAACCCAAAACAGGGATGGTTACCCAAAAGGGGGTGGAGTCCCAAAAGGGGGCGATAACCCAAATTTGGATTGTGGCCCGAAAGGGGGTGGAGTCTCAAAAGGGGGTGGTAGCCCAAATCAGTAAAGTTGCCCAAAAGGGGGCGGAGTCCCAAAAGGGGGCGGTAACACAAATTAGGATGATGGCCCAAAAGGGGGCGGCAACTCAAATTGGGATGGTGGCCCAAAAGGGGGCAGAGTCCCAAAAGGGGCGGTAACCCAAATTGGGATGGTGGCCCGAAAGGGGGCGGAGTCCCAAAAGGGGGTGGCAACCCAAAAGGGGATGGTGGCCCAAAAGTGGGTGGAGATTCCAAAAGGGTGTTATGCTGGTATACCACCGAACTTAGTGTACCCCTATGAGAGGAAGCGGGACTTCACGTTATTTGAAAAGGCATGGGAAATTGATAAAGTGTGTTGTTGTTCAGAGGAGGGAGCCCCATCACAGCAGGTGGCTGTAGTGGTTCCTTGTCGTGTGATGTGTGAAAAGAAGGTAACACCTAATAGCGATAGTCCAGAGTTCCAGGTGACCGGGAGAAAGTGTGGGTCAGACCAACTCGGGGACTTGGACGTGACAAGACATGTGACCGTTTAGAAACGGTAGAGCTCCAGGAAAGGGGTCAGAGACCTGTCTAAGTGGGGACGTGCTGTTCCAGGATGACAGGGGGAGTGGGAGTGACTCCTATGCAGACTGTGACTCGACCGCAAGGGAAAGTGAGTGCAGTAAGCTGGACTTTCTAAAGTTACCGAGAGTCGTGAGACAGTGGAAACTGCGGATGCAGGAACGGGCGGAACTCTGGAGAGGCAGAGTGGGTGTAGGCAAGAGTGCCCAGCCAAAAATGTAATTAAAGAGGTGATGGTGCGACATGTGCTGGCTAAAAGAGAGCAGGGCCATGAGATAGAGCTGTTTAAAGAAACAGTGAAAGAGACAGTAGAGCGAGAAAGGGTCCTGAGACAAATGATTGAGCACAAAGTGGAGGAGCTGGAGAAGGAAGTCTCTAAGCTCAGAGATCATCTGTCAGCGTGTAAGAGAATGAACAAGGCTCTATGGAAAGAGACGGAGGTGCTCAGAGAGGAACAAGAGAAACATCAGCAGGAGTGTCGCTGCTTGGCAGAAGAGCAAGATAGAGTTCTCCGAGAGCTCAAGATAGAGGAGGAGACTAGTGCCCAGCTCCAGATATCTATGGGAGAAGAAATCCAACAAGGGAAGTGCCATGCAGATGGACACACAAGGGAGAGCGATGTCTTGGAAAACTGTACTAATGCTCAGGACGAGGAGGTCCAACAGTCTGTCCAAGAAGGTGACGGGTCGGGTTTCAAGTGTGTAATAGAGATACCCGAAGACCTGCGAGAAGTGTGTGCCAGTGAGGAAGTGCATGAGGCCTTTAGAAAGGCGGTAGAAGCATGTAGTGTGAACTGGGTGCCAGAGAGGAAACAGTTAGTCATACTGTCAACTAAGGAAGTCACACTGAAGCGGGTGGCTATCCTGAGAGACATGCATCTACAATGCCTCCGAACAAAACAGATGATCATGTGGAGGAATAAAGAAGCCGCTCGAAGTTTGGAGCAAGCAAGAAAGGCTCAAAGTCGGCTTGGATTGGTGGAAGACATCATTCAAATGCCCAGAGGTCTGGTGAAGAAAGTCATCGGAACACTTGGGAAAGTGATGCAGGAGATGGTGAATAAGTCCGGTGTGACGAGAGTCAGGATTCCGGCGGATGACGAAGTCCAGGTCAGGGGTGAAGATGGGATGGTTCCATTCCTCGTTGTCGGATCCAGGGAGAGCCTTGGGAATATCCGGATGCTCCTGGAGTATCGTGTGTCATACTTGAGAGAAGTAGAGCAGCTAGGACTGGAGAGGGAGCAGGTCAACAGAGAGCTGCAGGAAATGGAAAGAAGATGGTCGCCACCTTCAATCCGTAGTGTTGAGAGGCGAAGAGCGCCTGATGGAAGAGGTAGAAATAGTGATGCCTCAGTTAGCTCAGTGATGAGTGACCTAAGCAGGAGAACCTGTGGTGGACGAGCTGAAAAGGACTCAGACCAGACAGGACGTATGGGTGCAGGGGAATTGCGACGCCGTACTGACCGCTGGGGAGGCGGGTGGTCTGACAGAGGGCCCGACTTAGCCAGACGGTTTGACTGGCAGAGATGACCGAGAAGGATCTCTGGTCGGGTAACAAGTGTTCAACCCCACAAGTTTGAACAGAGGGGGGAGGTATGTGGTGTAGTGACCCCTGATGCAGCTAGGGGGCACTGTGTATGCTCCTCGAGATATGCATGAAGCATGGTTTGTGTTGTGGTAAAGGACCTGTGATGAGGTCATGATCAGGTGACCTAACCATGTGATCCTGACCTCACCTATGGGCGGGGTTATGCCTATGTAATGGAGTTTGTTTGGCACCTGGAAGAGTGTTGTGGGAGTCTGTGAGTGTGAACAGACTACCATGCGTCCAGGCGGGACATTACAGAGAGGTCTCTGTCTGGAGAGTGTGTGGGAGTCTGCCAGTGTGGACAGACTACCATGTGTCCCGGCGGGACATTACAGAGAGGTCTCTGTGTCTGAGGAGTGAGGTTCCAGGCAGGAGCTGAAGTACTGAAGATTTGCATTGCCTGTGACTGTGAGGTTTATGATGTAATAAACCTGATGATTTTTGGATAAGAAAAGTGTCTCCTGATTACCTCTGAAGCAGCCGAGTGAGTTGAAACCTTACAATAGATAAGTAATAGAAAGATATATAGATAATATATAGATAGAAAGAAAGATAGATATAAAGCTAGATAGATAAATAGATAGATAATACATACATTAATGGATATAGATAGATATAGCTAGATAATAGCTAAAAAGAGATTATAGATAGAAAGATAATAGAGAGAAAGATAGATGGATAGATATATCTGTAGATAAATCTATCTATCTATAGATATATCTATCCATATATCTATAGATATATCTATCTATAGATATATCTATCCATCTTCCTATAGGTATATGTATTAATCTATAGGTATACATCTATCCATCTATAGGTATATCTATCTATAGATATAGTTAGATATATTTAGATAGATATTTAAATGATAGAAACATAGATATAGATAGACAGATAATAGAAAAATAGATTGATATAGATAGATTATAGATAGATACAGAACAGCAACTGACATTAATCTGTGTGAAATGCTTTTATTTTTTTAAAAAGTTAAAAAAAAATGGCGTGGGCTCCTGCACAATTTTCTGTGCCAGAGAGGGAAAGACAGTGACTGGGGCAGATATTAATAGCCTAGGAAGGGACCATGGATATTGCCCCCCCCCCGGCTACAAACACCAGCCCGCAGCTGTCCCAGAAATGGCGCATCTCTAAGATGCGCCAATTCTGGCACCCAGCCTCTCTCTTCCCATTGCCGTGTAGCGGTGGCATATGGGATAATAAGGGGTTAATGTCACCTTTGTATTGTAAGGTGACATCAAGCCCGGTTAGTAATGGAGAGGTGTCAATAAGACAACAATGCATTACTAATCCTAAAATAAAAATGGCGTGGGCTCCCGCCCAATTTTCAGGTCCAGAAGGGAAAGCCAGTGACTGGGGACAGATATTAATAGCCTAGGAAGGGGGGTAATAACCATGGATCTCCCTAAGCTATTAATATCAGCCCCACAGCTGTCTGCATAGCCTGGCTATTAAAATACGGGGTCCCAAAAAAAAACAACATGGGGTCCCCCTATAATTAATAGCCAGAAAAGGCTATGTAGACAGCTGCGGGCTGATTTTAATAGCCTAGGAAGGGGCCATGGATATTAGCCCCCCCGACTATAAACAACTGCCCGCAGCCGCCCCAGAAATGGCCCTTCTGGAGGAGAGCGTGAGAGAGAGAGAAGCACAGTGGATGCTTTACCAGGTCCACCTAACAAATGCACAGCTAAAATGCATGACAATCGCCAAATTTCCGCATCAATTCCACATGAAATCTGCAGAAAATTTTGCAGGCTAATCTGCAACGTGTACACATACTGTACCCTGAGGGTATGTGCACACGTTGCGGATTCTACTGTGCAATTTTCCGCGCAGATTTTGCTAAATCCGCAGGTAAAATGACCTGCGTTTTACCTGCGGATTTAGTGCGCACACTATGGGTATGTGCACATGTTGGGGATTTTGATGTGGATCCGCAACGTTTTTGGACGCTCTGAATTGCATCAGATCCGCAGTGTAGTGCATGGCCAATGTAAATCTATGGGAAAAGGAGATTTGTTTGTGCACAATCAGGATGTCATCCAGAAAACGGCCGCACCATCTCAAATACTGATTAAAGGGATTGTTGATGTTATAAATATATTTTCTATCCCACCAAGCTACATCAAGAATTTAATACAGTATAGATTAAAACAGAGAGGCTATCAAGATTCACTGTTAAAAAAGCAAAGTCCAGAATAGATGGAGTTGCTAGGTCTGATCTATTGCTGAACAAGGGAACTACAAAACTTAAAAAAAATGGCAAAGCTGATTGCATCTCTAAACTCAATGCAAATAAAAAGAAGAAATCTCCTATTAGGATAGATATGGTCAGCAAAAAATTAGTTTTGTTACAGCTTATAGTAAACAGTTCATATGTGACTTAAATATGAGTGTCTGAGCAAAGAGTCTGAATACTTATGACCATGTGATATTTCAATTTTTCTTTTTTTATAAATTTGCAAAAATTTCTACATTTCTGGTTTTTATCAGTAAAGATGGAGTGCAGAGTGTACATTAATGAGAAAAAATGAACTTTTTTGCATTTATCTAATGGCTACAATGAAACAAAGAGTGAAAAATTTAAAGGGGTCTGAATACTTTCCGAACCCACTGTATATTGAGAAAATAGGGAAAGGAAAGAAGTGCTTTACAATCTTGATTAATAGGCTAATATTCCATAACCCTCTTTTTTGATTAACTTAAATCACCAATATTTAAATAATACCTTGATGAACTCCCTCAATGTTTTTTTTTGTGTTTTTTTTTCTGTGTGTGTTTTTTTTCTTGCAAAACAATTGTACTCTTCATTCATGAAACTCTGATGTGTATATTTTTATATTTATTCTGTTTCATTTGTTATGTCATTGTGGCTTAAGATTGTTTCCTCTCAATTGCATGGCTTCTCACATATTTTCCTTGTAAATAATCATATGGCTAATCTCACTAAATGGGAGTGGTATTGTATTTTTAAGCGATTGCACCAGATTCTGTAATTTGTTACGACTAAGGCTACTTTCACACATCAGTTTTTTGACGTCAGGCGCGATCCGGCGTGTTTTTAAAAAAACGGAACCGGTACCGGATGCGTTTTTTTGTAATTGACTTTCATTAGCGCCAGATCGCGCCTGATGTCACTGCGTTGCATCAGTTTTTGGCCGGATCCAGCGGAAATGTACATTCCGGCGGCCGGACAAAACGGTCACTGCAACATTTTGTTTTTTTTCCGGACCCGCCTGATAGTGCCTGAAGCGGCGCATCAGGCGTCCGGAAATAATACAAGTCTATGGAACCCGACCAGTCTTTTGTGCAATCCGTCAAAGGGCTGATCTGGATTCTGGAACACTAATACTACTACCACTACTACTACTACTACTCGGTCCGGACATGTGTACCTGCATTTTTCGGCTGCAAAACTTCTTTTTCCGGGTTCAAAAGTTCAGGTCGGATCCAGCAAAAAAACTGATCCATTGCATCAGTTTTTTCATTTCAGCGCCGGATCCGTCCTATCAGGTGTTCGACGGATTATGCCTGACACAAAAAAACTGATGTGTGAAAGTAGCCTAAGGCTTTCGCCAAAACGCGTCAATCAGTTACTGTCTACCCTGATGTGATTTTTTTAATGATTTTCTAATAAAAACAAGGATATTTTTAATTCAAGGATCCAGCACAACTCTTTTGTTTCCTTTGGATTTATGTTATGTACAGTGCTGTCTCTTACATAGTGTATTCTTGTTATTTTTGTTATTCACAGCGCCTTCTTTTATTACATAGTCCCCTCTCTTGTTAGATATAAAATGACTGCTGATGGAGCAGCTGGTGACCACACTCCTCCGTTAGAAAGGAAGCTTTCCCATGTTCCATCAGCCATCATTGCATTATACAGCTAAAAAGAGAGGACGGTAGGTAATAAAAAACAGGGCTCTATATAATCCAATATGTAAGGGATAGTGCTGTGCATAACAAGAGAAGGCACTGTATAATAAGGGACGACAATATACATAATAAAGGAGACTATGTATTATATATATACATGTATGTGTGTGTGGCTATATATATATATATATATATATATATATATATATATATATATATTATGTGTGTGTGTAGCTTTGTCGTAATAAAAGGAAGGGGGACCAGACACATTTCTTGCACAGGGGTCCCAAGCTGTCAGTGTCCGTCCTGCAATATGTACAAGATACTGAGAATGTTACACATCTGTTTCAAACTCTGCTCCCTCCCTTTGGTCCCTTTGCCATGCTTCACATCTATCCTGGCGCTCTTCAGTGACATAATCTCACAAGTTTTTTTAAAGCCCACTTGGGTACACCAATGTGTCTGAGAATAGAGACAGTAATGTTTATAGTCGTTATTTGTGTCCATAATTCCTCAGGCTTTCTTTCATCCATTTCATTCACAAATAAAGACTATTATTAAACAGAATCTGTCAGCAGGTTTTTACTATGTAATCTGAAGACAGCATGAGGTAGGGGTTAAAACACGTTTCAGCAATGCCTCTCTTATTAAGCTCTGAGGTTTTGTTTGCTAGCAATGATTGTTTTAGTACCAGGAGCTTATCATTGCTGGGACCCAGCAGCTCTGTGCATGCTAGTTCGACTTCGCACTCTCATGTGATAGGCATCTCACTGTCTATAGACATCGTATATACAGAACCTGGTGTGGGTGGGGTTAGCTTCCTCAGCTCTGCTGTATTGCTAAATCTAAAAACTGTGTCAGAACGGCTTCTCCCAGTAATCTAAGTAATATATTATTGGAATCAGCTCCTCTTTGCGTACATCAGGCTGCTCTGACATGAGGTAGCAAAAACCTGCTGACAGATTCCCTTTAATGAAGATGCCAATAAGACAATGAATAAGAGGCAGAAGAGACCCAGATAGCCATGGTTACCATAGGAGACCCTAACAATCATCAAAGAAAGATAAATAGCAAAAGATAACAAACAGGACGCAGACAACATCATTAAAAGACTAAAGGGAGCCATTCGAGCAGACAAGGAACTTTATTACTAAACAATATGTACAGAAATATAAAAAGAACATCTGAGGGGCAAGACCAGAAAGACCTACCTAAAGATCAAAGAGATACAACAAAAGTTTTAACCAAGAGAGGGTATGTTGAAAAAAGCCAACAAGGACAAACAAGCACTTCTACAAGAATGACTCAGTGGTATGGAAGAAACTGATTGTAAGGGTATGTGCATACGTTGCGGATCCGCAGCGGATTTTCCGCACGGATTCGCTGCAGATCTGCAAGTGTTTCACCAACCAATGTAATTCAATGGGGAAAAAAAGCGCTGTGCACATGCTGCGGAAAATTCCGCACGGAATCTGCAGTGGTTTATTTTCTGCAGCATGTCAATTCTTTTTGCGGATCCACTTCATTCTTACACCCATTGAATTAATTAAATCCACAGGGATAAAAACGCATGCCAATCTGCAAAAAAAAAGCGTGGATTTTGATATGCGTTTTCTGGCAAGAGATGTAGAATCCGCTTAGGAAATTCCTGAGCCCAATCCGCAACGTGTGCACATATCCTAATGGTTCGGTTTCAGGACTCAATCCGATAACCTCTTGCTACGTAGTCAGTTTCCCTCTATGCTGAGCCACAGCCTGTTCGATCTATGCTCAACTGCTGATAGTTCTCTTGTCTTGGCTTGGTTTGCTTCTATTCAGGTGTCTCTCACTTAACTCATTTGATTTTGTCTTATTGCATCTTGAGAAGGACTATTTATACTCACCTTGCACCTGCCTTCTTTTCTGGCTATACTTCAAGGTTTATGGTATTTGTAGTTCCAGATCCTTTAGCTAGAGATTATATTTTTTAGTTATCTCAGTTGCTTTCCTGCGGTCTGTTTGAGTTATCCAACCCAGCACCCGTTTCTTTATTCCATGTTTGGGGGCTGTGAGTTTGATTATATACAGAAACTCTGTATATAGTGTATAGTGTACAGGTAATACAGTGATCACCAGTGACATTATACACAGAAGCTCTGTATATAGTGTATAGTGTACAGGTAATACAGTGATCATGTCATGGGTGCATCGCCACGAAGATCGTCGCGATTGCACATTCTGACTTCTCACAGCTGAGCTTCTGTTTCTTTGTTTTTTGGTAATGTGAGAGTTAATTTTTCCTAGCTCTTTGCTAAGGCTAGGTGCAGCCTCGCCCGGCTGCTTTTGATTATGTTCTAATTAGTTTCCTTTATATTTCTGCCAGTCTGGGTGTTAGACGCCGGTGAAAGCATTCATGTAGTTCAGCAGACTGGAGCGGTTCTGAGAACATTTAAGCTAAGAGTTCATTAGTTGTTTTTACTCTTATAGCTTATAGTTAATCTCTGAGACCTTAGGTGTTCCTACTGTGTGTGAGTGTTGTATGTAAGACTTTATTTACTTTATTCCTTCTCTTTCTTGTTTGTCTTTCTGTTCATTATCCGTTACCTGTTCATTCCCTTTGGTGGTATTCAGGGTCCTTCTTAGGACTAGAATACAGTTGGCAGGGATTGATAGGAGACAGGGTTTACGCTGGTGGCCTGGACCTCTGTACCTTTAACAGTACCTCCAGGTAGAGGGATTAGTTAGGACCCCAGTTCAGGGTCAGCTTAGACCCCGGTCACCCTCTAGCCGGAGACAGTGTATAACGGATTCCGTATGGACCCACTGGACATTGTCAGGTAATTCTATGTTATCATATATCTATGCGCATGTTATATAGTATGTTGCCCTTTTGATATAGATTACTGACATCACATATATATATATCTGCTATACAGCGTGACATTTTCACCGGCCCAAACTAAAGATTCTCCCCAGCTGTCATGGATCCAGTAGCCCAGCTGGCCCGACAGTTGCAGGGGTTGTCCATGGAATTTGCAGACATTAAGTCCAAGGTTTTGTCCCTCCCAGAGCAAACCAGATCTGAACCTAAGGTTGCTCTCCCGGACAGGTTCACTGGTGGGCGGGACAAATTTTTTACTTTCCGGGAGGCATGTAAATTGTACTTTCGGCTGCGGCCTCGGTCATCTGGGAGTGAAGAGCAGAGGGTGGGAATTGTTATCTCGCTCTTACAAGGGGACCCTCAATCTTGGGCGTTCTCTATTCCTCCAGGTTCCCCAGATCTCCAGTCAGTGGATCGATTTTTTACTGCCCTGGGTCTGGTATATGATGATCCGGATCGAGTTTCCCTTGCTGAAACAAAGTTACGTAAAATACGGCAAGGAAATCGTCCAGCGGAGGAATATTCTTCTGAGTTCCGTAGATGGGCAACAGATACTCAGTGGAATGACCCAGCTCTTAGGAGCCAGTTTTGTCAAGGGTTGTCTGACAAATTAAAAGATGTGTTGGCTCAGTATGATTCTCCTCCATCACTGGAGGCTGCTATGGCCCTCGCTATTCGCATTGATAGACGACTTCGGGGAAGACGCGAGGTAACTCCGCCCCCCATGATGACTCCACCTACTACTAAAGTCCCTTATACTGAGGTTCCCCTGGTCTGTTCTGAGGAACCCATGCAGTTGGGAGGGACATCATTTTGTAGGAGGGAATCGGCGGTGCGCCGCAAGACTAGAAGGTGTTTCTTTTGCGGGAGAGAGGGACATTTTGTTGGGGGTTGTCCATCCCGGACCTCTTTGACCCAAGGAGTTAACCTGGGAGTCTGTATTTCGTCCCCAAATCCCTCTCAGTTTATCGTGCCTGCGGAGGTGGTGATTGGTACTAGAACTGAGAGGATTTCTGTTTTTCTTGATAGTGGGTCCGGGGCTAATCTTGTGGACGCTCGGTTTGCCCAGGTGCATGGTATGCAACTGAGTGTATTGGCCAAACCGGTCCCTATACTCTCTATTGATTCTAGACCTCTTGGTCAAGGTAGCTTGGTTCAAGCTGTTCATAACATAGATCTTCGAGTAGGGGCAATACATAAAGAGCAATTGTCTTGTTATGTGTTGGAGGGTCTACCTACTCCTATTGTGTTGGGACTTCCTTGGTTGGCTAAACATAACCCAGTGATTGATTGGCAATCCAGAAAGATTAGCCAGTGGGGTGAATTTTGCAAGAATAACTGCATGAGCACGGTCATCGGTGCGGTTGTACCTAGGACTTTGCCTCCTTTTCTGGAGGACTTTGGGGAGATGTTCTCAGAGGAGGGGTGTAAAGAGTTACCTCCTCATCGCGCATATGACTGCTCAATAAAGTTGCTTCCTGATGCCTTATCTCGTACTTTCCCAGGGACCGGGAGGATGGATGATCCGGTTCCTATTCCTCAGGAGGGAGTTGTGGTGTCAGCTGTATGCTCTGAGCTTGAGGGGGAGGTATTGGGGGCTCAGGGGGACGCCCCTGTGGGACTTCCAGAGAGACTGATAGTTCCAGATCGGTTAAGACTGAAGGTTACGGAGAACCGTTACAAACGGATGGCTGATAGGGGGAGAGTTTCTGGTCGAGATCTGAAGGTGAATGATCTGGTGTGGTTGTCTACCAGGAATATTAAACTTAAAATTCCCTCCTGGAGGTTGGGTCCCAGATTCATCGGGCCGTACAGGATCAGTTCCATAATTAATCCTGTGGCATTTCGTCTGGACCTCCCTCCTACGTTTAAAATTCATAATGTGTTTCACAAGTCATTACTTAAAAAGTATGTGGCACCAGTCATACCGTCACCTCTACCTCCTCCTTCAGTGGTGGTCAATGATAACGTGGACGGACCTTTCACACAACTCACCCGGACAGACCTGGTCATGAGGGTCCGGAGGCCCCTCGTAGAAGGGGGGGTACTGTCATGGGTGCATCGCCACGAAGATCGTCGCGATTGCACATTCTGACTTCTCACAGCTGAGCTTCTGTTTCTTTGTTTTTTGGTAATGTGAGAGTTAATTTTTCCTAGCTCTTTGCTAAGGCTAGGTGCAGCCTCGCCCGGCTGCTTTTGATTATGTTCTAATAGTTTCCTTTATATTTCTGCCAGTCTGGGTGTTAGACGCCGGTGAAAGCATTCATGTAGTTCAGCAGACTGGAGCGGTTCTGAGAACATTTAAGCTAAGAGTTCATTAGTTGTTTTTACTCTTATAGCTTATAGTTAATCTCTGAGACCTTAGGTGTTCCTACTGTGTGTGAGTGTTGTATGTAAGACTTTATTTACTTTATTCCTTCTCTTTCTTGTTTGTCTTTCTGTTCATTATCCGTTACCTGTTCATTCCCTTTGGTGGTATTCAGGGTCCTTCTTAGGACTAGAATACAGTTGGCAGGGATTGATAGGAGACAGGGTTTACGCTGGTGGCCTGGACCTCTGTACCTTTAACAGTACCTCCAGGTAGAGGGATTAGTTAGGACCCCAGTTCAGGGTCAGCTTAGACCCCGGTCACCCTCTAGCCGGAGACAGTGTATAACGGATTCCGTATGGACCCACTGGACATTGTCAGGTAATTCTATGTTATCATATATCTATGCGCATGTTATATAGTATGTTGCCCTTTTGATATAGATTACTGACATCACATATATATATATCTGCTATACAGCGTGACAGATCACCAGTAATATTATACACAGGAGCTCTGTGTATAGTGTCAGTGTACAGGTAATACAGTGATCACCAGTGACATTATACACAGGAGCTTTGTATATATTGTATAGTGTACAGGTAATACATTGATCACCAGTAACATTATACACAGGAGCTCTGTATATAGTGTATAGTGTACAGGTAATACAGTGATCACCAGTAATATTATACACAGGAGCTCTGTATATAGTGTCAGTGTATAAGTAATACAGTGATCACTAGTGACAATATACACAGGAGCTTTGTATATAGTGCATAGTGTACAGGTAATACAGTGATCACCAGTAACATTATACACAGGAGCTCTGTATATAGTGTATAGTATACAGGTAATACAGTGATCACCAGTAATATTATACACAGGAGCTCTGTGTATAGTGTCAGTGTACAGGTAATACAGTGATCACCAGTGACATTATACACAGGAGCTTTGTATATAGTGTATAGTGTACAGGTAATACATTGATCACCAGTAACATTATACACAGGAGCTCTGTATATAGTGTATAGTGTACAGGTAGTACAGTGATCACCAGTAACATTATACACAGGAGCTCTGTATATAGTGTATAGTATACAGGTAATACAGTGATCACCAGTAATATTATACACAGGAGCTCTGCATATAGTATCAGTGTATAAGTAATACAGTGATCACTAGTGACATTATACACAGGAGCTTTGTATATAGTGCATAGTGTACAGGTAATACAGTGACATTATACACAGGAGCTTTGTATATAGTATATAGTGTACAGGTAATACAGTGATCACCAGTAACATTATACACAGGAGCTCTGTATATAGTGTATAGTGTACAGGTAATACAGTGATCACCAGTAATATTATACACAAGAGCTCTGTATATAGTGTAAGTGTATAAGTAATACAGTGGTCACCAGTGACATTATACACAGGAGCTTTGTATATAGTGCATAGTGTACAGGTAATACAGTGATCACCTGTAGCATTATACACAGGAGCTCTGTATATAGTGTATAGTGTACAGGTAATACAGTGATCACCAGTAACATTATACACAGGAGCTCTGTATATAGTGTCAGTGTACAGGTAATACAGTGATCACCAGTGACATTATACACAGGAACTCTGTATATAGTGTCAGTGTACATGTAATACAATGATCACCAGTAACATACACAGGAGCTCTGTATATAGTGTCAGTGTACATATAATACAGTGATCACCAGTAACATTATACACAGGATGTCACAATCCATTTTTGGATCTGTGGCAGATTTTGCGGTTCATATTAAAACTTTTCTCTTTTCAGGCCATCGGGGGTTAATGTCAGTTTTTTCCCCAGTGGCCGCTGGTGTAATTACATTGCTGCTGAGTTTGCTGATGCAGGTGGTAACCACTCCCACCATCCTTTAAAAGGTCACCTGATGCATCAGCTGACTGTTGGTAGTACAGGTCCTTCTGAAGACCAACCAAGCAGGAGAAGGAGCTTGCTGAGTACAGTGGTGCTTCAACTATTACCCTGATCTGGTGACTGTATCCTGCTGTGTGACGCTTTAAAGCATAAAGCTAAGTGTGGTGTTTTTGTTGCCTTTACCCTTTGATGTTTGTTCCTTCCCTTTGTGTTTCATTAGTGCAGTGGTGTGACTAGTGCTCTCACCGGCCTGCTCCTTACCTAGGGATTAGCACAGGGCTTGTGAGGGTTTAAGGTATCCTGCTCGGCGACGGGGTGAAAGAACCCGTATAGGGATCATAGGTAGATCAGGGCACAGACTTAGTGTTAGAACTCTCCTGTTAGGTTTTTTCTATCTTGCTGGTCACATGACCTTTTTTGCCTATTTAATCCTGCTCCGCCCTTCTGGCTTTGCTGGACTTCATTGTAATTTCTACTCTTAAGCTAGCCAGGTGCTTTGTTACCTTACTCAGTCAGTTTTTGCTTGGTCTTCGGACCTCTATGTTCTATGTTGTTTTTTTTTGTCTTTTACTGCTACAACTTCTGTTAGGAGGTGTCCATCTTTCTCCCAGTTCCTAGTTCTTGTAGGGATCCCTTCCTCGCATCTATAGGTCTTCATACAGACTAGCTGAGGACTTTAGCGGGTCTGATCGCAGGATCAGGTTCCCCGTTACATCGTAGGGATCTAGCTTAGTTCTATCGTAGGGACAGATCTCCCTTCTTTCCTTAGTGCTTGTAGCAGAACATTACAGTAAGTCCAGCCCAAAAATATCTCTAAGGAAAAGATTTCCAGTTTCCATCATGGTGTCGGTTCAGGACTTGGCTCAACGCCTGCAGTGACTCTCTGGAGGTGGCCGAGCTCCAGCAACAAGTGAGTAGCTGTTCTGGAGCACATTTCGTGGAGCCAAAGGTACGTTTGCCTGATTTATTTTTTGGTGAACAACAAGATTTTTTTTCTTTTAAAAATGCTTGCTTGTTGATTTTTCGTTTGAGACCCAGATCCTCTGGTGATGAATCACAGCGCATAGGGTTCATAATGTCACTTTTGTGCAAAGAACCTCAGGAGTGGGCCTTTTCTCTACAACCTAGTGATCCATGCTTTAGATCAGTGGATAGTTTTTTTTCTGCTTTGGGGTTATTGTATGATGATCCTGATCGTGTCTCATCAGCTGAGACAGAATTGAGACGTTTGAGGCAGGGATCAAGTAATGTGGAAAAATATTGTACTCACTTCCGTCGGTGGTCTACTCAGGTGGGGTGGAACGATTCAGCTTTGTTTCTTGCAGGGCTAGGTGAAAGGGTTAAAGATTTGCTGATTGCTTATCCCACACCTGGTAACTTGCAGGAGGCTATACAATTAGCTATACGGGTGGATAGGAGACTGCGTGCAAGGGTTAATTAGAGTAAATCTTCTGCCATGTCAGCTCCAAGTCTTGAGAGGGTCTGTACTGACATTGGAGAGCCGATGGAGATTGGAGCGATGGCACCTCGCTCTCAGGAAAAAGACCGCAGGTTTTCTGAAGGTTTGTGCTTTTATTGCGGCAAATCTGACCATTTCATTAAGAACTATGTGCTTCGTATGAACAAAGAAAAAAAAAAAAAAAAGGTCAGTTCCGCCTGTATAGCCTGTTTAAACACTAAGGGCGTCTTTCTTTCTGCCACTACTGCTGCTCAGGAAGAATTAATGGAATTTCGGGTATTTGTCGATTGTGGTTCTACTCTGAATGTGATTGATGGGGGATTCTTGGAAAAACTTAAATTAAAACCCAAACTTTTGTCATACCCTATTGCCGTGGTTTCTGTTGATGGCTCTCCCTTGAAGAATGTTACTCACAAGGTCTGTGAATTTCCCCTCACTATTATTGGTGTTCACCAAGAGAATTTGGATTTGGTAGTATTGAATAATTTGCCTTCTCCGGTGGTTTTGGGGTTACCCTGGTTAAAATTGCACAATCCTGTACTGGATTGGTCTACTAATGAAATTAAGTCCTGGAGCCCTAAGTGTTATGACAAGTGTTGTAACGGGCGTATTGCTGCTGTGGATAAAGGGGAACTACCTGTACCTATTCAGGATTTTTAGAAAGTTTTTTCTGAGAAGGAATCACAGATTTTACCTCCCCATAGAGACTATGATTGTACTATTGAATTTGTCCCTGGAGCGACTCTTCCTAAAAGTCGTTTATTTAATCTTACTATTCCTGACATACAAGCTTGGCCGCCGGTCACATTAGGCCTTCCAAGTCTCCTGTGGCTGTTGGATTTTTTTTTGTTAAAAAAAAGGACGGCGGTTTACGTCCTTGTCTGGACTTTCGTGAGATTAATAAAATTACTGTACGCAATCCTTACCCACTGCCATTGATTCCTGATTTGTTTAACCAGTTAGTGGGGGCCAAGTGGTTCTCTAAAATTGATCTTCGGGGGGCATACAATTTGTTGCGAATGAAGGAGGGTGACGAATGGAAGACTGCTTTTAACACTCCTTTGGGTCATTTTGAGAATCTGGTTATGCCTTTTGGTCTTACCAATGCTCCTGCATTTTTTCAGAATCTTATTAATGACATCCTTAGACCTTTGATCGGCAAAAATGTGGTTGTGTATTTGGATGACATTTTGATTTATTCGCCAGATCTGGAGTCTCATTGGCGGAGCGTACGTGAGGTATTACAGTTATTAATTGACAATTCACTTTTTGCTAAGCTAGAGAAATGTGAGTTCGCTGTACAGAGAATTAGTTTTTTGGGCTACATTATCTCCAGCGAAGGTTTTGAGATGGACCCGGTGAAAGTTCAAGCTGTGCTGGTTTGGCCTAGGCCTATTGGTTTGAAATCGTTACAGAGGTTTGTGGGTTTCGCCAATTATTATAGAAAATTCATTAAAAATGTTTCTATTATAGTCAAACCACTGACCGATCTCACCAGGAAAGGTGCTAATACGGTTCAGTGGACTAATGAGGCCATTGAAGCTTTTGTGTTTCTAAAGGAGAGGTTCTGTTATGTTCTGCTACAAGCACTAAGGAAAGAAAGGGATATCTGTCCCTACAATAAAACTAAGCTCAATCCCTACCATGTAACGGGGAACCTGATCCTGCGATCAGACCCGCTAAAGTCCTCAGCTAGTCTGAACGAAGACCTATAGATGCGAGGAAGGGATCCCTATAAGCACTAGGGACTGGGAGAAAAGGTGGACACCTCCTAACAGAAGATGTAGCAGTAAAAAGAAAAACGAAACAACATAGAACATAGAGGTCTGAAGACAAAGCAAAACTATCTGAGTAAGGTAACAAAGCACCTGGCTAGCTTAAGAGTAGAAGTTACAATGAAGTCCAGCAAAGCCAGAAGGGCGGAGCAGGATTAAATAGGCCACAAAGGTCATGTGACCAGCAAGATAAAAAAAAACTAACAGGAGAATTCTAACAGTACCCCCCCTTCTAAGAGGATCCTCCGGATCCCCTAGGCCCAGGCTTATCCGGAAACCTCTTGTGAAACGCTCTGACAAGTCTGGACGCAGAAACATCATCCGCCCTCACCCATGAGTTATCCTCGGGTCCGAAACCCTTCCAAGCGACGAGATACTGCAAACTCCCTCTATACCGTCTAGAATTTAGGATGCGGGAAATTTCATATTCCCCATCCTCCACCACCGGGGGAACAGTGGCAGAGGCTTCTCCATCCGACACATCAGCTCTTTTCAACAGAGAATCTTCCAGGAGGTAGGAACCTCCAACCTAACAGCCGATTGGTTAACAACCTGAAGCACCTTAAAGGGCCCTACAAACTTGGGACCCAATTTTTTAGAAGGAATCCTCAACCTCAGATTCTTAGAGGATAACCAAACCATGTCACCAATAGCAAACAAAACCTCTTGCCGTTTCCTATCAAAGTACCCTTTAGATTTTCTGTTAGCCTCCTGAAGATTACCACGTACATCCGTCCAAACTCTCTCCAAATCACCAGAAAAACTCTCCTCTTCAGGCACGGCCGATACCAATTTGGAGAATGACCCAAACGACGGATGTCTCCCAGTACAGCAAAGAAAAGGCGAACAACCAGCAGAAGAGGATGTATGGTTGTTAAGAGCAAATTCAGCAAGTGGCAGAAACTCAGACCACCCCTCTTGATTGTCTGCCACAAAACAACGCAAGAACTGCTCAACATCCTGATTTTTCCTTTCTGTCTGG
The DNA here is from genome assembly GCA_033576555.1 of Oophaga sylvatica. Taxonomy (NCBI): domain Eukaryota; kingdom Metazoa; phylum Chordata; class Amphibia; order Anura; family Dendrobatidae; genus Oophaga; species Oophaga sylvatica. The sequence continues at coordinate 44,601,673 of JARQOD010000002.1, read as the reverse complement.
CCATTAGACTCAGGATGATATCCAGATGAAAACGACAAAATGAACTCCCAACCTGTCACAAAAGGCGCGCCAAAAACGAGCCACGAACTGAGGTCCCCTATCGGAAACAATGTCAGTAGGAACGCCTTGTAGTTGACAATTTCCTTGACAAAGGCCTTAGCGAGAGTCTTAGCGCAGGGCAGTTTGATGAAAGGAACCAAGTGACACATCTTGCTAAAACGGTCCACGACCACCCAGATGACAGTGAAACCCTCAGAGGGGGGAAGGTCAGTAATAAAGTCCATAGCCAAATGTGTCCAAGGTGCACTAGGAACCCCCAAAGGGCAAAGCAACCCCGCAGCAGAAGTATGTGAAGACTTAGATCTAGCACACACAGTACATTGACGCACCCACTTAATGACTTCCTTCTGCCATCCCGGCCACCAAAAACTGTGACCCACAAGTCTCTTGGTCTCAGAGATTCCAGGATGACCTGCCAACCGAGACTCATGACACTCCACAAAAAAATCTCTCCTAAAGGTCCCAGGCACAAACAACCTCCCATGGGGAGTGTTAGATGGGGCATTCTCCTGTGCTTTAAGAATCTCATCTTCCAACACAGAGTCCAAAGCAGCAATCACAACCCCTTCTTGTAAAATGTTCTCCTCCTCCTCAGCACCAACCATGGGAGAAAAACTGCGAGACAAAAGCATCGGCTTTCACATTCTTAGTACCCGGATGTAAGTAACAGAAAAATTAAACCGCGAGAAAAACAGTGCCCACCTAGCCTGACGGGCATTCAAGCGTTTGGCAGCATCCAGATAGATCAGATTTTTATGATCCGTGAAAACCTGAACGGGAAATTCAGCACCTTCCAAGAGATGCCGCCAGTGTTTAAATGAGAGTTTAATGGCCAACAATTCCCGATTACCAATATCATAATTCAGTTCAGTTTCAGAAATTTTTTTGAAAGAAAAGCACAAGGATGTACTCCATCCGTGTTTTCCTGAGACAACACCGCGCCGACCCCCACAGAAGAAGCATCAACCTCAACCAAAAACGGTTTTAGTCACATCAGGCTGCATAAGGATGGGAGCAGAGCTGAACCTCTCCTTTAAAAACACAAAAGCTTCAATGGCCTCAGTAGTCCACTGAACCGCATTAGCACCTTTCCTGGTGAGATCGGTCAGTGGTTTGACAATAATAGAAAATTTTTTAATGAATTTTCTATAATAATTGGCGAAACCCAAAAACCTCTGTAACGATTTCAAACCAATAAGCCTAGGCCATTCCTGCACAGCTTGAACTTTCACTGGGTCCATCTCAAAACCTTCGCTGGAGATAATGTAGCCCAAAAAACAAATTCTCTGTACAGCGAACTCACATTTCTCCAGCTTAGCAAAAAGCGAATTGTCACTCAATAACTGTAATACCTCACGCACGCTCCGCCAATAAGACTCCAGATCCGGCGAATAAATCAAAATGTCATCCAAATACACAACCACATTTTTGCCGATCAAAGGTCTAAAGATGTCATTAATAAGATTCTGAAAAAATGCAGGAGCATTGGTAAGGCCAAAAGGCATAACCAGATTCTCAAAATGACCCACAGGAGTGTTAAAAACAGTCTTCCATTCGTCACCCTCCTTCATGCGCAACAAATTGTATGCCCCCGAAGATCAATTTTAGAAAACCACTTGGCCCCCGCTAACTGGTTAAACAAATCAGGAATCAATGGCAGTGGGTAAGGATTGCGTACAGTAATTTTATTAATCTCACGAAAGTCCAGACAGGGACGTAAACCGCCGTCCTTTTTTTTCACAAAAATAAATCCAACAGCCACAGGAGACTTGGAAGGCCTAATGTGACCAGCGGCCAAGCTTGTCTGTATGTATTCCTCCAAAGCCTTTCTCTCAGGAATAGTAAGATTAAATAACCGACTTTTAGGAAGAGTCGCTCCAGGGACAAATTCAATAGTACAATCATAGTCTCTATGGGGAGGTAAAATCTGCGATTCCTTCTCAGAAAAAAATTTCCAAAAATCCTGAATAGGTACAGGTAGTTCCCCTTTATCCACAGCAGCAATACGCCCGTTACAACACTTGTCATAACACTTAGGGCTCCAGGACTTAATTTCATTGGTAGACCAATCCAGTACAGGATTGTGCAATTTTAACCAGGGTAACCTCAAAATCACAGGAGAAGGTAAATTATTCAATACTACCAAATCCAAATTCTCTTGATGAACACCATTAATAGTAAGGGGAAATTCACAGACCTTGTGAGTAACATTCTTCAAGTGAGAGCCATCAACAGAAACTACGGCAATAGGGGATGACAAAGGTTTGGGTTTTAATTTAAGTTTTTCCAAGAATCCCCCATCAATCACATTCAGCATAGAACCACAATCGACAAATACCCGAAAATCCATTAATTCTTCCTGAGCAGCAGTAGTAGTGGCAGAAAGAAAGACGCCCTTAGTATTTAAACAGGCTATACGGGCGGAACTGACCTTTTTTTTTTTTTCTTTGTTCATACGAAGCACACTGCTCTTAATGAAATGGTCAGATTTGGCGCAATAAAAACACAAGCCTACAGAAAACCTGCGGTCTTTTTCCTGAGAGCGAAGTGTCATCGCTCCAAATTCCATCGGCTCTCCAATGTCAGTACAGTCCCTCTCCAGACTTGGAGCTGACAAGGCAGAGGATTTACTCTCATTAACCCTTGCACGCAGTCTCCTATCCACCCGTATGGCTAATTGCATAGCCTCTTGCAAGTTACCAGGTATAGGATAAGCAATCAGCAAATCTTTAACCCTTTCACTTAGCCCTGCAAGAAATAAACTCTTCAAAGCTGAATCGTTCCACCCCACCTGAGTAGACCACCGACGGAAGTGAGTACAATATTTTTCCACATTACTTGATCCCTGCCTCAAACGTCTCAATTCTGTCTCAGCTGATGAGACACGATCAGGATCATCATACAATAACCCCAAAGCAGAAAAAAAACTATCCACTGATCTAAAGCATGGATCACTAGGTTGCAGAGAAAAGGCCCACTCCTGAGGTTCTTTGCGCAAAAGTGACATTATGAACCCTATGCGCTGTGATTCATCACCAGAGGATCTGGGTCTCAAACGGAAATGCAACAAGCAAGCATTTTTAAAAGAAAAAAAATCTTGTTGTTCACCAAAAAATAAATCAGGCAAACGTACCTTTGGCTCCACGAAATGTGCTCCAGAACAACTACTCACGTGTTGCTGGATCTCAGCCACCTCCATAGAGAGTCCCTGCAGGCGTTGAGCCAAATCCTGAACCGACACCATGATGGAAACAGAAAATCTTTCCTTAGAGATATTTTTGGGCTGGACTTACTGTTATGTTCTGCTACAAGCACTAAGGAAAGAAAGGGATATCTGTCCCTACAATAAAACTAAGCTAAATCCCTACGATGTAACGGGGAACCTGATCCTGCGATCAGACCCGCTAAAGTCCTCAGCTAGTATGAACGAAGACCTATAGATGCGAGGAAGGGATCCCTATAAGCACTAGGGACTGGGAGAAAAGGTGAACACCTCCTAACAGAAGATGTAGCAGTAAAAAGAAAAATGAAACAATATAGAACATAGAGGTCTGAAGACAAAGCAAAACTATCTGAGTAAGGTAACAAAGCACCTGGCTAGCTTTAGAGTAGAAGTTACAATGAAGTCCAGCAAAGCCAGAAGGGCGGAGCAGGATTAAATAGGCCACAAAGGTCATGTGACCAGCAAGATAAGAAAAACCTAACAGGAGAGTTCTAACAGGTTCAGCTCTGCTCCCATCCTTATGCAGCCTGATGTGACTAAACCGTTTTTGGTTGAGGTTGATGCTTCTTCTGTGGGGTCGGCGCGGTGTTGTCTCAGTTAAACAGGATGGAGTACATCCCTGTGCCTTTTTTTCAAAAAAATTTTCTGAGACTGAACTGAATTACGATATTGGTAATAGGGAATTGTTGGCTATTAAACTCGCATTTGAACACTGGCGTCATCTCTTGGAAGGTGCTGAATTTCCCGTTCAGGTTTTCACTGATCATAAAAATCTGATCTATCTTGATGCTGCCAAACGCTTGAATGCCCGTCAGGCTAGGTGGGCACTGTTTTTCTCGCGGTTTAATTTTTCCGTTACTTACATCCCAGGTACTAAGAATGTTAAAGCTGATGCTTTGTCTCGCAGTTTTTCTCCCATGGTCGGTGCTGAGGAGGAGGAGAACATTTTACAAGAAGGGGTTGTGATTGCTGCTTTGGACTCGGTGTTGGAAGATGAGATTCTTAAAGCACAGAAGAATGCCCCATCTAACACTCCCCATGAGAGGTTGTTTGTGCCTGGGACGTTTAGGAGAGATTTGTTTGTTGAGTGTCATGAGTCTCGGTTGGCAGGTCCTGGAATCTCTGAGACCAAGAGACTTGTGGGTCCCAGTTTTTGGTGGCCTGGATGGCAGAAGGAAGTCATTAAGTGGGTGCGTCAATGTACTGTGTGTGCTAGATCTAAGTCTTCACATACTCCTGCTGCTGGGTTGCTTTGCCCTCTGGAGGTTCCTAGTGCACCTTGGAAACATTTGGCTATGGACTTTATTACTGACCTTCCCCCCTCTGAGGGTTTCACTGTCATCTGGGTGGTCGTGGACCATTTTAGCAAGATGTGTCACTTGGTTCCTTTCATCAAACTGCCCTGCGCTAAGACTCTCGCTAAGGCCTTTGTCAAGGAAATTGTCAGACTACATGGCGTTCCTACTGACATTGTTTCTGATAGGGGACCTCAGTTCGTGGCTCGTTTTTGGCGCGCCTTTTGTGACAGGTTGGGATTTCATTTGTCGTTTTCATCCGGATATCATCCTGAGTCCAATGGCCAGACAGAAAGGAAAAACCAGGATGTTGAGCAGTTCTTGCGTTGTTTTGTGGCAGACAATCAAGAGGGGTGGTCTGAGTTTCTGCCACTTGCTGAATTTGCTCTTAACAACCATACATCCTCTTCTGCTGGTTGTTCGCCTTTTTTTTGTTGTACTGGGAGACATCCGTCGTTTGGGTCAATCTCCAAATTGGTATCGGCCGTGCCTGAAGAGGAGAATTTTTCTGGTGATTTGGAGAGAGTTTGGATAGATGTGCGTGTTAATCTTCAGGAGGCTAACAGAAAATCTAAAAGGTACTTTGATAGGAAACGGCAAGAGGTTTTGTTTGCTATTGGTGACATGGTTTGGTTATCCTCTAAGAATCTGAGGTTGAGGATTCCTTCTAAAAAATTGGGTCCCAAGTTTGTAGGGCCCTTTAAGGTGCTTCAGGTTGTTAACCAATCTGCTGTTAGGTTGGAGGTTCCTACCTCCTGGAAGATTAATCCGGTGTTTCATGTTTCTCTATTGAAAAGAGCTGATGTGTTGGATGAAGATGCCTCTGCCACTGTTCCCCCGGTGGTGGAGGACGGGGAATATGAAATTTTCCACATCCTAAATTCTAGACGGTATAGAGGGAGTTTGCAGTATCTCGTCGCTTGGAAGGGTTTCGGACCCGAGGATAACTCATGGGTGAGGGCGGAGGATGTTTCTGCGTCCAGACTTGTCAGAGCGTTTCACAAAAGGTTTCCGGATAAGCCTGGCCTAGGGGATCCGGAGGATCCTCTTAGAAGGGGGGGTACTGTTAGAAAAAACCTAACAGGAGAGTTCTATCTTGCTGGTCACATGACCTTTTTTGCCTATTTAATCCTGCTCCGCCCTTCTGGCTTTGCTGGACTTCATTGTAATTTCTACTCTTAAGCTAGCCAGGTGCTTTGTTACCTTACTCAGTCAGTTTTTGCTTGGTCTTCGGACCTCTATGTTCTATGTTGTTTTTTGTGTTTTACAGCTACAACTTCTGTTAGGAGGTGTCCATCTTTCTCCCAGTCCCTAGTTCTTGTAGGGATCCCTTCCTCGCATCTATAGGTCTTCATACAGACTAGCTGAGGACTTTAGCGGGTCTGATCGCAGGATCAGGTTCCCCGTTACATCGTAGGGATCTAGCTTAGTTCTATCGTAGGGACAGATCTCCCTTCTTTCCTTAGTGCTTGTAGCAGAACATAACACTTAGGTGCGTGCAGGAGGTGTCCATTTTCCCCGTTCCCTATCACAGGGCCCACGGTTGTTAAAGTACCCGGTGTTCACTTGTTTGTTGTGTCGTCCATTGACTGACCATTTTTGGGGTCGTGTCATACCCCTTGGGTCACATCGTGACACAGGAGCTCTGTATATATTGTCAAGTATACAGGCAATACAATGATCACTGGAGACATACACAGGAGCTCTGTATATAGTGTACAGGTAATACAGTGATATTATACACATGAGCTCTGTATGTAGTGTCAGTGTACAGGTAATACAGGGATCACTGGTGAAATTATACACAGAAGCTCTGTATATAGTGTACAGGTAATACAGTGATCACCAGTGACATTATACACAGGAGCTCTGTATATAGTACATACTGTACAGGTAATACAGTGATCACCAGTAACATTATACACAGGAACTCTGTATATAGTGTCAGTGTACAGGTAATACAGTGAACACCAGTAACATTATACACAGGAGCTCTGTATGTAGTGTATAGGTAATACAGTGATCACCAGTAACATTATACACAGGAGCTCTGTATATAGTGTCAGTGTACAGGTAATACAGTAATCATCAGTAACATTATACACAGGAGCTCTGTATATAGTGTCAGTGTACAGGTAATACAGTGATCACCAGTGGCATTATACACAGGAGCTCTGTATATAGTGTCAGTGTACAGGTAATACAGTGATCACCAGTAACATTATACACATGAGCTCTGTATATATTGTCAGTTTACAGGTAATACAATGATTACTGGAGACATACACAGAAGCTCTGTATATAGTATATAGTGTATAGTGTACAGGTAATACAGTGATCACCAGTAATATTATACACAGGAGCTCTGTATATAGTGTCAGTGTACAGGTAATACAGTGATCACCAGTAACATTATACACATGAGCTCTGTATATATTGTCAGTGTACAGGAAATACAATGATCACTGGAGACATACACAGGAGCTCTGTATATAGTATATAATGTATAATGTACAGGTAATACAGTGACTCACCAGTGACATTATACACAGGAGCTTTGCATATAGTCAGTATCACGAACACCGCACTGCACTTGCTCACTGAGCCAGTGCGCGTGTCCTGAATAAGACAGACTGCACTCAAAGATACCTGTGGAGCGAGGCAGTCGCGGTGAAGATGCGTGCTTCAGACTAACAGGACCCGAAGCACGTGACTGCCAAGGGGCGGCGCCAGCCACAGGTCTCTCAGAGAAAGCAGTAACAGACAGAGAATGCTTCAGGCCAGAGGACCTTAAGCATGTGACTGCTGATGGGCGTTGCCTAAGCTCCAGAGAGCTATGAGCAGAAGGAAAACTCCTAGAAGGGTAACTACGGGACAGAGTTACCAAGGGGCATAGACAAAACGGATAGTCAGGATAGCTAGGTCATACACAGAGGGAGCAACGCAGTACAAGAGGAGCAGGCAGAGAATAACCAGAACGTAGCCAAGGGATCAGAAAACCAGAACGGGCAAATACACAGTACCAAGACAGTAGACAAACTCACAACGAAGAGACGGACCGGGTCAAAACCAAACAAGCAACAAGATCAGGCACAAGGCACAGGCACACAGGAGGTCAACTAACTCAGCCGAGGGCAGGAGTATAACTGACACCAGACCTAGGTCAATTGGCAACTAAATAGCCGTCTTCTGCCAGAGAGAGGCTGAAACCATTAACCCCAGTCTGGCCAGGACGGGACAAAGACCAAACCCCGTCCTGGGTCATGACAGTACCCCCCTCTCAACGGGGGGCCACCGGACCCCCGGGTTTCTCAGGACACCTGGCATGAAAGGCCCGGATCAACTGATCCGCATGAACAGATCGGGCAGGAACCGTAGCCTTTCCAATGTATCAGATACTGAAGAGCACGACGGAGAAACCTAGAGTCAAGAATTCGTTCCACCTCGTACTCAGACTGCCCGTCTACCAAAACCGGTGGTGGGGAAGACAACGGTCCTTCCCTACAGGACCACACAGGTTTCAAAAGGGCCTTATGGAAAACGTTGGGAATCCGTAGAGACGGAGGGAGACGCAACCGAAATGCCACCGGGTTAACTGCTTCCGTAATTTCATAAGGACCAATAAATTTAGGTCCAAGTTTCGCAGAGGGGACCTTGAGCCTTATATTCCTAGTAGATAACCATACCTTATCCCCAACCTGGAACACCGGCCCCACAGACTTTTTTTTGTCAGCAAAAAACTTATATTTAGACTGAGCCTTCGTAATGTTCCTTTGGACCTCCTGCCATAACTCCCCCAACCGCTGGATTGTCCCATCCGCCCCAGGACACCCAGAGTCCAAACGGGAGAACTCCCCAAAATGTGGATGAAACCCATAATTGCAGAAAAAGGGAGATGTGCCCGTAGACTGGTTAATGCGGTTGTTAAACGCAAACTCAGCCAAAGGTAACGCAGTACACCAATCATCCTGTCGGGCTGAGGTCAGGCAACGCAGGATTTGCTCTAGAGACTGATTGGTCCGCTCAGTCTGCCCATTAGTCTCTGGATGATAAGCGGATGAAAAAGACAGACCAATACCCAACCTCTTACAAAATGCCCTCCAAAATCTGGAAACAAATTGTACCCCCCTATCAGACACCACATTCAAGGGTACCCAATGCAACCGCACCACATGCTCAACAAACAATCTGGACAACGTTTCCGCATTAGGTAAAGCCGCCAAGGGTACAAAATGTGCCTGTTTACTAAACCTGTCCACCACTACCCAAATGACGGTGTTACCCTTGGAAGGAGGAAGGTTGGTGATAAAATCCATGGACAAATGGGTCCATGGTCTATCAGGAATTGGCAGTGGCACCAATTCCCCGGCCGTCCGGTTATGGGGGGGTTTCGCACGGGCACATACCCCACAAGCAGACACAAATTCCCCAACATCAGAGGCTAAAGAAGACCACCAGAATATCCTAGCGATGGCCCTCCGGGTAGCCGAGATCCCAGGATGTCCACCCAGAACTGAGTCGTGGAATTCCCGAAGGATCCTGAGACGAAATTGAACTGGTACAAAAAGTTTATCCACTGGCTTAGCCGGAGGGGCAAGAGACTGAGCTTCCCGAATCTCCTGCTCCAACCCAGCAGAAACAACTGCCACCACCACCCCAGGCTGAAGAATGGAGGATGGAGGTTCGGGGGGAGACACCGGATCCAGACTGCGTGACAAGGCATCAGCCTTGACATTTTTGGATCCTGGCCGAAAAGTGATGGAGAACTGGAATCGGGAAAAAAAAAAGCGACCATCTTGCCTGTCTAGGAGTCAACCTTTTAGCAGACTCAATGTAAGCTAGGTTCTTGTGGTCCGTAACCACGGTAATAGGATGGACCGCACCCTCCAAAAAATGCCTCCATTCTTCAAAAGCCAACTTTACGGCCAGAAGTTCTCGATTCCCAACATCATAGTTTCTCTCCGCTGGAGAGAATTTCTTAGAGAAAAAGGCACAAGGTCTCAAATTAGTTAAAGTGGCGGGTCCCTGGGACAACACCGCCCCCACCCCCACCTCCGAGACGTCCACCTCAACAATAAATGGTTCAGACGAGCCCGGTTGAATAAGAACCGGAGCAGACATGAAACATTTTTTTAAAAACTGAAACGCCGCCACCGCTGCGGCTGACCAATTCTTGACATCAGCCCCCTTTTGAGTCAGATCTGTGAGAGGTTTAATTACCTGCGAGAACCCCCTTATAAACTTGCGATAGTAATTTGCGAATCCTAAGAAACGCTGCAGAGCCTTCAAATCACGAGGTTGTACCCAATCAACAATGGCCTGCACCTTATTAGGATCCATGCGATACCCCTCAGCAGACACAATGAACCCCAGAAAAGACAGTTCCTGAACGAAGAATGAACATTTCTCTAGCTTAGCAAAGAGACAGTTCTCCCGGAGCCTTTGGAGAACTGCCCGAAGATGATCATTGTGAGTTTGTTTATCAGGCGAGTAGATAAGAATGTCATCCAAATACACAACCATAAAACGCCCAATAAAGTCAGAGAACACATGATTAATAAAATTTTGGAAGACTGCTGGTGCGTTGGTCAGACCGAAAGGCATGACCAAGTTTTCAAACAACCCTTCAGTAGTGAGAAAAGCAGTCTTCCACTCATCTCCCTCCCGGACCCGGATAAGGTTATATGCCCCCCGCAGATCCAATTTCGAAAACCACTTAGCCCCAGACAACTGGTTGTACAAATCAGGAATAAGTGGGAGGGGGTAAGTATTTCTCACAGTTATCTTATTTAACTCTCGAAAATCGAGGCCATGGGCGCAAACCACCGTCTTTTTTCTTAACGAAAAAGAACCCCGCCACCATGGGGGAAACAGAAGGACGAATGTGTCCCTTACGAAGGCTCTCGGAAATGTATTCTTTCATAGCAGCCCGCTCGGGACCCGAGAGGTTATACAAGCGGGCCTTGGGCAATTTAGTACCTGGAACCAGGTCAATGGCACAATCAAATGGGCGGTGTGGTGGTAAAACTTCAGCCTCTTTTTCAGAGAAAACGTCCGCATAGTCCTTCAGGTACTCCGGAATACCTTCCAGACCAACGGACGACACAGGCACAGTAGCAAGACATCTTTCAGAACAATTAGATCCCCATTTAACAATATCACGGGAATCCCAGTCAATAATCGGGTTATGCCGTTGCAACCAGGGAAACCCTAACACCAGGCCAGCAGAGAGGTTATCCAAAACAAAACATGACATACGCTCCTGGTGAAGGGCCCCCACCCTGAGGGTGAATTCTTCAGAGACAAAATGAACACCGTCCTTGGTGAGAGATGTAGAGTCAATGGCCATTATTTTTATAGGAGTCTCCAACCTAACTGTCCCTAATCTACAGCTGGCCACCAGCTTAGAGTCAATCAGGTTCAAGGATGACCCACAGTCCACAAAAGCTGAAGTAAGGAAAAAGCAGTTCTTCACACCAAGTTCCACCTTTAACAGTATCTTAGAAAATGAAGGAAAGGGTACCTGAGAGTCTGAGTGACCTCCACGATGATCACCCAGACTCAGTCGCTTGTTAGTCGGTGGGCAGGAGGGACAGTTACTTTTCCAATGTCCAGGATCACCGCAGTAAAAACACAGCTTTTCTAAGCGCCTCCGTCTCCTTTCTTTCTCTTTGAGGTCGATGGCTCCCATCTCCATGGACTCCAATACAGGACTGGCTCCCCTTCCACTGGAGAAAAATGGTGTCTCAGCCTGCATCACACCTCTCGCCCGCAGCCTGCGATCCATTCGGACGGCCTGCGTCATGGCGTCCTCCAGAGAACCAGGCGGAGGGTGGAGTGCCAACACATCTTTCAGACGTTCAGACAGGCCTCTACGGAACAAGCCCCGGAGGGCGGCATCATCCCAACAGACCTCAGCAGCCCAGCGTCTGAACTCTGAGCAAAACCACTCGGCTGAGTGCTTCCCCTTAAATACACTCATCACCATGTCCTCAGCCATCAGCACTCGATCAGGCTCATCATAAATATGCCCCAGGGCCTCAAAAAATGCATCCACACTCCACAGTCATTCTCTCAGGGGCAGTGGTAGGAAGGGAAAAAGCCCAAGCCTGGGGTGCTCCCCTTAACAGAGACATAATGACCCCCACCCTCTGACTTTCATCCCCAGAAGAGTGCAGTCTTAAAGAAAAAAAAAGCTGACAGCCCTCTTTGAAAACTTTAAATTCCTTTCTATCTCCGGAAAAGGTATCCGGTAATTTAACCGGGGCTCTGGGGAAACTAATGTAACAGCTTGAACCCCTGTCCCATGAGCACCAGATGATAAAGTCCCCTGCACAGTGTCAGCCATCAGCTGCTGAGACTGAGCCAGAACTCGCTGTTCCTCATTCAGTTTCTGAGACATCTGAGTCAGGTGCTTTACCTGCTCAGAAAGGGCATCCATAGGATCCATAACACACACACACAGGAGAAAAAAAAAAAAAAAAGGTAGCGGTCAGTTATAATATCACGAACACCTCACTGCACTTGCTCACTGAGCCAGTGCGCGTGTCCTGAATAAGACAGACTGCACTCAAAGATACCTGTGCAGCGAGGCAGTCGCGGTGAAGATGCGTGCTTCAGACTAACAGGACCCGAAGCACGTGACTGCCAAGTGGCGGCGCCGGCCACAGGTCTCTCAGAGAAAGCAGTAACAGACAGAGAATGCTTCAGGCCAGAGGACCTTAAGCATGTGACTGCTGATGGGCATGGCCTAAGCTCCAGAGAGCTACAGTTAGGTCCATAAATATTTGGACAGAGACAATATTTATCTAATTTTGGTTTTAGACATTACCACAATGAATTTGAAACAAAACAAATCAGATGCAGTTGAAGTTCAGACTTTCAGCTTTCATTTGAGGGTATCCACATTAAAATTGGATGAAGGGTTTAGGAGTTTCAGCTCCTTAACATGTGCCACCCTGTTTTTAAAGGGACCAAAAGTAATTGGACAGATTAAATAATTGTAAATAAAATGTTCATTTCTAGTACTTGGTTGAAAACCCTTTGTTAGCAATGACTGCCTGAAGTCTTGAACTCATGGATATCACCAGACACTGTGTTTCCTTCTTTTTGATGCTCTGCCAGGCCTTCACCGCGGTGGTTTTCAGTTGTTGTTTGTTTGTGGGCCTTTCTGTCTGAAGTTTAGTCTTTAACAAGTGAAATGCATGTTCAATTGGGTTGAGATCAGGTGACTGACTTGGCCATTCAAGAAAATTCCACTTCTTTGCTTTAATAAACTCCTGGGTTGCTTTGGCTTTATGTTTTGGGTCATTGTCCATCTGTAGTATGAAACGACGACCAATCAGTTTGGCTGCATTTGGCTGGATCTGAGCACACAGTATGGCTCTGAATACCTCAGAATTCATTCGGCTGTTTCTGTCTTGTGTCACATCATCAATAAACACTAGTGACCCAGTGCCACTGGCAGCCATGCATGCCCAAGCCATCACACTGCTTCCGCCATGTTTTACAGATGATGTGGTATGCTTTGGATCATGAGCTGTACCACGCCTTCGCCATACTTTTCTCTTTCCATCATTCTAGTAGAGGTTGATCTTGGTTTCATCTGTCCAAAGAATGTTCTTCCAGAACTGTGCTGGCTTTTTTAGATGTTTTTAGCAAAGTCCAGCCTAGCCTTTTTATTCTTGATTCTTATGAGTGGCTTGCACCGTGCAGTGAACCCTCTGTATTTAATTTCATGCAGTCTTCTCTTTATAGTAGATTTGGATATTGATACGCCTACCTCCTGGAGAGTGTTGTTCACTTGGTTGGCTGTTGTGAAGGGGTTTCTCTTCACCATGGAGAGTATTCTGCGATCATCCACCACTGTTGTCTTCCGTGGGCGCCCAGGTCTTTTTGCATTGATGAGTTCACCAGTGCTTTCTTTCTTTCTCAGAATGTACCAAACTGTAGATTTTGCCACTCCTAAAGTTGTAGCAATTTCTCGGATGGGTTTTTTCTGTTTTTTGCAGCTTAAGGATAGCTTGTTTCACCTGCATGGAGAGCTCCTTTGACCGCATGTTTCCTTCACAGCTAAACCTTCCAAATGCAAACACCACACCTCAAATCAACACCAGCCCTTTTATCTGCTTAATTGAGAATGATATAATGAAGGGATTGCCCACACCTGTCCATGAAATAGCCTTGGAGTCAATTGTCCAATTACTTTTGGTCCCTTTAAAAACACGGTGGCACATGTTAAGGAGCTGAAACTCCTAAACCCTTCAACCAATTTTAATGTGGATACCCTCAAATGAAAGCTGAAAGTCTGAACTTCAACTGCATCTGATTTGTTTTGTTTCAAATTCATTGTGGTAATGTCTAGAACCAAAATTAGATAAATGTTGTCTCTGTCCAAATATTTATGGACCTAACTGTATGAGCAGAAGGAAAACTCCTAGAAGGGTAACTACGGGACAGAGTTACCAAGGGGCATAGACAAAACGGATAGTCAGGATAGCTAGGTCATACACAGAGGGAGCAACGCAGTACAAGAGGAACAGGCAGAGAATAACCAGAACGTAGCCAAGGGATCAGAAAACCAGAACGGGCAAATACACAGTACCAAGACAGTAGACAAACTCACAACGAAGAGATGGACCGGGTCAAAACCAAACAAGCAACAAGATCAGGCACAAGGCACAGGCACACAGGAGGTCAACTAACTCAGCCGAGGGCAGGAGTATAACTGACACCAGACCTAGGTCAATTGGCAACTAAATAGCCGCCTTCTGCCAGAGAGAGGCTGAAACCATTAACCCCAGTCTGGCCAGGAGGGGACAAAGACCAAACCCCGTCCTGGGTCATGACAGTCAGCGTACAGGTAATATAGGGATCACCAGTGACATTATACACAGGAACTCTGTATATACTATACAGGTCCTTCTCAAAAAATTAGCATATAGTGCAAAATTTCATTATTTTCCATAATGTAATGATTACAATTAAACTTTCATATATTTTAGATTCATTACACACCAACTGAAATTTGTCAGGTCTTTTATTGTTTTAATACTGATGATTTTGGCATACAACTCCTGATAACCCAAAAAACCTGTCTCAAAAAATTAGCATATCAAGAAAAGGTTCTCTAAACAACCTATTACCCTAATCTTCTGAATCAACTAATTAACTCTAAACACATGCAAAAGATTCCTGAGGCTTTTAAAAACTCCCTGCCTGGTTCATTACTCAAAACCCCCATCATGGGTAAGACTAGCGACCTTACTGATGTCAAGAAGGCCATCATTGACACCCTCAAGCAAGAGGGTAAGACCCAGAAAGAAATTTCTCAACAAATAGGCTGTTCCCAGAGTGCTGTATCAAGGCACCTCAATGGGAAGTCTGTTGGAAGGAAACAATGTGGCAGAAAACGCTGTACAACGAGAAGAGGTGACCGGACCCTGAGGAAGATTGTGGAGAAGGACCGATTCCAGACCTTGGGGGACCTGAGAAAGCAGTGGACTGAGTCTGGTGTAGAAACATCCAGAGCCACCGTGCACAGGCGTGTGCAGGAAATGGGCTACAGGTGCCGCATTCCCCAGGTAAAGCCACTTTTGAACCATAAACAGCGGCAGAAGCGCCTGACCTGGGCTACAGAGAAGCAGCACTGGACTGTTGCTAAGTGGTCCCCCAAGTACTTTTTCTGATGAAAGCAAATTTTGCATGTCATTCGGAAATCAAGGTGCCAGAGTCTGGAGGAAGACTGGGGAGAAGGAAATGCCAAAATGCCTGAAGTCCAGTGTCAAGTACCCACAGTCAGTGATGGTGTGGGGTGCCATGTCAGCTGCTGGTGTTGGTCCACTGTGTTTCATCAAGGGCAGGGTCAATGCAGCTAGCTATCAGGAGATTTTGGAGCACTTCATGCTTCCATCGGCTGAAATGCTTTATGGAGATGAAGATTTCATTTTTCAGCACGACCTGGCACCTGCTCACAGTGCCAAAACCACTGGTAAATGGTTTACTGACCATGGTATTACTGTGCTCAATTGGCCTGCCAACTCTCCTGACCTGAACCCCATAGAGAATCTGTGGGATATTGTGAAGAGAAAGTTGAGAGACGCAAGACCCAACACTCTGGATGAGCTTAAGGCCGCTATCGAAGCATCCTGGGCCTCCATAACACCTCAGCAGTGTCACAGGCTGATTGCCTCCATGCCACGCCGCATTGAAGCAGTCATTTCTGCAAAAGGATTCCCGACCAAGTATTGAGTGCATAACTGAACTTTATTATTTGATGGTTTTTTTGTTTGTTTTTAAAAAACACTTTTATTTTATTGGACGGTTGAAATATGTTAATTTTT
Organism: Oophaga sylvatica; assembly: GCA_033576555.1. Lineage (NCBI taxonomy): Eukaryota > Metazoa > Chordata > Amphibia > Anura > Dendrobatidae > Oophaga > Oophaga sylvatica. Next base: position 44,585,753 of record JARQOD010000002.1, on the reverse strand, counting down.
TGAGACAGGTTTTTTGGGTTATCAGGAGTTGTATGCCAAAATCATCAGTATTAAAACAATAAAAGACCTGACAAATTTCAGTTGGTGTGTAATGAATCTAAAATATATGAAAGTTTAATTGTAATCATTACATTATGGAAAATAATGAAATTTTGCACTATATGCTAATTTTTTGAGAAGGACCTGTATAACGTAAGTGTCCAGATAAAACACTGACTTACCAGTGACCTCTGTATTTGAAGTGATTCATCTTCTTCCAACCAGGACACGTTTGTTGCAGAAAATAACACATTATAGCTGATCACTTCTAGACCACATTCTCCACTTTTCCCCCAGACTTCTACACTTCATTTATACATGTTGATATTAGTCATGTATCATATTACAGCGCAGACACCATTTTGATGAACGTAAAACATTTTTTTGTAACCCCACAAACGCCCGGAACACCAGAATCTCAATAACTGAAAATTACAAATACAGATTACATAACAACCACAAGACGGATTTCATCACCCAGGTCAACTCATTTTAATCAGTATAACTGTGTCGACCTGAGACTGTCTGTACTTTACTGTTCACAATCCTGCTGACAGGTTCCCTTTAAATCTAAATTTTAAGTTTTTTCCTTTTTGCTCTAAACCATGGTTCCCCAACTCCAGTCCTCAAGGCCCACCAACAGGTCATGTTTTCTGGATTTCCTTAGTATTGCCTAGGGGATAATTGCATCACCTGTGCAATACAAAGGAAATCCTGAAAACATGACCTGTTGGTGGGCCTTGAGGACTGGAGTTGGGGAACCCTGCTCTAAACGTACCCCCAAATCCTGAGGAGGGCGAGTATACCTTGGTTGTGTTTTGCTGTATGTGTCTGCAAAAGTGCAAGAAGAGCACTTATGTCATGTATAGTGTACAGTTCCTATAGCGTCTTGTGCTTGGGTGCGAGGAAAACACAGGAGACATAGGTTGAAATGAAATGACTTGTATAACTTCATACAAGCATGCTGAAAAGTTCACACAGTTTGCAGGAACAGCGACAGGAGACACAGCAGGCCAGAGTAACTTCAAGCACTACAATAAATCTCCAAAGCAGGTTCAGGATCTCTTCTCTGTACCGTAATTCCTCTGCAAACATGGATTCACCAAACAGCAGGTTTCCAGAGTCCAAAAGTGTTCCAAGGTTCCTCAGTAGGGAATAGCTGGGGTACAAGTCCAAGGCTTCCAGGAGTCAGGTCACAGACTGACTGAGGCTTGATTCAGGAGCACTGATTGTTCAGCTGAGGCTGCTTAAGAAGCAAGAGGGAAGAATCAGGGCGGGAACATGAAAACTGGAAACTCCATATTAACTGAGGGCAAGAGCTGCAGAAAGACAGAAAGCAAAATGGCCGACGGAAAACTGAGTTTCAAGGAACATGTCAACAGAGACAAAGAACCTTACATTACTCGCCCCTTAGGGACAACCTCCGGATGACCTCAGACCAGGCTTGTCAGGGTACCTCTGATGAAACTGGCGGAGCAGGCGAGGAGCATTTACATTATTGACTGGTTCCCATGAGTTGTCCTCCACTGGGTAGCCCTGCCATTTAATAAAATATTGCAACTGATTTCTGTACAACCTGGAATCTAGAATCCTTTCCACCATAAATTCTTCCTGACCATCGACCAGCACTGGGTCAGGGCAAGGAGAAGAACGTCCAGGAAACGTATTGGGTGTTGCAGCCTTTAGTAGGGATACATGAAAGACAGGGTGGATTCTCATAGTTCTGGGCAGTTGAAGACGACAAGCAACAGCACTTATAATCTTACTGATCTTATAAGGTCCAATGTACTTATGTCCCAATTTAGACGATGGAATCTTTAATTTAAGATTTCTGGTTGACAGCCAGACCAAATCTCCTACCTTGAAAGCTGGTGCAGGTTTACGAAATTTATCTGCTGCTTTCTTGTACCTTTCCTGAGCCAATTCTAGATTTTCCTTTAGAAGATCCATATTCTTTTGTAAAAAAGTGATTCTTTCAGCCACTGCCGGCAAGGGCGTATCTATGGGAAATTGAGGAAGAATGTTAGGATGATAACCTAGATTGGAGTAAAAAGGAGACTGCTTAGTGGAGGCGCTCTGAGAGTTGTTATAAGAGAACTCAGCCAGTGGAAGTAGATCCACCCAATCATCCTGTAGGTGGCAGATAAAACAGCGGAGATACTGCTCCAGGGTCTGATTGGTTCGTTCTGTCTGTCCATTAGTCTGGGGATGAAAAGCAGAAGAAAGGTTTACTTTAATGTCCAATTCTGCACAGAAATTTTGCCAAAACCTTGAAGTGAATTGCACCCCTCGATCCGAAATGACCTCATCCGGTACTCCATGTAAGCGAAACACATTCTTAATCATCAAGTCTGATGTCTGTTTTGCAGTGGGTAAGCCGACACAAGGGATAAAATGAGCTGCCTTTGTTAGACGGTCAACCACCACTAGAATGGTGTTCGTCCCTTGAGAGGTTGGTAACTCCACAATGAAGTCCATAGAAATGGATCCCCACGGGCGGGACGGGGTGGGAAGAGGTTGCAACAGACCAGTTGGTGAGGAGCGAGGTGTTTTGCATCTTGCACAGACTTCACATGAAGTGACATAGTTTAAGACATCTTTCCTGTAAGTGGGCCACCAAAAGAAACGAGAAAGAAATTCTTGTGTCTTTAGAATTCCCCTATGCCCGGCTATCTTGGAATCGTGGATGAGTTGCAATACTCTCAATCTGACTGTTTCAGGTATATACAGATGTTGTCCCTGAATCCACACACCATTCTTAAAGACAAGACTTACGTCCCTTGGGGGTTGAGCCAACAAAGAATCCGCATGGTATGCTTCCTTGATGTCCTTAAGTAGGTCTTGATTATGAATCACTCCCAGGAATCTAGAGTCAGGAAGAATAGTCTTAGGAGGAGTAAGTGGACGTGTCTCTGCTGAATGAATCCTAGAGAGTGCATCAGCCTTTCCATTGCGCGATCCTGGTCTATAAGAAATGACAAAATTAAATTGGTTTAGGAAAAGATTCCAGCGAGCCTGGCGAGGAGTCAGGCACTTAGCCGACCTGATAAATTCAAGGTTACGATGGTCTGTCAGGACGACTATTTGCTGTGCAGCTCCCTGAAGAAGGTGTCTCAATTCCTTGAAGGCGGCAATAATGGCCAACAATTCTCTATTGCCCACATCGTAGTTCCTCTCAGCCGAAGACAACTGCTGGGAAAAGAAGGCACAGGGATGCAAGACATTCTTCTCACCTGTTCTCTGAGAGAGTATAGCTCCAACGGCACAGTCTGAAGCATCCACCTCTATTATGAAGGCAAGCTCGGGGTTGGGATGTACTAAGATAGGTGCGGTGGTAAATTTATCCTTTAAACAGGAAAATGCTTCCTGAGCTTGCGGGGTCCAGGAGAACCTAGACTGTTTCCGGGTAAGTTGGGTGATAGGTGACACTACCTCAGAAAAATTCTTAATGAAACGTCTATAGAAGTTGGCAAACCCGATGAAACGCTGCACCTCCTTCACATTTCTAGGAATTGGCCAATCCTTGATGGCTTGGGTCTTGCTTCCATCCATACTAATCCCTTGCGTAGATAGTACATACCCCAGAAATTGAATTTCGGTCCTATGGAATTCACATTTTTCAAGTTTGATGTAGAGATGGTTTTGTCTTAGGCGTTCTAAGACCATTCTCACATGTCCATGATGTTCCTCTGTGGAGTTAGAAAAAATTAGAATATCATCCAGATAAATCACCACAAATGTATCTAGGAGATCCCTGAAGATATCATTCACGAAGTGTTGGAAAGTGGCTGGGGCGGTACTCAGACCAAAAGGCATAACTAGATATTCAAAGTGTCCATAGCGTGACCTGAAAGCAGTCTTCCATTCATCGCCAGGTCTAATACGGACCAAGTTATAGGCCCCACGGAGATCCAGTTTAGAGAAAATTTTGGCATGCCGCACTCTCTCCAACAATTCAGGGATTAAAGGCAATGGATAACGGTTTCTAATAGTAACCTTATTGAGTTCCCTATAGTCTATGCAGGGTCTCAGAGATCCATCTTTCTTCTTCACAAAGAAGATGGGTGCACCTGCGGGAGATGAAGAGGGGCGTATGAAGCCCTTGGCTAAATTTTCGTCTATATAATCCTTCAAAGCTTTTAGCTCGGGCCCCGCTAGGGGGTAGATCTTACCAAAAGGTATCTCGGCTCCAGGCAATAATTCAATTGGACAATCATATGGACGGTGAGGAGGAAGCTGATCAGCGTTCTTCTTGTCACATAAATCCACATAGTCCTGGTATACAGCTGGTAGTTCAGGGACTGACATGGTTCCTTTAGGAACAGAGCAAGCTGAAACTCCTTGACTCATCTGTTTCTCCGGAAAGTGTAATTCCTTGGTCTCCCAGTTAATCGTAGGATTCTGCGCCTGCAGCCATGGTAGCCCTAGAATAATGGGAAAGTGGGGAGAAGAGATAAGCATAAAAGCCATTTTCTCCTGATGATCTTTACCCATAAGGACCCTCAAAGGCTCTGTTTCTTGATCCACTGGTCCAGAAGTCAGTAGAGAGCCATCCACAGTCTCCATCTGTACTGGAGTAGCCTTCTTCACTGAACGTATCCCCTGTTTCAGAGCAAAGGAGATATCCATAAAATTTCCACTTGCTCCTGAGTCGATCATAGCAGAGCTAGACACCCAGACTGAGTCAACCCAGAGTTTGATGGAAAGGAAGCAATGAGAATTGTTTCTTTTACAACTCAGCTGGGACACCGCTGAGGAAACTTGAAAAATTGCAGCGTTTATACCGTCATCGTCCCCAGAACTAACAGAGTTTAAGTCAGAGAAATCAAGATCTCTTGCAGCAGATCTCTCTGGAGCCTGAGGCTCGGACATGACAGAGCTCCTCTCGCAACACTCACAGTGAATGACTGCTGCAGTAGTCTTACGAGAACGGCTGGGGCAGTTTATAATGAAGTGCCCTGACTTACCACAGTAGAAACATAGATTTTCCTTTATACGATGTTCTTTGCGTGCATCACTAACCCGTCTTTGTAAAGAGTCCACCTGCATGGGTTCAGGTTCTGGTTCCCTTGTGATCCTACTCAAAGGTTCCTTAGCTGAGGAGGGAGGTAGTAAAAGGTTAGTGCGATTATTTTCGAACCATCTCTCTTGTCTGCGTTCAGTCAGACGAGCATCAATACGGCTACAATAGTTAATAAAGTCACCTAACGCAGTGGGAGGGTCGGCACGAGCAAGTTCATCCTTAATCAGTGGAGACAACCCTTTCCGAAAAATAGATTTTTTAGCGGAAGTATCCCAAGTGGTATCAAGAGCCCATCTCCTGAAATCCAGGGCATATTCGGCTACTGAACGCTTACCTTGGCGCAAAGTTAACATGGCTGCTTCAGCTGTTGCACCTCGATTGGGGGCATCAAACACCTGCCCCATGGCTGAAATAAAAGCATCAAGGTGATTCAAACAATCATCCTCAGTCTCAATCAGAGGGTTTGCCCACATCAAAGCCTTATTGGTAAGCAACATGATTATAGTAAGCACTTTGGATCGTTCAGTGGGAAATTGTGAAGCATGTGCAGAGAAAAATAAATTGCATTGATTAATAAATCCCCTGAATTTCTCACGTTCACCGCCAAAACGAAAAGGAGGTAATTTGGGGATCCCAGAACTTGGGGTTATGGCAGGAGCCTGGGCTCGTTCCTCTAGAGCCTCAATCCTGGCTCGCAATTCCTGGGTAGTCTGTCCAAACACTTGCAAATTATGATTAGTGAGGTCCTGTAGGCTTGCAAAACGGGTTTTTAAAGTCTGTACATCTGAAAGGATTGTATCAGTCACTCCGCAAAGTTCCTTTATGCGGGCCTCCATCTTCCAGATCTTTTAAGGCAGAAGTGCTGGAATGGTTGTGAGAAGTCACAACCACTGTCATCACATAAGGTATTAAACGGACATCTGATATCCACAGTCATAGCAGACACGGCTTTCCCAGACCCAGCAGACACTAAACATTGGCTCCTGAATCTTGTCATGTATAGTGTACAGTTCCTATAGCGTCTTGTGCTTGGGTGCGAGGAAAACACAGGAGACATAGGTTGAAATGAAATGACTTGTATTACTTCATACAAGCATGCTGAAAAGTTCACACAGTTTGCAGGAACAGCGACAGGAGACACAGCAGGCCAGAGTAACTTCAAGCACTACAATAAATCTCCAAAGCAGGTTCAGGATCTCTTCTCTGTACCGTAATTCCTCTGCAAACATGGATTCACCAAACAGCAGGTTTCCAGAGTCCAAAAGTGTTCCAAGGTTCCTCAGTAGGGAATAGCTGGAGTACAAGTCCAAGGCTTCCAGGAGTCAGGTCACAGACTGACTGAGGCTTGATTCAGGAGCACTGATTGTTCAGCTGAGGCTGCTTAAGAAGCAAGAGGGAAGAATCAGGGCGGGAACATGAAAACTGGAAACTCCATATTAACTGAGGGCAAGAGCTGCAGAAAGACAGAAAGCAAAATGGCCGACGGAAAACTGAGTTTCAAGGAACATGTCAACAGAGACAAAGAACCTTACAACTTATCAGGTGCTCAGAAAAGCTGGGTGGTATGTGTGCTAGTGTGTGACCCAGCGCAGGTGTCTCACTGGCCTATCAAAACGGTGAGTGGCAGCAGCAAAAAGTATGATGTGGATGTAAGAACTGTCTGTGGGGTGCGCTTAGGTGAGTGGACAAGTTAATGTGGGAAGTTGAACTCATTAGGCTATGTGCACACGTAGCGTGTTTTAAGCATTTTTGCCGCGTTTTTACGCTGCGTAATCGCTTAAAAAACGGTTACAAAACGCATCCCATGCAATCCTATGGGATTACGCATTGCTGTGCACGTGCTGCATATTTTTGCGGAGTGTAATCGCTTTGTGTAAAAATAAGCAGCATGTCCATTCTTTTTGCTTAATCGCTGCGATTACGCCGCCATAGGTTGGCATTGAAACGCTCACTTTATGCATGTAGCTATGCCCACCATGGGTGAAGTGAGCGCTTCATGTGCGCTTGGTACCCAGGGTATGGAGGAGAGGAGATTCTCCTCCAGGCCCTGGGTACCATATTCCTGTCAAAAATAGAATTAAAATAAAAAATATTGATATACTACTTACCCTCCGTCGGCCCCCGGAGTCTTCCCGCTCCTCAGCGAAGTTGCCGGCAAGTTCCGTTCCCAGGGATGCATTGCGAGAATCACCCCAGATGACGTAGCGGTCGCGTGACCGCGACGTCACAAAGGTCATTCGCGCAATGCATCACTGGGAACAGGATTTGCCGGCAGCGTCGCTGAGCAGCAGGAAGACTCCTGGGGACGACGGAGGGTGAATATATCAATATTTTTATTTTTTAATTATTTTTTACATTACTCATTAGTAAACAGATGGTCACAATTGTCAGCACTATGCGTGACAAGTGTGACCAACCTGTCAATCACTTTTCCAAGCGATGCTTCAAATCGCTTGGAAAAGCACGGGCATTCTGCAAGCTAAAAACGCTTGCAAAATGCTTGTGTTTTGCGGGAAAACGTATATTAATTACGTATGCGTATTTCCCCAATCCAGCTAACCCTATCCATACAGTGACAGCTGGTATTGGATTGTCTGCCATGGGTAACATAACTAGATTTCCTATATTAGACCCGTTGCCATGTCCGGCTTTATGACATCACAGAAGAGTTGTCCACGAGTCATGGAATGTTCCGCAAGAACGGTCAGTGCGAGGCAAGCAGCGGTAGAGAGGAGAGCTGAGCACTAACCCACAGCGACTTGTAAATTACTTTTTACTTTATTGTATTTTTTTACTTTATTTCTTTTTCTTGGGGAGTGTTTTCTACCATCCACACACAGTTTTGTGTGTGTGGAGGGGAAGGCAGCCTAATGGCTGCACCCGTAGCTGGAGGAAAGTTCCAACCACGAAGACATCTCCCACGTGCCCGGACATCCCCATACAGCCAGAGGCCTGAACACCACCAAAGGCAAACTGGCTTCACGGGGTGTCTGATGGCAGCACTTAATCATATCGTGTCATTTATTAAATGCCTGTTCAAAACACCGGAAAAGGCGAAGGACCGATATTCGAGACTGAAAAGTCCACCACCATATCTTACACTACCCGAAATAGGCCGATATGTACAACCTGCAGCAAACATCAACGCAGAGCCAGAGGGTATGAAGAAACGCCTAATACTCACCAAAACATCAGATGAGGTAGAGACAGCAGCCATGTTGCCCAGGAGCCCATCCCCATCCAACTGGAAGAGGCTAACTCCCGCTCAAGCACGTGTAATCCTCAGTATGCCTTACTCCTATCAACCGCGTATTAAGGTGACTGCGAAACAAGGCTACAATCCTATGCCACACATGCCAGTCAGCTATGCTGCTGGAAAGATCATGCAAGCAATGCTGATGAGCCCACGGATGTACGCCAGTCCTACATGAGAGCTGAGGGCAACCGTCCAAGTGCCAGGAAGGTCATTCTCCCGAGAAGAGAATTCCACGGCACTTTCATTTAGCCGGAGGAAAATGTAGTGGCGAGTTTCTTGCAGCATGGCACATAACATCTTCTGCACAGCTGCTTCTCAGACAGATTTTCCGGTTTTGACAATGGCTTGATCAATGGATTATGTTTCTGCACTGCCGCCTGCCCTGACCTCTGCTTGCTCAATGGATTATGTTTCTGCACTGCCACCTGCCCTGACCTCTGCTTGTTTCCAGTTATGTTTCTGCACCGCGGCCTACCCTGACTTCTGCTTGCTCAATGGATTATGTTTCTGCACTGCGCCTGCCCTGACCTCTGCTTGCTCAATGGATTATGTTTCTGCACTGCCACCTGCCCTGACCTCTGCTTGTTTCCAGTTATGTTTCTGCACCGCGGCCTACCCTGACTTCTGCTTGCTCAATGGATTATGTTTCTGCACTGCCGCCTGCCCTGACCTCTGCTTGCTCATGGATTATGTTTCTGCACTGCCACCCCCTGACCTTGTTGTTTCGTTATGTTCTGACCGCGGCCTACCTGACTCTGCTTGCTCATGGATATGTTTCGCACGCGCTGCCTGACCTTCGCTTGCTCAGTGATATGTTTTGCAACTGCCCCAAGTTATTGAGTGACCCGCCTGTGTAGCACCTTGTGATTTCGAGAACGTCGCTAACTTCCTGTAGGACAACGGACAAACCAAGGAGGAAAGAGAGAGGTCTTATGGCTGCATGGGGTAATGCTGGGATCTCCAGTCTGTAGGACAACAGTGACTTACAAGAGGAAACAGGTTTATGTGCCCTGTAGAGAAGGTTATACTACAGGAAAAGTGTGTAACAGAAAACTAACAAATAAAAATTTAGACAACTGATTGCTAGCTATTCATGTCATTGCCTACCATATTACAGTAAACTTTCCCTAAATCCAGTATCTGATAATCCACAATGACGTATACTGAATGTTTACGACCCTTTAGATTTCATTCAGACGTCTGCTTGCTGTGATTTTCACGGACAGAACACAAACGCATTACAGTCTATGGGACTGTTCACATGTTCATGTTGTTTTGGGGACCCTGTGTCCAAGCAAAAATCATAGAGACGTGCGGTTTTATCAGCATCACAGATGGAAAAGTAGCAATATAAGTGTATGGCTCTGAAAAATCACAGAATCTCCTTCATTATTGTAGAATAACACAACACTCAAATAGTCCAATGGATTTACATTTAATTGAAGAAAATGCAGCAGTACGTCTGTATAACAGAAAAAGGGCCAACGTTTCGTCCACAGACCTTGGTCACACCCTGCAAAATATATACAATAAGGCCGCGTTCACACGTTCAGTGTTTGGTCAGTATTTGTAAGAAAAAAATCAGGAGCGGAACAATCAGATGAAATAAATAAATAAGTAAATAAAATAAATATGCACAAAATTAGTAATAGGTCATGACTGTAAAAATAAGACAAAATCAATATAACATGATAGATGTTTAAATACAGAGTAAATAAATAAAAAAGATAAAAAATCCATTTACCGTATGTACACAAGTAAGTCAATATATAACAAGGTGAAAACCAAGGCAAAAGGAGTATATGAAAACAATAGGGGGAGAATACATATGTGTCTAATAGTCAGGGCCGGCGTCACCACTCGGCGCACCTAGGAAAGTGCCAGGGTCCTGGACGAGAGGGGGGACCACTCGCTGTTGGGGACACCGGAACGCTATGAGGTTCATGAGTCAGGGAAGCCCGATGCCAGCGCTGGCACCCTCTTAAAAAAACTCACCTCTCCTCATTCCCCACTGCTCCAGTCTCTTCAATGTCTTCTGACTCTCTGTGACGTCTCAGGGCAGAGAGCTATGATGTTATCATAGCGCGCGCTCGTCAGAAGATGCTTAGGAGACTGCAGCAGTGGGAAAAGAGGAGAGGTGATTATTAGTTTTTATGTATTTAGCAATATATGGGGCCATTATACTGTATGGAGCAATACATGGGGCCATTATACTGTATGGAGCAACATATGGGGCCATTATACTGTATGGAGCAATATATGGGGCCATTATATACTGTATGGAGCAATATATGGGGCCCGTTATATTGTATGGAGCAATATATGGGCCCATTACACTGTATGGAATGTTATATTGGCCCCATTTTTCTGTATAGAGCATTACAAGGGGCCTATTATACTGCATGGAGCAATATATGGGGCTCATTATTCTTTAAGAAGAATTATATGTGGCCCATTATACTATGTGAAGCAATATATGGGGCCCATTATTCTTTATGGAGCATTTTATGGGGCCAATACACTGTATGGAGCATTATATGCGGCCCATTATACTGTATGCAGCAATATATGGGACCCATAATACTGTATTGAGGACTATGTGGTGCCCATAATACTGTATGGAGGACTATGTAGAGCCCATAGTTCTGTATGGAGGACTATGTGGTGCCCATAATAGTGTATGGAGGACTATGTGGTGCCAATAATTCTGTATGGAGGACTATGTAGAGCCAATAATTCTGTATGGAGGACTATGTGGTTCACATAATAGTGTATGAAGGACTATGTGGTGCCCATAATACTGTATGGAGGATTATACTCTCTGGTCTAAAATGAAAAGTCTGCAGTCACTCTGTGTGTCACTCTGTGTGACTGCAGACTTTTGAATCCCCCCAGGACATGCACTGTGAGCTGCGAGGACTTGCCGGTTTCTGAGCTATTGTAGAATTTACAATAGATATCACTCATGTAATGTAACAAGTGAAATCTCTGAAACTCTGCTATATCTATATGTCTTACCTGTGCATCATGAATCGTGGTAAGCGTTAAAGGGACCCACTGAGACTCTTTCATCCGGAGCCCACAAAAACCTGGAGCCAGCCCTGCTGATAGTGAGAATAAAATAATGTTAAGGTTGTTAGGAAATACAGTAGTATAGGATAGGGAAAGGTAAGTATAAGGGAGGTGTGACATGATAAATACTCTACAGGAATGAGTGATAGGTTTAGGGACCACCTCACATTTGAAGTCACTTTGAGGGGTCTTTATGATAGTGTCAAGGTAAAATATAATTTTCTATCTTATATTTTATACATATGTGTTTTGCTATTTTTATACCTTTATAAAAATATGTTTATATGTACTTTGTTACTTTGATATGTCAAGATAAACACAAAGTTTTCCTTGAATATGTATTATTCAGATTGAAACTTATTCTAAGATGACGTCAGTATCAGCTAGTCTGTCTCCAAGAAATTCACTGATGACTGCCCCCACCTTTGGGGAACTAAGGATTGCAACAGCAAGTCTGCCTGGATACAAGACCTATGGAATGTGAACCAATAGAGATGGCCAGATGCTGGATATGTCCATATATGGACATATATAGCTTACCTCCCCGCCCCCATCCACCCTTTACTCCACCCTGACATCCTGTGTAGATAATCCCATGCTTGCAGAAATAAAGATCAGTACTTGCTGAGGTTGGTGCCTGGATACAGCCCTCTAAGCATGCTCTGAAGTTTGAACCAGCCTATTGTCTGACTCATTCTTTAAACGGTTAACCCATGCTTATAATCTAATCTGGAGTGACTGGAGGACGAGTGTTTGTCGTTTCGACCCCGACAATAGAAAATACCCAAAAGTGACACCGTTCTAAAAACTGCACCCCTCAAGGTGCTGAAAACCACATTCAAGAAGTTAATTAACCCTTTACGTGCTTCACAGGAACTGAAGCAATGTGGCAAGAAAAAATGAACATTTCACTTTTTTTCACAAACATTTTACTTCAGAACCATTTTTTTATTTACCCAAGAGTAAAAAGAGAAAATGAACCACAAAATTTGTTGTGCAATTTGTCCTGAGTATGCTGATACCCCATATGTGGGGGTAAACCACTGTTTGGGTGCACAGCAGAGCTCGGAAGGGAAAGAGCGCCGGTTGACTT
>JARQOD010000002.1:44531544-44573170 GCA_033576555.1 Oophaga sylvatica | reverse complement strand
AAAATGCTGGTGGAATTGGAGGTAGAGATAACCGAAGTCCAGAAGAAATTAAATAACAAGTGCTCTAAAGAAGAGATGGAGATTTTTAAAAAGGAAATTGAGAAAAATTTGACTGAGTGGGAAAATCAGATTTCTAGCACAAAAGATAAGAAATTCCAGAGGGATCTGGAGGACAAGAAATCCAATCGTGTTTTAGATGGAATAAAACTTCTAATAAAACTGATACATCAATTAAGGAATCTACAGGTACATCAACAACGGGGCTTTCAGCTGTGTCCTCGACTGGAAATAGAAGATATCCGGTGAGATTTAATAAACGAAGATATGATTATGGCTGCCGACAAGGGGATAGAAGACAAAAAAAATACTCCCCAAACATCGGAGGAGAATAGATCTAATCATACTCTTAAGCAGGGTCGGACTGGCCCACCGGAGAACCGGAGGATTCTCCGGTGGGCCCTGGCATCTGGGGGGCCCTGGCACCTGCTGGCATACAGGGACCAGTTGCCTAGGGCCCCCGCTGCTCCAGTGGCCCCAAGCCGGTGGCATGTCGCTAATAGCGGCACACCACGCAGCTGCCATGGGGGCCCCGTGCCAGCGGAGCAGCAGCGGGTGACGGGAGGCAGGAGCCCCTGTCCCCGCTGCTAAAGAGAAAAGAATATTTACTGCTTCCCACGCCCACATGGCCGTGGGAAGCAGTGAATATCATTACTTACCTGTCACCCGCTCCAACCGCTGAGCGCCGCTGTGTCATCGCGTCCTCTCTTGCTGCAATGTTCAGGCAGAGGGCGCGATGACGTCATTAGTGAGCGCCGCGCCCCCTGCCTGAGCATTCACTGCCGGAGGACCGAAGACAGCGGCGCTCAGCAGTGGACCCGGTGACAGGTAAATATCGCAGGTGCCCAGGACACCAGCACCTGGCCCCCAGCGACGAGAGGCGAGTATGTTTTTTTTTTTTTTTGCAGCATCTATGGGGGCACAGTGGAGCATCTATGGGGGCATAATCTGTGGAGCATTTTTGGGGGCATAATCTATGGGGGCATAATCTGGAGCATTTATGGGGGCATAATCTATGGGGGCATAATCTGTGGAGCATTTATGGGGGCATAATCTATGGGGGCATAATCTGTGGAGCATTTATGGGGGCATAATCTATGGGGGCATAATCTGTGGAGCATTTATGGGGGCATAATCTGTGGGGGTCATAATCTGTGGAGCATTTATGGGGGCATAATCTATGGGGCATAATCTGTGGAGCATTTATGGGGGCATAATCTATGGGGGAATAATCTGTGGAGCATTTATGGGGGCATGATCTATGGGGCATAATCTGTGGAGCATTTATGGGGGCATAATCTGTGGGGGTCATAATCTGTGGAGCATTTATGGGGGCATAATCTGTGGAGCATTTATGGGGGCATAATCTATGGGGGCATAATCTGTGGAGCATTTATGGGGGCATAATCTATGGAGCATCTATGGGGAATAATCTAAGGAGCATTTATGGGGGCACAATCTATGGAGCTTCTATGGGGGCATAATCTAAGGAGCACTTATGGGGGCATAATCTAAGGAGCATCTATGGGGGCATAATCTATGGAGCATCTATGGGGGCATAATCTAAGGAGCATTTATGGGGGCACAATCTATGGAGCTTCTATGGGGGCATAATCTAAGGAGCATCTATGGGGGCATAATCTATGAAGCATCTATGGGGGCATAATCTGTGGAGCATTTATGGGGGCATAATCTATGGAGCATCTATGGGGAATAATCTAAGGAGCATTTATGGGGGCACAATCTATGGAGCTTCTATGGGGGCACAATCTATGGGGGCATAATCTGTGGAGCATTTATGGGGGCATAATCTATGGGGGCATAATCTGTGGAGCATTTATGGGGGCATAATCTGTGGAGCATTTATGGGGGCATAATCTGTGGAGCATTTATGGGGGCATAATCTGTGGAGCATTTATGGGGGCATAATCTGTGGAGCATTTATGGGGGCATAATCTATGGAGCATCTATGAGGGCACAATCTATGGAGCATCTATGGGGGCATAATACATGAGCAGCATATGGGGCACAATCTATGGAGCATCTTGTGGGGCATAATACATGGGGCAGCATATGGGGCATAATCTCATTTTCCACCCTAGGCTTATACTCGAGTCGATAAGTTTTCCCATTTTTTTGTGGCAAAATTAGGGGGGTCGGCTTATACTCGAGTATATATGGTATCTATCTATTATCCATCTATCTATATACAGTCAGGGCCAGAAATATTTGGACAGTGACACAATTTTCGCGAGTTGGGCTCTGCATGCCACCACATTGGATTTGAAATGAAACCTCTACAACAGAATTCAAGTGCAGATTGTAACGTTTAATTTGAAGGGTTGAACAAAAATATGTGTTAGAAAATGTAGGAATTGTACACATTTCTTTACAAACACTGCACATTTTAGGAGGTCAAAAGTAATTGGACAAATAAACATAACCCAAACAAAATATTTTTATTTTCAAAATTTTGTGGCGAATCCTTTGGAGGCAATCACTGCCTTAAGTCTGGAACCCATGGACATCACCAAACGCTGGGTTTCCTCCTTCTTAATGCTTTGCCAGGCCTTTACAGCCGCAGCCTTCAGGTCTTGCTTGTTTGTGGGTCTTTCCCTCTTAAGTCTGGATTTCAGCAAGTGAAATGCATGCTCAATTGGGTTAAGATCTGGTGATTGACTTGGCCATTGAAGAATGTTCCACTTTTTTGCACTCATGAACTCCTGTGTAGCTTTGGCTGTATGCTTGGGGTCATTATCCATCTGTACTATGAAGCGCCGTCCAATCAAGTTTGCAGCATTTGGCTGAATCTGGGCTGAAAGTATATCCCGGTACACTTCAGAATTCATCCGGCTACTCTTGTCTGCTGTTATGTCATCAATAAACACAAGTGACCCAGTGCCATTGAAAGCCATGCATGGCCATGCTATCACGTTGCCTCCACCATGTTTTACAGAGGATGTGGTGTGCCTTGGATCATGTGCCGTTCCCTTTCTTCTCCAAACTTTTGGCTTCCCATCATTCTGGTACAGGTTGATCTTTGTCTCATCTGTCCATAGAATACTTTTCCAGAACTGAGCTGGCTTCTGGAGGTGTTTTTCAGCAAATTTAACTCTGGCCTGTCTATTTTTGGAATTGATGAATGGTTTGCATCTAGATGTGAACCCTTTGTATTTACTTTCATGGAGTCTTCTCTTTACTGTTGACTTAGAGACAGATACACCTACTTCACTGAGAGTGTTCTGGACTTCAGTTGATGTTGTGAACGGGTTCTTCTTCACCAAAGAAAGTATGCGGCGATCATCCACCACTGTTGTCTTCCGTGGGCTCCCAGGTCTTTTTGGATTGATGAGTTCACCAGTGCTTTCTTTCTTTCTCAGGATGTACCAAATTGTAGATTTTGCCACTTCTAATGTTGTAGCAATTTCTTGGATGGGTTTTTTTCTGTTCTTGCAGCTTAAGGATGGCTTGTTTCACCTGCATGGAGAGCTCCTGTGAACACATGTTTCCTTCACAGCAAAACCTTCCAAATGCAAACACCACACCTCAAATCAACTCCGGCCCTTTCATCTGCTTAATTGAGAATGACATAACAAAGGGATTGCCCACACCTGTCCATGAAATAGCCTTGGAGTCATTTGTCCAATTACTTTTGGTCCCTTTAAAAACAGGGTGGCACATGTTAAGGAGCTGAAACTCCTAAACCCTTCATCCAATTTTAATGTGGATACCCTCAAATGAAAGCTGAAAGTCTGAACTTCAACTGCATCTGATTTGTTTTGTTTCAAATTCATTGTGGTAATGTCTAGAACCAAAATTAGATAAATGTTGTCTCTGTCCAAATATTTATGGACCTAACTGTATATATATATATATATATATATATATATATATATATGTAGCATTATACCCTATGAGGGGGGGCAGCATTATCCTCTATGAGGGGGGCTGCTTTATAATCTATGAGGGAGGCTACCCCAACTCCTGCTACATAATTAAGACATGTACTACCTTATATTATACCCTGATATTAGTGTGTTTTACTGCACAATTTGTGGTCTTGTATTTATTTCTATGTAGCTACATAGTGGGCCCCAAGAATGATTTTCTCTGGTGGGCCCAAGGTGTTCCAGTCCGACGCTGCTCTTAAGTCTTAAGGTAATAAATTTATCTGAAATACTGCTCTCCCCTTAGTCGAGGTCTCTCTTTTTCCCCCTCCTCAGGGCTTGACAGATTTTCAGTGGCAAACGATTTACAACTGTTTGCCAGGAAACTGATTTTCAAAAAGATATATCATAAACAAAGTGAAATTTCGACTACTTCGACGATATCTGAAACGCAAACACTTCAAGATCTTGAAGATTTGGAGAGGGAATCAGTGGGACTTGGAAGGGGTAAGTATCCTCAGCATCTGCTGCCTCATTCCACTTCTTTTCCACAAATCTCAGCTTATCCTGAGATTGATATGTTTGTGCGTTTGGTAATGCAAGATGTATCCAAGATCGCAGAATCTATAAAAATGGACAATCTCACACCAAATGAACAGGTGGCCCTGAGGGAGTTGGAGAATTTAAAAAGGGTGGTCATTCAGCCTTTTGATAAAAGGGGAAATGTCGTCTTATGGCCAGTTGAACTATATGAGAAAGAAATGTTTAGACAACTTAATACTGAATGTTATCAACGACTGACATTTAACCCCTTATCCAAATTTAGGATGGAACTTAAAGACCTACTCTTGGAAGCGGTTGAACGAAGTATCATTACTCCCAAGCAAATGGATGGATTATGGATGGATGAACCGACTGTGGCAGTAATTATTTATTACCAAAAATACACAAGGACCCAGCCACTCCCTCAGGTAGACCGATTGCTTCTGGGATTAACAACATATGTGATCCCTTGTGTAGGCTGATTGATCATTTCTTGAGGCCTTTGGTGGAAATTCTTCCATCTCACCTCAAGTATACCACAGATGTTTTGAAAAAACTGGATGGCATTCATTTGGAAACAGATATGTGCCTAGTGACATGTGACGTTGAGTCACTATATACATCGATTAGGCACCAAGACGGTATACGGGCCACACAGTTCTTCCTCACATCAAGTGGTTTGGATGTTGAGCTTTGTGACTTCCTTGTAAGAGCCTTACATTTTGTATTAACTCATAATTTTTTCTTTTTCAAGGATGTCCTCTACCTACAGCTCCAGGGACTGCAATGGGGGCGCCATGTGCGCCCTCATATGCAAATATCTTCCTGGGGCAGTGGGAGAGGAACATCTTCCAAACTGATCCGGTCCCTTTTAATGCCAATGTAGTTGCCTGGTGGCGCTACATTGATGATGTGCTTCTTATCTGGCTGGGTTCATATGATGATCTGCATTCTTTTTTTGACCATCTCAATAAGAATGATCTTAACATTAAATTAACTTAAAAGTATAGCAGACAACAGATGGATTTCTTGAATGTCTATTCAGATTGCCAATTCTGGAAATATCCAGACTGATGTTTCGTAAGAGCACGGCAGCAAACAAAACTGATGTTTCGTAAGAGCACGGCAGCAAACACCCTGCTACATGCCACTTCTCAACATCCAAGACATTTATTGGATAATATCCCAACCGGACAGTTTTTAAGAGCTAGACGGATTTGCTCTAATGATGGTCTTTTTGAAAGACAGGCTGAAGATCTACATGCAAGATTTAAGGAATGAGGTTATAGCTGCAAATCTATATGCCAAGCCTATACAAGGGCACACCTGAGCAATCGGAATGATCTATTGAGAAGCAAATGCATGAGTGATAATACGGATCAGAAGGTACGTTGTATCCTAAATTTCAACTCTCACAGTGATGAAGTCTTCCAAATCCTAAAGAAGCATTGGTCAGTATTGCTTCTGGATAAAACATTATCTGGATATATTGGAAAGGTTCCGAATGTAACTTATAGGAGAGCATGTAATTTACGTGATCAACTAGTTCATAGCCACTATAAGGGAAACACAAAGAGTTTTATTTTTGGATCCAAGGGTCCCACCTGGGGATGTTCACCGTGTGGGAAATGTATTGCATGCCAGAATGTCCATTGGGCTAAGGAATTTGTCAATTCAGACAACAGTAAAAGATATAAGATCACCTACAATATAAATTGCACAACCAGAGCTGTGATCTACCACGCTACTTTTCCGTGTGGGCTTATATATGTAGGTATGACAAGAGAAATAAAAAGACGTGTGAGGGAGCATATATTGGATATAGAAGATGCCAAAGACACTGAAGATGAGAGTGTTTTGAAACCTATACCACGTCACTTTAAGGAATATCATAACAGTGATCCTACATACCTGCGATTTAAGGGCATTGACAGTGTCTTTATCAGCCCAATGTTAAAGATAGGGTACACAGGACACATGCAGAGGTAGGCGGCGCTGAAAGGAAGAGGTGCGGCAGTGAGCGGGGCTTGACGGGGAAGTATGCAGCTCTCCCGAGCGCTAGTGTGAAACTAGCCTTAGCACATAGATTGGCCAAAATATGTATGCCAATTTTATTCTCCCATTTTCTATGGCAGCAATGCAATTCCTGTGCTCTAGAGTAATCATTCTTGGTAAGTTATGGTGCAAACCTTAATCTTTTTGATTTATATGCTTTCTTTAGTTGGCGCCTATTTACACTAACTTAGATGTGCTGTTCCTTCTTTTTGTCTGTTTACAACATGAAAGAGATCAGCGCTGTGCCAGCGGGATGGAGATAATGACTGACGACTTGTAGCTTTGGTTATAAATACATAATTGGGTTTATGGCCTCATACACATTAGATAAAAGTCATCCAAACCCAGCTCTCTTATAGAGAACACAGGAATGTTCCTGTATATGGGTTAGGGATCGGATCCATTGTTAAGCCGACAGCTATATAATGAGTATGGCCAGGTTTAGTTCCTGGCTGTTTATAAGGGAGCTATAGAGCCATAAAAATCATCTAAAATATGAGAAACTAGATAGATAACCTAGAAATGTGATAGATAGAGATAATGTCTGTAAAGCATTGTGGAATATGATGGCGCTATATGAGCAAGTGTAATAAATAAAGTATTGGGACACATGTTTCAAGAATTGAATTGAGGTTTTTGATCCAGCTTCTCACCCCCCGTGTATAATATCCAAAACAGAGGCGTAGCTAGGGTTTCAGTTTGGGGGGGCCAAAAATCTGAGTGGGCCCCTAAACAGGTAATCCTGACTACAGCTACGGTGGCGCACCCTAATTGTGAGGATAGGGGAACATCAGCAGATGACCGAACTGTGATTGAAAATATATCTGTATACAAAAACGAACACTGATATTACTATATGGAAACCATATAGTGGTAGATACCAATCCTGCAGACTATATACAGTGGGTTAGGAAAGTATTCAGACTCCTTTACATTTTTCACTCTTTGTATCATTACAGCCATTTGATAAATGCAAAAAAGTTCAGTTTTCTCATTAATGTACACTCTGCTCCCCATCTTTACTGAAAAAAACAGAAATTAGGAATTTTTGCAAATTTATTAAAAAAGAACAACTGAAATATCACATGGTCATAAGTATTCAGACCCTTTGCTCAGACACTCATATTTACGTCACATGCTGTCCATTTCCTTGTGATCCTCCTTGAGATGGTTCTACTCCTTCAATGGAGTCCAGCTGTGTTTAATAATGGGAAGGGGGTAGTATTACAATGAAGACGGGAGTCAAAGATTTCTTACAGCACTGCATGTCCCGGAACCTGGAAGAAATCATTAACATAAAGTCAGAATATAACATTTCTCAACATCAAGACCATTAATATGAGGCAGACAGGTAGGACTAGTGTAACATTTCTATTACCTGTATGCCCATATTAATAGGTCATACACGTCCGGGGGGTGACAGATTCCCTCCCCTTTAGATGTGATGCAGGTCATGGTTACTATATGGCGACTAATACTCGTAAAAGACTGAGCTAAGGTACCAAAAGCCCTGATCTCCCATCTCCAGCCCCCAGACAGCAACTATTACATATAATAGAGTGCATATAATCTAACAAAACAGTATTATAATCAGCCCCCCAGTGCCCTTTCCCCCTCAGCCCTCACAATACCCCCATCCTCTCACATTCACACCTCAGTGCCTTGTAACCACATTCTATGGTTCCTCATAGCTTTCATAATTGCGTTAATTCTAAACACTATAAAATATCTCTGTACATTAATTGCAATTCTAAAAATGTAGTTTATCTAATCAGCTGTACTATTTGCAATCTTTGCTATGTAGGACGTACTACTCGACATTTGAAAGTTAGAGTTTCGGAACATATAACTGAAATCCTTTCTGTGGGTAGTTCCAAACGCAATCTGTCTTCTGTTTCTAAGCATTTTATTTTTCATCACCAGAGAAATGCTGCTTCGTTGAGGGTTATTGGTATTGAGAGAATTGTTGGGCAACCAAGAGGAGGAAACATCAAAAAATTGTTATTAACACGTGAAGCATTTTGGATGTTCTGTCTGGGAACCTGCACCCCAGGGGGTCTCAATGCACCTAGAGAAATCATGTACTGTTGTGAATGGACTTGAAATGAGTTCTGAGCAGAGGCTCCCTCTGGTGGTTACAAGCGGTACTGGATTGTCCAGTGAAGATTGTGAGGATTGGGAATCAGGTGTTACTGACTGGTCTTATATAAGGGAGTCGCCTTCCCATCAGGGTTGCCGGTGATCAATTGTTCTGGTCTCAATCCTTGATTCCTGTTTCCTTTGTAGCCTGCTGTGTCGTGTCTGCATCTCCTGCTAACAGATAAGACATTTTCTTCTTTTTGTTTTTGTGCTTGATTTTTGCATTTTGTCCTGCACTTCTGTGGGGGCCTTCAGGGTCCCCTCCGGGGGCTTTTGCCCTCTCAGTTTAGTTCAGCCACTGATGTTTGTACATTTGCTTTTTCCAGTTTTTTCAGTGGCTGCTGTTTTGATTTTGTTACACCAGAGAACTAATTTAGGTGGTAGAGGTCGTGTGATCTCAGGTGTTTTTGAAATTAGTAGAGTTGGTGCTTTTCAGGGTTTTTTGGGATTGCAGTAAGTGCCCTTCCTATCCTTTTCTATTTAGGTAGTTTTGGGCCCCATCGTTTGCTCATACTATTTTCTGTCTGTGTCAGTATTTCTTCTTGTCTAACCGCCATTATATGTTTGGGGGCTTTCTATGTTCTTTGGGGATCTGCTCCGGGGCAGATAGCTTTCCTCTTTCTATCTTTAGGTGTAGTTAGTTTCTCAGGCTGTGACGAGGCGTCTAGGACCAACGTAGGAACGCTCCACGGCTGCCTCTAGTTGTGGTGGTTAGTCAGGGTACTGCAATCTCATAGATTCCAACTGCTCTGGTGTATTGCCTTTTTTTACCTGCACTCCTCAGCTACCGAAACATAACAATGTACCATTATTAGTGTGCATTCTATATGTATAATTAATTGGTTTTTGTAGTTAAATTCTTCTGCTTTTCTTATTTGTGATATATTTTGTATGTCGTTTTGTGCATTTTTATGCTTGCATTTTACCACTTTTGGTTTATTTTAATTACCTTACGAGACACATGTGCATATTGCTGTTCATTGGATAAATCTGTGTATAAATTTCTCTGTCAGTATGTCATTTAGCTTTGAAAAAGAACACACACCTAGTGTTCGAAACGCGTCACTATTTGATCATTCATGTGAACTCTGTCACTTTTTTTGCTATTTTTATAAATAAAAAATGGATCTTTTTGGAATTTGGAAGCTGGATTTTTCCTTTTTTTTCTGATTGAATACACGCTGGACTACATGTGTCTGTGCTCCCACACACCACAAGCTGCATCAGATGAGCTGGTTGAATTTTTTTTTTTTACTATAACAACCGTCCCCTCACCCCCAGTGTATAACATCCGTCCCCTCACCCCCTAGTGTATAACAGCCGGCCCCTCACCCCCCAGTGTATAACAGCCGGCCCCTCACCCCCCAGTGTATAACATCCGGCCCCTCACCTCCTAGTGTATAACAGCCGGCCCCTCACCCCCCAGTGTATAACAGCCGGCCCCTCACCCCCCAGTGTATAACATCCGGCCCCTCACCCCCCAGTGTATAACAGCCGGCCCCTCACCCCCAGTGTATAACATCCGTCCCCTCACCCCCCAGTGTATAACAGCCGGCCCCTCACCCCCCAGTGTATAACAGCCGGCCCCTCACCCCCCAGTGTATAACATCCGTCCCCTCACCCCCTAGTGTATAACAGCCGGCCCCTCACCCCCCAGTGTATAACAGCCGGCCCCTCACCCCCCAGTGTATAAAATCCGGCCCCTCACCCCCGGTGTATAAGATCCGTCCCCTCACTCCGAGTGTATAACATCCATCCTCTCACCACCAGTGTATAACAGCTGGCCCCTCACCCCCAGTGTATAACAGCCGGCCCCTCACCCCCAGTGTATAACATCCGTCCCCTCACTCCCAGTGTATAACATCCATCCTCTCACCTCCAGTGTATAACAGTCAGCCCCTCACTCCCAGTGTATAACATCCATCTACTCCCCCCCAGTGTATAACATCCGTCCCCTCACCCCTAGTGTATAACAGCCGGCCCCTCACCCCCCAGTGTATGACAGCCGGCCCCTCACCCCCAGTGTATAACATCCGGCCCCTCACCCCCTAGTGTATAACAGCCGGCCCCTCACCCCCCAGTGTATAACAGCCGGCCCCTCACCCCCCAGTGTATAACATCCGGCCCCTCACCCCCGGTGTATAAGATCCGTCCCCTCACTCCCAGTGTATAACATCCATCCTCTCACCACCAGTGTATAACAGCTGGCCCCTCACCCCCAGTGTATAACATCCGTCCCCTCACTCCCAGTGTATAACATCCATCCTCTCACCCCCAGTGTATAACAGTCAGCCCCTCACTCCCAGTGTATAACATCCATCCCCTCACCCCCAGTGTATAACAGCCGGCCCCTCACTCCCAGTGTATAACATCCCACCCCTCACCCCCCAGTGTATAACATCCATCCTCTCACCACCAGTGTATAACAGCCGGCCCTCACCCCCGGTGTATAAGATCTGTCCCTTCACTCCCAGTGTATAACATCCATCCTCTCACCACCAGTGTATAACAGCCGGCCCCTCACCCCCAGTGTATAACAGTCGGCCCCTCACCCCCAGTGTATAACAGCCGGCCCCTCACCCCCCAGTGTATAACATCCGGCCCCTCACCCCCAGTGTATAACAGTCGGCCCCTCACCCCCAGTGTATAACAGCCGGCCCCTCACCCCCCCAGTGTATAACATCCGGCCCCTCACCCCAGGTGTATAAGATCCGTCCCCTCACTCCCAGTGTATAACATCCATCTTCTCACCACCAGTGTATAACAGCCAGCCCCTCACCCCCAGTGTATAACATCCGGCCCATCACCCCCGGTGTATAAGATCCGTCCCCTCACTCCCAGTGTAGAACATCTGTGGAGCCCAGCTGCAACTGGATTCATATCTCCCAGAAGGGTGCACTGAAGGAATTCACCACTAGAGGTCACTATATACATTCACACACGTTCACCCATCCCTAAGACCACCAGAGGGAGCTGTTTAGACATATAAAGGAGGGTGAAGACAGGAAAGAGCAGTCAGTCTGAAAGCTGCAGTAAAGTTCAGTGCAGCCTAGCTCACAGAGCAGAGCTCAGAGGAGTTCAGAAGGAGCAGTCTGAAGAGAGAGAGAGAGACTGCAGTTCAGTTCAATAGAGTGGAGGCTAGTAAAGTGGAACTGAAACACTCCAGTCTAGTCAGAGCTGAAACGAGTGAGTGCAGCTCAGTGAGGAAGCGTGCCGACGCTTAAAGAGCGGCGAAGAGGAAGCCCACCAACTGCCAGTGTGTGATTGCGTGAGGGCCCGGTTAGGCCGAAGGCGAGTGGAGCAAGAGAAGAGAGTATTAGAAGGGACAGAGGAGCCTAATCAGCTCACCCCGATCATTACAACCGGACACCGGGTCAGAGCTTACCGGGATCTTCACGACCCAGTAGGAGATAACGGAGTTCCTGCGGGACTACAAGTCGCAGGAGCCCTTTTGTGCTGATACGTAATTGGGTCAGGAGGACGGAGTCGAGCAGTGCACTGCAAACAGGGACTATGTTCTTCAGGAGGAGGCCCTACCACAAGGTCAGCCGGGCGTAGTATGGAGACGAACTCAGGCCTAGTTTCACACAGGTCAGAGACTTATTATAGGAGACAAGAGGCCCTATTGTAATGTATGTAGTACAGTTCATATAGCGTCTTGTGCTTGGGTGCGATGAAAACACAGGAGTCACAGGTTTGATATAGAAAAGTCCTGTATTACTTCATACAAGTTGGCAGAAATAGTCACACAGTTTGCAGACACAGAAACAGGAGACACAGCAGGCCAGAGTAATCCAAGCTCAGCAATCACTCTCCAATACAGATTCAGGATCTTCTTCTCTGTTACCGTAAGTCCATGCAAACGTGGGTCTTTTAAAGAGCAGGGTTCAGAGTCCACAAGTGCTTCAGAGTTCCTCAGTAGGAATAGCTGGAGTACAAGGTCCAAGGCTTACAGGAGTCAAGTCACAGGTTCACTGCAGGCTAGATTCTGAAGCACTGATTGCTCAGCTGTGGCTGCTTAAGAAGCAAAGGAGAGAATCAGGGCGGGAACATGCAAGCTGGAAACTCCATTTTGACTGAGGGCAAGATAGCTGCAGCAAGACAGAAAGTAAAATGGCTGACGAACAAACTGAGTTTCAGGAATATATACATAGAACCTTACATTACTCCCCCCTTAAGGACAACCTCCGGATGACCTCAGACCAGGCTTGTGTGGGTACCTCTGATGAAACTGACGGAGCAAGCGAGGAGCATTAACGTTATTGACCGGTTCCCATGAGTTGTCCTCCACTGGGTAGCCCTGCCATTTAATCAGATATTGTAACTGATTTCTATACAACCTGGAATCTAAAATCCTTTCCACCACAAATTCTTCCTGACCATCGACTAGCACTGGGTCAGGGCAAGGAGAGGAACGTCCAGGAAACGTATTGGGTGTCGCAGCCTTTAGTAGGGATACATGAAAGACAGGGTGGATTCTCATAGTTCTGGGCAGTTGAAGACGACAAGCAACGGCACTTATAATTTTACTGATTTTATAGGGTCCAATGTACTTATGTCCCAACTTAGACGATGGAATCCTTAACTTAAGATTTCTGGTTGACAGCCAGACCAAGTCTCCTACCTTGAAAGCTGGTGCAGGTTTACGAAATTTATCTGCTGCTTTCTTGTACCTTTCTTGAGCCGATTCCAGATTTTCCTTTAGAAGATCCATATTCTTCTGTAAAGACGTGATTCTTTCAGCCACTGCTGGTAAAGGCGTTTCTATGGGAAATCGTGGTAGAATGTTAGGATGATAACCTAGATTAGAGTAAAAAGGAGACTGTTTAGTGGAGGCACTCTGAGAGTTGTTATACGAGAACTCAGCTAATGGAAGTAGATCCACCCAATCATCCTGTAGGTGGCAGATAAAGCAGCGGAGATACTGCTCCAGGGTTTGATTGGTTCGTTCGGTCTGTCCATTAGTCTGGGGATGAAAAGCAGAAGAAAGGTTTACTTTAATGTCCAATGCTGCACAGAAATTTTGCCAAAACCTAGAAGTGAATTGCACCCCTCGATCCGAAATAACCTCATCCGGTACTCCATGTAAGCGAAACACATCTTTAATCATCAAATCTGATGTCTGTTTTGCAGTGGGTAAGCCGACACAAGGGATAAAATGAGCTGCCTTTGTTAGACGGTCAACCACCACTAGAATGGTGTTCTTCCCCTGAGAGGTTGGTAACTCCACAATGAAGTCCATAGAAATGGATCCCCACGGGCGGGACGGGGTGGAAGAGGCTGTAACAGACCAGTTGGTGAGGAGCGAGGTGTTTTGCATCTTGCACAGACCTCACATGAAGTGACAAAATTCAAAACATCCTTCCTGCAAGTGGGCCACCAAAAGAAACGAGAAAGAAATTCCTGTGTCTTTAGAATTCCTCTATGCCCAGCTATCTTGGAATCGTGAATGAGTTGCAATACTCTAATCTGACTGTTTCAGGAATATACAGACGTTGTCCCTGAATCCACACACCATTCTTAAAGACAAGACTTACGTCCCTTGGGGGTTGTGCCAAAAAGGAATCCGCATGGTATGCTTCCTTGATGTCCTTAAGTAGGTCTTGATTATGAATTACTCCTAGGAATCTAGAGTCAGGAAGAATAGTCTTAGGAGGAGTAATTGGACGTGTCTCTGCTGAGTAAATCCTAGAGAGTGCATCAGCCTTTCCATTGCGCGATCCTGGTCTATAAGAGATGATAAAATTAAATTGGTTTAAGAAAAGATTCCAGCGAGCCTGGCGAGGAGTCAGGCACTTAGCCGACCTGATAAACTCAAGGTTACGATGGTCTGTCAGGACGACTATTTGCTGTGCAGCTCCCTGAAGAAGGTGTCTCCATTCTTTGAAGGCGGCAATAATGGCCAACAACTCTCTATTGCCCACATCGTAGTTCCTCTCAGCCGAAGACAACTGCTGGGAAAAGAAGGCACAGGGATGCAAGACATTCTTCTCACCTGTTCTCTGAGAGAGTATAGCTCCAACGGCACAGTCTGAAGCATCCACCTCTATTATGAAGGCAAGCTCGGGGTTGGGATGTACTAGGATAGGTGCAGTGGTAAATTTATCTTTTAGACGGGAAAATGCTTCCTGGGCTTGGGGAGTCCAGGAAAACCTAGACTCTTTCCGGGTAAGTTGAGTGATAGGTGACACTACCTCAGAGAAATTTCTAATGAAACGTCTATAGAAGTTGGCAAACCCGATGAAGCGCTGTACCTCCTTCACATTTCTAGGACTTGGCCAATCCTTGATGGCTTGGGTTTTGCTTCCATCCATACTAATTCCTTGTGTAGACAGTACATACCCCAGAAATTGAATTTCGGTCCTATGGAATTCACACTTTTCAAGTTTGATGTAAAGATGATTTTGTCTTAGACGTTCCAAGACCATTCTCACATGTCCATGATGTTCCTCTGTGGAGTTAGAAAAAATTAGAATATCATCCAAATAAATTACCACGAATGTATCTAGGAGATCCCTGAAGATGTCATTCACCAAGTGTTGGAAAGTGGCTGGGGCGGTACTCAGACCAAAAGGCATAACTAGATATTCAAAGTGTCCATAGCGTGACCTGAATGCAGTCTTCCATTCATCCCCAGGTCTAATACGGACTAAGTTATAGGCCCCACGAAGATCTAGTTTAGAAAAAATTTGGCATGTCGCACTCTCTCCAATAACTCAGGGATTAAAGGCAATGGATAACGGTTTCTAATAGTAACCTTATTGAGTTCCCTATAGTCTACGCATGGTCTCAGAGATCCATCTTTCTTCTTTACAAAGAAGATGGGTGCACCTGCAGGAGATGAAGAGGGGCGTATGAAGCCCTTGGCTAGATTTTCATCTATGTAATCCTTTAAAGCCTTTAGCTCGGGCCCCGCCAGGGGGTAGATCTTACCAAAAGGTATCTCTGCTCCAGGCAATAATTCAATTGGACAATCATATGGACGGTGAGGAGGAAGCTGGTCAGCGTTCTTCTTGTCACATAAATCCACATAGTCCTGGTATACAGCTGGTAGTTCAGGGACTGACATGATTCCTTTAGGAACAGAGCAAGCTGAAACTTTTGGACTCATCTGTTTCTCTGGAAAGTGTAATTCCTTGGTCTCCCAGTTAATGGTAGGATTCTGAGCCTGCAGCCATGGTAGCCCTAGAATAATGGGAAAGTGGGGAGAAGAGATAAGCATAAAGGACAGTTTCTCTTGATGATCTTTACCCATAAGAACCCTCAAAGGCTCTGTTTCCTGATCCACTGGTCCAGAGGTCAGCAGGGAGCCATCCACAGTTTCCATCTGTACTGGAGTAGCCTTCTTCACTGAACGTATTCCCTGTTTCAGAGCAAAGGAGACGTCCATAAAATTTCCACTTGCCCCTGAGTCGATCATAGCAGAGCTAGACACCCAAGCTGAGTCAACCCAGAGTTTGATGGAAAGAAAGCAATGAGAATTGTTTTTCTTACAACTCAGGTGGGACACCGCTGAGGAAACTTGAAAAATGGCAGCGTTTACACAGTCAACGTCCTCAGAGGTAACGGAGTTTAAGTCCGAGAAATCAAGATCTGTTGCTGCAGATCTCTCTGGAGCCTGAGGCTCGGACCTGACAGATCCCCTCTCGCAACACTCACAATGAATGAGTGCTGCAGTAGTCTTACGAGAACGGCTGGGGCAGTTTATAATGAAGTGCCCTGACTTACCACAATAGAAACATAGATTCTCCTTAAAACGATGTTCCTTGCGTGCATCACTAACCCGTCGTTGTAAAGAGTCTACCTGCATGGGTTCAGGTTCAGGTTCCCGTGTAATCCTACTCAAAGGTTCCTTAGCTGGAGAGGAAGGTAGGAAAAGGTTAGTACGATTGCTTTCGAACCATCTCTCTTGCCTGCGTTCAGTCAGACGAGTATCAATACGGATGCAGTAGTTAATAAAGTCACCTAACGCAGTGGGAGGGTCGGCACGAGCAAGTTCATCCTTAATCAGTGGAGATAACCCCTTTCGAAAAATAGATTTTTTGGCGGAACTGTCCCAGGTGGTATCAAGGGCCCATCTCCTGAAATCCAAGGCATATTCAGCTACCGAGTGCTTACCTTGGCGCAAAGCTAACATGGCTGCTTCAGCTGTTGCACCTCGATTGGGGTCATCAAACACCTGCCCCATGGCTGAAATAAAATCATCAAGGTGATTCAAACAATCATCCTCAGTCTCAATCAGAGGGTTTGCCCACATTAAAGCCTTGTTGGTAAGCAACATAATTATAGTAAGCACCTTAGATCGTTCAGTGGGAAATTGTGAAGCATGTGCAGAAAAAAAAAGATTGCATTGATTAATAAATCCCCTGAATTTCTCACGTTCACCGCCAAAACGAAAAGGGGGCAACTTGGGAATCCCAGCACTCGGGGCTACGGCAGGAGCCTGGACTCGCCCCTCTAGAACCTCAATCCTGGCTCGCAAATCCTGGGTAGTCTGTCCAACCACTTGCAAATTGTGATTATTGAGGTCCTGTAGATTTGTAAAACGGGTCTTTATATTCTGCAAATCTGCAAGGATATTATCAGTCACTCCGCAAAGTTCCTTTATGCGGGCCTCCATTTTCCAGATCTTTTAAGACAGGATTACTGGAAGAAGAGGAGAGAAAAAAAAAACAATAGTGTTCACCTGTGGCAACACTGCAGAGAGAAAAAAAAATTAAGGGAATTGCTCACCTGGAATGGTTGTGAGAAGTCACAACCACTGTCATCACAGAAAGTACAATCGGACGTCTGATATCCACAGTACAGCAGACAAAAAAGAGAAAAGAAAGGAAAAAAAAAAAAAACAATAGTGTTTACCTGTGGTAACACTGCAAAAAGAAAAAACTTAAGGGAATTGCTCACCTGGAATGGTTGTGAGAAGTCACAACCACTGTCATCACAGAAAGTACAACCGGACGTCTGATATCCACAGTACAGCAGACACAGCCTTCCAGACCCAGCAGACACTAACGTTTTGGCTTCAGAATCTTGTAATGTATGTAGTACAGTTCATATAGCGTCTTGTGCTTGGGTGCGATGAAAACACAGGAGTCACAGGTTTGATATAGAAAAGTCCTGTATTACTTCATACAAGTTGGCAGAAATAGTCACACAGTTTGCAGACACAGAAACAGGAGACACAGCAGGCCAGAGTAATCCAAGCTCAGCAATCACTCTCCAATACAGATTCAGGATCTTCTTCTCTGTTACCGTAAGTCCATGCAAACGTGGGTCTTTTAAAGAGCAGGGTTCAGAGTCCACAAGTGCTTCAGAGTTCCTCAGTAGGAATAGCTGGAGTACAAGGTCCAAGGCTTACAGGAGTCAAGTCACAGGTTCACTGCAGGCTAGATTCTGAAGCACTGATTGCTCAGCTGTGGCTGCTTAAGAAGCAAAGGAGAGAATCAGGGCGGGAACATGCAAGCTGGAAACTCCATTTTGACTGAGGGCAAGATAGCTGCAGCAAGACAGAAAGTAAAATGGCTGACGAACAAACTGAGTTTCAGGAATATATACATAGAACCTTACACCTATACCTACTCAGTTGGAAGAACTGGATGTGCACCCTTCACCCTACAGTGCTCCGGGGAGTGCCTGCAACATCTACAGTAAAAGGTACCAAAGTGACAAGTGTGTGTGTGTCCATCTTCTATCACTGCCTGGTTCCCCTCCGTCCTGTATCCCTACACATCTACCTGCCCTGAAGGACTCAGCCTCACCTGTGGGAGGGCTAACATCTAGCTGCACAACACCAACCCTTCAGTGGATCTGCACAGCAGCGCTGGTCACCCTGACCAGGTACCACAGGTGGCGTCACGAACATTCTACAAACCTTTATTCCCCTGTAAATATCCCCTTTTTAGTGAGCGCCCGGGGCCACGGACCGAGCTGCAGCTACCATGACATCCCCCATAGAATTTGGCGGGCTCGGTGCCGAGTATCCCAAGGCCCTGGCGGGCGACTCACATCCGTCCCCTCACTCCCAGTGTATAACATCCATCCTCCCACCACCAGTGTATAACAGCCGGCTCCTCACCCCAGTTTATAACAGCCGGCCCCTCACTCCCAGTGTATAACATCCGCCCCCTCACCACAGGGTATAACATCCAGCCCCTCATCACCAGTGTATAACGTCTGGCCCCTCACCCCCAGTGTATAACGTCCGGCCCCTCCTCACCAGTGTACAGCATCTGGGCCCCTCACCCCCGGTGTATAACATCCGGCCTCTCACCCCTGGTGTATAACATCTAGCCCCTCACTCCTAGTGTATAAAAACTAGCCCCTCACCCCAGTGTATAACATCTGGCCCCTCACTCCCGATGTATAACATCTGGCCCCTCACCCCCAGTGTATAACATCTAGCCCTCACCCCGTGTATAACATCTGGCCCCTCACCCCCAGTGTATAACATCTAGCCCCTCACCCCCCAGTGTATAACATCTAGCCCCTCACCCCCAGTGTATAACATCTAGCCCCTTACCCCCAGTGTATAACATCTAGCCCCTTACCCCAGTGTATAACATCCGTCCCCTCGCTCCCGGTGTATAACATCCGGTCCCTCACCCCCAGTGTATAGCATCTGTGCCCCTCATCCTCAGGGTATAACATCCGGGCCCCTCACCCCTAGTGTATAACATCTGTGACCCTGACCCCCTAATGTATAACATCCGGCCCCTCACCCCCAGTGTATAATATCTCAAGTCTTCATCAATTACCACTTTTTTACAATGGTTTTCTAATACAAATACTGATGTGAAGCCAACTATAGTAGTTTGGTTTTGCAGCTGGTGATCTGAAGCTTTTGCTGAAAACTCTAGTTTCTTAAAGCCATTTAATTGGGGAATGTGCACAGTTTCTGCTCTAAAAACATAGAAAGAAGACACAGTGAGCACATTTCTTAAGATATGTAGAAAAGATGTATTTTTCAGGCTGTTTCCGCCATGAGCTCACCTAGAAATATGTGCAAAATCGTCACAAATGAACATTTTGCAAAATTTAAAAATGACATTGCTGTGCACATATTCAGGCTTTGGTTACTTCTTTTATCAACATCAGGGTTTGGAATCCTTGAAGTGGTTAAAAGACGCAGCTCGTTCATTCTTCTGGCGGCTTCCGTTCAGCTATGACTGAAAGCACATAGAAAAGATACCAGTGTCGGAGCCGCCACAAAAAACACTGGCCAAGGTGCCAGTGAAGCCGCCTCATGAAAAAGAGTGGCAACGTTCTCCTTTGTCTCTGGGAATAGACACTGTGTGCACAGACCCTTATACTGGTTTTCCTAATTGTAATACCTCGGTGAGGCCGATAGAGATGAATTGTCAAATCTGAACTCACTGGAGCACAAGGTGAAGGGGACGCATGACTGTAGGAGAGGGACCCTCAGACCCTGGAGGCTTTATTATCTATATTTACATTGGTTGTATTAGGCTGAGTGTTTCCCCATTTAGGAACAGGAGTCCGGTTGTGGCCGGGTTTCTTATTACTGTCGGGAGCGAGGATTTTAGGAAAAATCTAACGTCCCGTCTCACTGTCTCTTCCTTCTTCTCCCACCAGAAGAGATGGCAGAAGCATTTTCACACTTTGAATGCTTATATCCTTAAACCAGACAAATAGTCAATAAATCACATCTCATATTTCTACTTCACATCAGCATCATTTTTCATTTTCGTTAGGATGTTACAAAAATTTGTTTCATTTTCAAAGAAATTTGCAAATTTTACTTTTTATGTAACTATTAGGCTTAGAAACCCCCACAAGTAGTGTTGAGCGATACGATACTGCAAATATCGGGTATCGGCCGATATTAGCTCTATCGGCCCTTCGATAATTCGTTTCGATATTTTCGTCTTATCGAATACCGGAATCGGATTTGTCACTGTCACTGTGTCCGTCGGTCGGGTCTGTCAGGAGTCAGCGGCACTTACCTGGCAGAAGATCTCTGGCGGTCACGTCCTGGACTGCTTGATGGCCGCCATTATCTTCTCCCTGGCGGTCACATGCAGTTTTTCGCGATAACTGCAGTGACTGCAGGGTAATCCCGGCCGTAAAGCAGTCAGTCCGATGACGTCACCGCCGGGGAAGCAGGTAATCAGCTGTGCTGCGCCGGGATGACAGGCTCTGCCTGTCATTCTGATGTAGCAGAGCTGGATCGTCGTGGGACACTCGTTACTATGGACTGCGTCGGTCAGGTGGTATACTTTTTTTTTTTTTTTTTTCATTTTTTTTTACAGGAGATCGATGGCGTCGCAGGATGAGACTGTAATAAAAGTAATGAAAACTGTGTTTTTTTTTTTTTTTATTAAATTAAAAAACTTTTTTATGAACATTCACCCGTCCGGGTACATAAACAATTTAACTATTTACATACAGGGACCCTGTCCGGGTTATTTATAATTCTTTGGCAGGGGTGTTCCAGGTACCACCTGGTACTCTTCTGATGCTTGCCAAACATCCGAGGCACCAAGGACCACCAGGACCTGATGACGTCGTGTGGCCTGTACAGTCAAGTCGTGACCCGCTATCTGGGTCTGTGTGGCCACCTCTTTCATCTCCCTCCGGGTCTGGAACCCTATGTCCCGGACTGAACGAACCCCAGGGGGCCTAACAGGCGCCGGGTACGGGCCAGCTATACTTATCATGTCCATAGCTGGGGCTGCTGAGGGAGGCTTGGGAGATTTACGGCGTGGGGTGGGCACTTTTGCAGAGGCCTGGATGTGGGAGGCTGAAGGCTCCGAGGGTCTCACAGGTTCCTGACACTCTGGGGAGTAGGGGTCGCACCTGGTAACATTTAGGGCGTACCATCCATTGTAACCCCAGTGTCGGGTGTAAGTCACCAAGTCTCCTGGCAACAGGTCCCTCCCCGGGTGTCCTTCTGGGAGGTGAGCCTCCACGTCCCGCCGGTTCACAAAAACTTCTAAATAAAGTCCAGGCTCCTGGATGAAGCCCCAACCACCTTTCAATTTAAAGCTCCGTACTGCACCCTTACGCCGCGGCTCCCACAGGGTTCCTTTATCCTTTCTCATCCGGTCCTTATCTGCCCGGTCCTTCTCCAGGTTACGTTGCCGAAGCTTTTGGGTTTCTCGCTGCTCCCTTTGTCGCTCTGCTTCCCGCTCCCAACGTCTCCACTCTTCCTCCTGACGCCGGTTGTAATTCTCCTCCACCAGCTGCTCCATGTCTCCACCATCAAATGCCAGCTTACAGTGTCCGGTTTGCGGCAGCTCTCCTGGCGCCCCCCAGTCCTGGCGGCGCTCACCTGCGGAGGAAGCAGCCGGCTCTGGAACAGATGACAGTCAGGGCTCCGGTACAGGCAGGTAGTGCTCTGGTGCCTGCGCGGCCTCCTCCATGAGGACGGGTGTCGCTTCTTCTGTCTCAGCGACGGGGGCAGACAGCGGGATCTGGGGTGCTGCCGGTGCAGGTTTTTTGCACGAACGGGTGCCTCCACTGCGACAACGTCAACCGGATCACATTGCAAGGGCTCCTCTACTAGAACGGGTGCCTCACCTTCCGGTACAGACACTTCAGGTAAGAGGGATTGGCGCCGCTCCAAGTTTAGTTTTAGGGCACGCCAGCTGGCTTCCATCCTGGCGACCTCCTCCCGGTGCCGGGCCAGGACTCTTAGGGTATCCTCCGCTTCTTGCAGCGTAGGAGGGTTTCCAGGCCGGGTGCCCAACGGTGGTTCCGTGGCGATCGGGTCGCTTCCGTGGGGGAGAGCTCTGACTGCTCCATCCCTTCACACTTCTGCTCGTGTCCATTAGCCATCTCTGCCAAGTCACATGTGTCATTAGCATCTGGAGAGGGCCCCTCTTTTGTAGGGAGGCGGGACCTTCGTGTTAGTTTCCGCCCACTGAGGAGGATGAGGAGGCGGAACTGAAGAGCTGTGGGGCACGATCTTACATTGCAGTACCATTTAGAGCCATCGTTTTCGCGTCACTGAGTGAGTGTACACCCATGAAGAGCACGCCCTTCTTCTTCACCAGTGCCTCGTCGTGACGCAGATATGGCGGAAAAATGGCAAATACATTCTCTGATGATTTTAGCAATTCTCAAGCACAAAACCAGTTCAATTCAGGCACACAGGACTCGTTTATAGCGAGCTACAGAATCCTGTTTGTGACGCCCAAGTTGAGTCGCACAGAGCCAGAGGTTTTGGGGGTACTCGCACCGAGCCCGTCGACTTCTATGGGGTATGTCACGGCTTTACCCGGCAATTGAATCAGAGTCTATTTTACTATGTAGAAGTGTATAAACTATAAATATATGTATATAATATCACAATGACATGTATATATATATATATATATGTATTCTATGTGTGTATATTTTGTGTTTACAACGAAAGAAAGGGTTTTTTTTGTTGCAATATTTTGTTCCCATAGACTTACATGGGACTTCCGGTATCAGAATCGGATATCGACGATATTTAGTGCTATCGGCGATACAATTTCGATACGATATTTTTAGATATCGAGCAGTATCGCTCAACACTACCCACAAGTAAAACCATTGTAAAAACTGCTCCCCTTAATATTATTCTAAACTGCTGTCAGGAAACTTGTTAACCCTTCAGATGCTGAACAGGAATGAAGACGTCAAATGATAAATTGAAAAATTATGTGGTTTTTTTTTACTTAAATGTTGCGTTAGCTGCAAATTTTACATTTTCACACGGAGAAATAGGAGAAAATGGACTCCATCATTTGTTACACAATTCATCCTGAACGCGGTTATATCCCGTATGTGGATAAAAGCTGATGTTTAGGTACATGGCAAAGCTTGAAAAGAAAAGAGCGCTATTTGATTTTTTGGAGCGCACCTTTGGCTGGAATAAACTGTGGAATCTTATGTTGCATTTGCAAAGCCCCGACATGCTGCAACATCAGAAATCCCACACAAGTGACCACGTTTTGGAAACTAGACCTCCAAAGAAATTCATCTAGGGCTGTGTTGAGAATATTCAATCCACAGGTGTTTCAGAAACTATACTGTGAAAACTAAAAATTGCTTTTTTTCCTGTAAAATTTTGCTTAAGCACCAAATTTGTAATTTTTGCAAAGGGAAATAGAAAATGGACCCCACAATTTGTTGAGTAATTCCTGCCAAATGCGGT
This sequence comes from Oophaga sylvatica, assembly GCA_033576555.1. Taxonomy (NCBI): domain Eukaryota; kingdom Metazoa; phylum Chordata; class Amphibia; order Anura; family Dendrobatidae; genus Oophaga; species Oophaga sylvatica. The sequence goes on along the minus strand of JARQOD010000002.1, from coordinate 44,549,344 downwards.
GATACAATATATGCAGTCTGAAACTCCTGTTTGGTCAGGTGCCAGAATAGCAGAAAAAAACAAAATGGACCCAATTTTTACCCTTTCACCCCGAAGCCTGTTTCCACTTTCCTGACCAGGCCAATTTTTACAATTCTGACCACTGTCACTTTAGGAGGTCATAACTCTGGAACGCAACAATGGATCCCACTAATTCATGACATATTGTACTTCATGATAATGGTAAAATTTGTCTGATATGACTTGCTTTATTTTGAGAAAAAAAGCTGAAATTTTGCGAAAATTTAGAAAAGTTTGCAATTTTCAACCTTTTCATTTTTATGCCCTTAAATCAGAGTCATATTGCACAAAATAGCTATTAAATAACATTTCCCACATGTCTACTTTACATCAGCACAATTTTTGTAACATTATTTTTTTTGGTAGGAAGTTATAAGGGTTATAAGTTGACCTATAAATTGACCAGCGATTTCTCTTTTTTAATACAAAATTTGCAAAACCATTATTTTTAGGGACCACATCACATTTGAAGTGACTTTGAGGGGCCTATATGACAGAAAATACCCAAAAGTGACACCATTCTAAAAACTGCACCCATCAAGGTACTCAAAACCATATTCAAGAAGTTTATTAACCCTTCAGATGCTTCACAGGAATTTTTGGAATGTGGAAGGAAAAAATAAACATTTACTTTTCTTACACAAAAATTTTCCTTTAGATCTAATTTTTTTTAACTTTCGCAAGGGTAACAGGAGAAAATGGACCAAAAAGTTTGTTATGCAATTTCTCCTGAGCATGTCAATACCCCATACGTGGGAGAAATCTACTGTTTGGGCACACGGCAGGGCTCAGAAGGGAAGGAGCGCCATCTCACTTTTTGAATGTAAAATTTGCTGGCATAATTAGCGGACACCATGTCATTTTTGGAGCGTCACTAATGTGCTCTTAAACAGTGAAAACCCCCAACAAGGGACACCATTTAGGAAGCTAGAGCCCTTAGGGAACTTATCTAGATGTGTATTGAGCACCTTGAACCCACAGGTGCTTCAAAGAAGTTTGTAACGTAGAGCTGTGATAATTTAAAAAAAAAAAAAAAAAAATCAAATTTTTCCCAAATAAATCTTTTTTAGTTTAAAGTTTTGCATTTTCTTAAGGCAAACTGGAGAAATTTCTCCATGAAGTTTGTTGTGCAATTTCTTCTGAATGTGCAGATACCCAATATGTAGAGGAAAACAACTGTTTGGATGCGCGGCAGGGCTTGGAAGGGAAGGAGCGCCATTTCACTTTTTGAATGCAAAATTTTCTGGATTAATTAGTGGACACCATGTCGCATTTGGAGAGCCCCTGATGTACCTAAACAGTTGAAACCCCCCACAAGCGACACCATTTTGGAAACTAGACCCCTTTGGGAACTTATGTAGTTGTGTATTGAACACCTTGAACTCCCAAGTTCTTCACAGAAGTATATAACGTTAAGCTGTGAAATTTTTAAAAAAAAAAAATCACATTTTTTTCCTGCAAAAATCTTTTTTAGCTCCAAATTTTGTATTTTCACAGGAGAAAAGGGACCCCAAAATTTGTTGTGCAACTTCTCCTGAGTTTACAGATACCCCATATGTCATCGAAAACTACTTTTGAGGCACAGTTCAAAGCTCAGAAGGAAAGAAACACCATATTATAGTAGAGATTTGCTGCACTTGTTTGAAGCTTCCATGTTACATTGGCAGAGACCCTGTGGTGCCAACACAGCAGACCTCTCAATGAATTCATCTAGGGGTGCAGTGATTATATTGACACCACAGGTGTGTCACAAAATTTTATACCATTAGGCAGTGAAGAAAGAATAATTTACATTTCTACCACCAAGATTGTGTGTTAGCCCCAAGTTTTACATCTTCATACTGAGAAATGGGTAAAACTGGCACCAAAATTTGTCCCACAATTTCTACTGAACGTGGCAATACCCCATATGTGGCTGTACAGTACGACTTAGCCATAAGGACATTCTTGGCGTTTTTTTTTACCGTGTTTCACATAACAAATAACGTTTTAATAATTCATGTTGTTTCTGATGCAGCGATACCAGTTATGGGCACATTTTATGTTTGCCTATATGTGCAGGAAAGTTATTCTTCGGGTCAGGGGTAATGGTGGTCCCTACACGTCGTGTCCAGGTTACAATTCCCTATTGCTTTGGCAGCTATGACTCTTGTAAATTACTGAATATCTCCATTACTTCTCGGGACACTGACAGACCCAGTGGTCGGAGCCCCGGCTATCACCTACTTATTCCCTATAATGTGGACAATGGATGATATTTAGGAATAACCTATATTTCTGTCAGCCTGCAGCCATCACTAGGATAAACTGACAGCTTCTATTACACTCAGTGGAAACACAAAGGCTTTTCTGCCCCTTTAGGCCTCATTTATCAGGACTGAAAGAAAAGTTGTTTGTTGCCCATAGCAACCAATCACAGCACAGCTTTCATTTCTTACACTGCTCTGATAAGATGAAAGCTGTACTCTGATTGGTTGCTATGGACACACACAGAGACCATTCCATTAGATACTAATGATAAATCTGCTCCATTATCTTTTATGTGGCAATAATGTGCAATGTCTGGGATTAGACTCAGGGGTCTGGGGGGCTGCAGTCCTTGTCAGTACAAGGGGTTTCTATTCAATCTGGGTGATGAAGGGGGTTGTGCGCATATTTGTGAGGTGAAATATGTCTGACCACATTGTATGCCGCCTTTACCTGTCCCTTGTCATACGGCGCCCAGTCTGCAGCTACCAGATGGGATTGTTTTAGACTATGTTCACACTTGAGTCTTACTTGCTGTTATAACCTGAAACCCCCAACACAGAGTCGCAACCGTTGCATGACGGACGCCAATGGCCGACAGCAGAACCCTGTACAGTAAATCCTTATTGGGTCCTCCTATATCTGGGAGTGGCGCCATCACTGAGATCAGAGCGGTTCTTGCAGCCTGGGCGACACAGCGTTAGATTGAAATCTGCAGCATTTCATCTGCTCATGAATTATGGCCGACTGTTGTCTCCCCGTGTCAGAGCTCATCACTTTCACATGTCATTAACCCCATCACCAAGGTGGACGTACCAATATGTCAGAAAGGGTACCTGACCTTTGATGTATGGCTACGTCACGGCGATCGTGCAGGACCAAGGATCTGTGACGAGGGACTAAGTAAAAAAGTATTTTCATTTTTTTTTTAAATTTTTTAATACAGATAAAGAGCAAAAAATGAAAAAAACAAACAAAAATAAATACACATATTTATGTAAAAAACACAAAAAGCACACATAGTTGGTATCCCCACATCCAGAAAAACACGACCTATAAAACTGTCACACTGGATAACCCCTTCAAGGAACACCGTAAAAGAATGAAATAATAAATGTAGCAAAAAACTATCCTTTCTCATCATAGTGCTGAACAAAAAGTGAAATATGACACGATCAAAAAGTTGAATGGAAATAAAAATGGTGTCTCTGAAAACGCCATCCCGCAAAAAACAAGCCCTCACATGACTCTGTCGGCAGATATAGAGGAACATTACAGCTCTCAAAATATTTTTTTGCAAATAAAAAGGGTCTTTTAGGGTGTGACAGCAGCCAAACATAAAAACCCAATATAAATCTGGTATTGCTGTAATCGCACTGACTTGAAGAATAAGGTCGTCTAATCGCTTGTACCACACAAGGAATGGTGTAAAAAATAAATAAAACCAATTATTTTTTAAAATTAAACTCGGATACAAGAGACCTAGCAATTACAAAATGCATAAGGCGTACAGTAAGGGACGGGGAAGTGCTGATGATGCATGCAAATGCCGACGACGTGGGGCAGGTGTGACTACTGCTGTTGCTGGAGCAAAATAAACATGTCCATCCGAGACACATAGGTTCTTGTCCCGCTTTGCAGGGAGACACAGTACACCACTTCTGAAGCCAGAGCAATGCAAAAAGGTGGTGGTTGGATAGCAGATAATGCTTTAACTCTTTAGCGACAGAGGCAATTTGTTACTTAAAGGGAACCTGTCACCTCATTTTTCGCATATAACGTGCGCCACCGCCATTAGGGACTTATCTACAGCATTCTATAATGCTGTAGATAAGCCCCTGATGTAACTTGAAAGATAAGAAAAACAAGTTCGATTATACTCACACGGAGTAATGTACTGCAGTGCGCAGGCGCTGGGCCACTCTGACCTTTCCCGATGCCTGCGCACTGCAGTACTTTACTCTGCCCTCAACAGGGCAGAGCAGTATGCCTGTGCCGGAGCAGCGACAGAAGCAAGGAAAAGGACGTCATTGCATGAAGATGGGAGGCGCCGGACCTTTTTGAAGGTTTTGAAGTTGAAGTTTTTGAAGTTAATCAAGCAATACCTGGCTGAACAAAACAGCGTATTCCCTACTGCAACTATTGGGTCTAAAAACTGGACACCTGGCATGAACTGTCCCTCTATGCCTTGGGGGTGTTGTGCTGCCCTGCCGCTAGTGTCTTGTCTGAGTGGAATTTTAGTGCTACTGGGGGGTAATAACAGACAGGCGCTTTAGGTTGTCAACTGAGAATGCTGAAAGCTTACGCTCATAAAAATGAACAAAACCTGTATTAGCCCACACTTTTCCACACCTCCAGTTGACAGCAGCACATAGTGTTTTTAATTCAATATTTGAATCAGGTCCACCAGTCGTTGCCTTTCAGGGGTCTATGAATGACCCTCATTATAATTTATGCTTGGCTTATGCAGTTCTAAAGGCTTTGCAGAAAATGCAAAGTACATCAACTACACTTTCAAAATATTTATGTTGTAAATTTTTTTATGGATTCAATGAGTCATCCATACAGTTTAACACAGTTATTACTGCATTACGGTGGTATGTAAAACTCACATAAAGAGTTGACAAATATTTCTGGATTAGATTAATAATCACTATATTATTACAAGCTGTTACATTTTAGTGGTATAGAACAGTCAAAAAAGCGTTTAAAAATTTGGCTTGGTTACATTTCTTACCCATACACTATTCTTTGGTCTGTGTTACATTTCTTGGATATATAACACTCTAAAAAAGCATTTAAAAATTTAGCTGGATTACATTTCTTGCACATACACTATTCTGTGGTCTGGGGTACATTTTTGTCATATATAACACTCGGTAAAGCAATACATTTTGCTGGGTTAGCTTTCTCAGCCATTGAGCATTATTTGGTCTTGGGTACATTTCAATAATATATAACACTCCCAAAAAGTGTTAAAAAATTTATCTGGGTTATATTTCTCACCAAAATATTATTCTATGGTCTGGGGTACATTTTTTATGAAATATCACACTCGAAAAAAAAAGTTAACATTTTTTTGCTGAAGTTAGGAGGGAATAATCTCCAGTGGCAAACATCCAGTGAATAAAATAATTTTCTTGTTAGATAAAAAAATGCCTTTATTGTGCCAACATATGGAATTAAAAAGCTGGCCACCTAAAGAGTGGGATACATAGAAACTGACACGTTTCAGCAAAGAGCCTTAATCAACAGTTTTTTTATTCCATATGTTGGCACAATAAAGGTTTTTTTTATCCAACAAAAAATAATTTTATTCACTGGATGTTTGCCGCTGGAGATTTTTCCCTCCTCTCTCCAGCCATTTTTCACATCCTAGACATCCTCCGTGCAGCTTCCTCTGACCAAGCAAGGTGCTTCTGGATATGGTGAGCTGACTTCCATTTTCCCTCGTTTTCCAAAATTTTGCGGTGTTAAATTTCTCACCCATGCACTATTCCATCTTCTGGTATACATTTTGTTGTTACAAAACCCTCAAAAACGTGTTCACAAATTTATCGGTAATATATTGCTCATCCATACAGTATTACTTTTCTCGAGTACATTTCATTGGTATATAACCCCCAAAAAGACTTGCTCAAAATGTATTGGTGTTATATTGCTCACCCTTAGGGTATTGAGTCTTTTTCTGTGCAATTCGGTAGTATCGCTCCATCCAAAAAATTGTTCAAAATGTTTTCAGCATTATATTGCTCATCCTCTTGGGTACATTTCGATGGCATCTAACCCTCCAAAAACTTGGTCACAAATGTATCTGTATTATATTGCTCACCCATACAGTATATTTAGTTGGTATATAACACTCAAAATACTTGATCAAAATGTTATTGTTATTATATTGCTCATCCATAAACTATTCCATGGTCTGGAGTAAACTTTGCTGGTATAAAGCCTCCAAAAACTTCTTCCAAAATGTATTATTATATTAACACCAATAGACTATTCTGTGGTCTGGACTATTCAATACTTATTTCACCCACTGTATATCCGAGTCTGTAATTTACACTATAAATTGCAGTACAAAGTATAAGCCATTGCACGACCACAGGTTTATATCCTCTTAAAGGACTAAAAAAAAATATTTTTTTAAAATATAGAAATTGAAATCACCCCATTCTCACATTAAAAAAACAAAGCATTTAGTATTGTTATGTCTGCAAAAGTACAATCTATTGAAACAGAAAATTAAGAGGATTGATAAATGTTGTAAAAAAAAAAAATGCCTGAATTGTGAGTTCAGGCATCACACATCCCTAACAAAATTAAATAATGAGATCAAAATGTCTTATTTGCCCCAAAATGGTACTAATGAAAATGTATTTCATCATGCAAAAAAAGAGCCCTCACATAGCTCCACTGATGTAAACATAAAAAGGTTAAGAGTCCTGGACAATAGCAATGAAAAACCCTTTAATTAAAGTCTGAATTTTTTATGACTTAAAATAATATGCAATTTTAGTAACATTGTAATAGCACATACCTGCAGAATCAGGTTTCCCGGTCAATTCTCCCAAATGCGGTGACGGCAATACCCCATATTTGGTTAGAAGATACTGTTTGAGCACACATCATGGCACATAAGGGTAGGGTCATTTTGTTTTGGAGTGAAATTTTGGCAAGAAAAGATTGTTGGGTGACACATGGAAGGGCTCAGATGGAAGGAGCAGTATTTGACTTCTGGAGTGCATATTTTCCTGCAGTTGCCATTTGCAGAGCTCATAAGTGCCAGGACAGCTGAATCCCCCCTCAAGTGACCCCATTTTGGAAATGACATGCCTTTCATAATTCATCTACAGGTGTAGTGACTATTTTGACGTCATGGGTGTTTTCCAAAAGTACTGTAAGCACGTAGTGGATGTTGCAGAGTGAAAATTGCAAATATGCCAACGTAGTGCTGTTACACAGAGCGCAGCTTGTACTTCTGTTAACTGTTGAGTGGACTTTCGCAGAGACAGGAATGCCAAATACGCAGATGCTAACTGTGGGGCACAGAAGTAGTGAGGCATAGGGAAGCGCAAATTTTGCTGGATTTCTTTGGAGGGAAGTCATGCTGCTTTTCCAGAAGCCTTGAGCCAACCAGGAACATAGAAACCCCCAGTATTTCCATTGACAGTTGAGTTTAAGTTTTTTTTTTGGACCATTTTGGTGTATATAACATTTTGGTTCACTTTTTATCTTGAGTACTTATCTTGGGGTTTCTGTCATGGCCATGTGCACACGATGCGTTTTCTTCCGCGTGGAAATGCTTAAAAACGCAATGGAATACTAAAGCAAGGTTAATCAATGACAATCCTGAACGGTTGTGCACATGATCCGGAAATTTCCGTCCTTTTTTGCAGCATTTTCTGCAGAATGTCATTTCTTTTTGCGGATCTGCAGCGTTTTTCACCCATTGACTTCCATTGAGTCCATTCCAATCTGCGGCAAAAACGCAGGTGTAAAAAGGTTTGCGTATTTGCTGCCAAAAAAGATGAAGAATTGTCAAAGGAAATTATGTCAGAAGGAAGTGTGTGGGCAGAGAACATGTGTGTGGGCGGAGAATATGTGCGTGAGCAGAGAATATGTGAGTGTCTGTCTGTACCCATGTGATGAACAGCCCATAGTGATTGTACTTAGGCGTCGTTTGATGGGAATACTACTCCCATCCAGCTACATCTTTTGTCACAGATGCAGAGACCTCATGAGCCAATGATGGGTGAATAGTCTCATCATCCGGCGCCTAAATTCAATTGTTAAAAAAAAAAATCAAAACATTGACATACTCACATACAAAGTACAGTACAGTCATGGCCAAAAGTTTTGAGAATGACACAAATATTATATTTTCACATGATCTGCTGCCCTCTGGTTTTTATGTGTGTTTGACAGATGTTTTTATCACAGACAGAAATATAATAATTGCAAACATATGAGTAACAAAAGCTTATATTGACAGTTAGAATGAGTTAATGCAGCAAGTCAATATTTGCAGTGTTGACCCTTCATCTTCAGGACCTCTTCAATTCTCCCTGGCATGCTCTCAATCAACTTCTGGACCAAATCCTGACTGATAGCTGTCCATTCTTGCATAATCAATGCTTTCATTTTGTCAGAATTTTTAGGTTTTTGTTTGTCCACCCGTCTCTTGATGATTGACCACAAGTTCTCAATGGGATTAAGATCTGGGGAGTTTCCAGGCCATGGACCCAAAATCTCTATGTTTTGTTCCTGAGCCATTTAGTTATCACCTTTGCTTTATGGCAAGGTGCTCCATCATGCTGGAAAAGGCATTGTTGATCGCCAAACCGCTCTTGGAGTGTTGGGAGAAGTTGCTCTTGGAGGACATTCTGGTACCATTCTTTATTCATGGCTGTGTTTTTAGGCAAGACTGTGAGAGAGCCGATTCCCTTGGCTGAGAAGCAACCCCACACATGAATGGTTTCAGGATGCTTAACAGTTGGCATGAGACAAGACTGGTGGTAGCGCTCACCTTGTCTTCTCCGAATGAGGCGTTTTCCTGATGTCCCAAACAATCGAAAAGGGGATTCATCAGAGAAAATAACTCTACCCCAGTTCTCAGCAGTCCACTGCCTGTACCTTTTGCAGAATATCAGTCTGTCCATGATGTTTTTTCTGGAGAGAAGTGGCTTCTTTGCTGCCCTCCTTGAGACCAGGCCTTGCTCCAAGAGTCTCCGCCTCACAGTGCGTGCAGATGCACTCACACCTGCCTGCTGCCATTCCTGAGCAAGCTCTGCACTGCTGGTAGCCCGATCCCGCAGCTGAAACACTTTTAAGAGACGGTCCTGGCGCTTGCTGGTCTTTCTTGGGCGCCCTGGAGCCTTTTTGGCAAAAATGGAACCTCTCTCCTTGAAGTTCTTGATGATGCGATAGATTGTTGACTGAGGTGCAATCTTTCTAGCTGCGATACTCTTCCCTGTTAGGCCATTTTTGTGCATTGCAATGATGACTGCACGTGTTTCTTTAGAGATAACCATGGTTAACAGAAGAGAAACAATGATGCCAAGCACCAGCCTCCTTTTAAAGTGTCCAGTGGTGTCATTCTTACTTAATCATGACAGATTGATCTCCAGCCATGCCCTCATCAACTCCCACACCTGTGTTAATGGAGCAATCACTGAAAAGAGGTTAGCTGGTCCTTTTAAGGCAGGGCTGCAATGATGTTGAAATGTGTTTTGGGGGATAAAGTTCATTTTCTAGCCAAATATTGACTTTGCAAGTAATTGCTGTTAAGCTGATCACTCTTTATAACATTCTGGAGTATATGCAAATTGCCATTAGAAAAAGTGAAGCAGTAGACTTTGTAAAAATTAATATTTGTGTCATTCTCAAAACTTTTGGCCATGACTGTACATACTCATCGAACACCTAATCCCCGATGCCCATGTCTCCTGCAATCAATCAAAAATAACAAACCAATATATACTCCCTGTCCGCCGTAGTTCATTTAATACCTAGTGTCCCACGTCGATGTCACCCGGCCGCCGGCGATACACTGACAGGAGGTAATCCCTCCTCCAGTGTATCACTGAGCCACTGTAAGAGATCATCAGAGTACATCAGCTGATCAGCTCCGGTGCTCTCATGGTGCCGCTGCGTGAAAAAGTTCTCACCTAGCGGTAGTGCCGTGAGAGCACCAGAGCTGATGAACTCCAGGGAAACTCTCACGGTAGCACAGTGATATACTGCGGGAGCGATTACCTCCTGTCAGTGTATCACTGGAGGCCAGGTAGAGCAATCACATCTCCCAATATGACTGTTATACATGTGAGATTGCCGTGGGACACTCGGTATTAAATGGACTACGTTGGACAGGATAGTATTACATGTTTTTTTTTTTGTTGCAGGAGACAAGGGAGTCGGGGATTAGGCGTTCAGTAAGTATGGATAATTTAGATTCAATAGTCTGTGTGATTATTTCAAATAAAGGACTTCATTCTGGGTGTGTTTATTTACCATATAACTATAGGATTAGTAATGGATAGGTGTCTTATAGACGCTTCTCCATTACTAGTCTATGGGCTTGATCTTACCTGACAATAGAAAGGTGACATCAACCCCACAAATATAAATCCCACTTGCCACAGCTACAGGGCAAGTGGGAAGAGCGAGGCTAAGTGTCAGAATTGGCGCATCTACAAGATGCGCCATTTCTGAGGATGGCCAAGAGCTGATGTTTTTAGTCTGGAGGGATGCCAATATACATGGCCCCTTCCCAGGCTATTAATGTCAGCCCACAGCTGTCTGCCTAGCCTTTGCTGGTTCGATTTTATAGGGGGACCCCATGCCAATTTTTTTCCCGTGTAAACTAGCCAGGTTAGGCATGGAAACCTTTATGGCTATTGGCGCCTTCCCAGAAATATATCAGCCCTCAGCTTTCCTTCTGCTGGTTATGAAAATTATGCGGGAGCCCACACAATTTTTATTTTTTTTTAAATATACAGATATTGCATTTCACGCAGATTTCTGACAGTTGCTGTTTTGTTACAGCATATGTAGGTTAATTATGTTAATGCACCTACATAGATTGGTGTGTCTTTATTTAACTCTTTATGTACTGTTGTTAATGAGGGAATCTGGCTGACACCTGTTCATTACTAAACCTTGTGCTTGTTATATTATATATATATATATATATATATATATTCACCTATATTTGTTTTGTGTGTGTAAATATTATAAATTTGAACATGGTATATAATGACATTATGACATCACAATTTTTTTTTTAATATATCTTTATTTAGCTCAATGGATTTGCAAGACCGCATGAAAAACCGCAACAAAAACGCATGGATTTTCCACTGCGTTTTTCTGCCAAGAGATGCAGAAATTTCTGCATGCAAATCCGCAATGTGCGCAAGTAGCCTAAATCTCCAAAATACATGATCACGATGGAGCCCTCAATGAAATTGTAAAGAAGCAGATGGAGACACTTTAGACTATGGCCTCTATTTTAGTGATTTTCATCTTTAAAAGTGCAGAAAAGCATGGTTGACTGTGCTATTGATCATGCCTAAGAAGATCGGACACTGCCGGGAAAAAGACTATACGGAGTCAAAAATAGCTCCATCTGCATCGAAAATAGCTCCATCTGCATCAAGTGGTGCCATTGTTGACAGCATAACATGGGAAGAGGTTTTCTTTGTTAAGCAATGCCATTTTATAACCAACTGTCTGCTGGACACCTACTTAATGAATAATTAGACTTACCTGTGGTTGAATTCTTATTAAAATTTTGTAAGACTTTCATTGGGGTGTACTCATTTTTGCAACATGGTCTTGAATTAATTTGTTAGGAAAATTACTTTTTTGGGTGTGCAAAATGACACAATCTTGGTAGCAACCAATGCTTCACATATGTGGGAGCATTTTGAAGTATTGTTTCCTGTCCATCCTTAATGCAGCAGCCAGGGTCATCCATCTGGCTAATCGGTACTCGGACACGTCCGCTCTTTGCCAGTCCTTACACTGACTGCCCATTCATTATAGGATCCAATTCAAAGTACTTGTTCTCACCCACAAAGCTCTCCACAGTGCAGCACCCCCCTACATCTCCTCCCTCATTTCTATCTATCGGCCTAACCGACTGCTGCGCTCTGCAAACGACTCTCGACTAACTCTGCACTAATCCGTACCTCCCACTCCCGACTCCAAGACTTCTCCCGCGCTGCGCCAATCCTCTGGAATGCTCTACCTCAAGAAATTAGGACTATCCACAATTTGCATGGTTTCAGGCGCTCCCTCAAAACACATTTGTTCAGAGCGGCCTATCACATTCACTAATCAAAGTCATTCTATGTGTGTGTGTGTATAGCCCATTCACTCTCCATCCCTCACTCCCTCAAGATTGCTGGACCATCATTGTAAATGCACCATTGTATACACACACCTGTACTTTGTATCTCCCCCACCTCATTGTAGATTGTAAGCTCTCACGAGCAGGGTCGGCTTATTTTGCTTTAATTATTGTATTGTTAACGTTGTTACTTATGACTTGTGTTTTGAAACTGTTAAACTGTAAAGCGCTGCGGAATATGATGGCGCTATATAAATAAAGATTATTATTATTCCTGTAGAAAATGTTGATTCTGAAAGGGGTGTACTCATTTACGCTGAGCAGTGTTTCTCATGGTTTCAGTTTACATCTCTTACAAACATGACTAATACAGAACTTCTAATATATGTAATTGCTGAGTCCATTAGTCGGGGTCTTGGTCCTGCTTTGCCCTTATTCATATTTCTGTCATTTTACAAACGATAAGGTTTTATTACTAGAGGTTAGGACGGTCCGAATAGGGTCACCATGACGTGGTGGGATGGCTTTTACATTTTTTTTTTAATTAAAATTATGTTAACCAAGTACCCAATATTAATTTCATGCATGATTGCTATTTATTTACTGCAGGGTATTTTCTCACTTTGTTTTTATCTTATGTTTTGTCTGTTTAGTGGCCAGTGTGAACATGCACTTACAAGTTGCATGCACACCAACTTATTTCCAGTTCATTTCTTTTGTTTTTTCTTCCTGAAAAAAAGACATTGTAATCCAGAATATTCCCACCTTTATTTTTTTTGCAAGATTCAGAGTAAAATAATTTTACAAGATTATATAGAAAAGACTTCACCAGCATCAACAAAAAAAACACAAATAATTCTGAAAGTAACTACAAAGAACAAATATGTAATTTTTTCTTTTGTTATTGTATTTTTTTTTATTTTTGAGAAATACACTAGGACGGTATCCCAAACAATGGTCACCCTGTTACCCCGATAGACTGTGCAGTATCCTATGTAAACTCTGCAGTCAGTACACACACAACACACTAGCGACCGCGCACCCCGATTATGCTCCAGTTTTTGGCACAATATTTTTTGTAAACTTGATCCGTTAGCAATAAACACACAATGGTGGATTCAGACTTGGGTAGCAGAAAAAAACAGCACGTTTTCCTATGGCTTGCAATTTTTTCAATATTTTTTCACAGAGTATCGCGGGTGCTTGAGGGACATGTTTGAGTCCCCGCGGCCGCATGTTTCGCGGCTTTTAGACAGTCACAAAACACGGGGGATTGACTGACATACACAGGCAATCCCTGTATGCTTTGTGGCTGTTTAATAGTCGCAAAACATGCAGCCACCGGAATGCAAACATGTCTCTCAAGCACCCGCGATACTCTGTGCCTACACGACCACCCTACGTAAACTCAAGTAACGGGAACTTGCGCTCAACCCTAGTGCCCGGCAATGCTCCCTGGGAAAAAGATATGGAAATTAGCTCTCAAACAGGAGGAAAAAAAGCCGGCTCTTTAATGTATAGGAGGTAGCAGCCGCAGAAGTCAATGTCCGACCATTCAACGAGCCTTGGAATATGTCTTAGGACATTATACAAAAGCAAGGTCTTCTCCATCACCAAAACAAAAAAAAATTCATCCATCCACAGCCAGCTGTTTCAGGGTCCTGGTTCTTCTTGTTACAGATCTAATCCACGTCCTCCACTCGGCACAGGACACAACTTGTGTTTCGCTGTCGTAAATTTTGTGTAATTTGAGATAAAAATTAATGAACATTTTTATACAACAGATCCATAGTTTGATAACGACACAGTGAGTCTCCGAGACCCGACTCTGCAGATAGGCTGCTCTTCAGAGTTCACATAGCTGCATGGACACCAGAATTTTGCAATTCAGTTTTAATAAAAATTTTGCCCGGTTTGGCTCTTAACACTGTTTCCTCGCACATTTCTGTCTGCAGAATGAGATTAACTAAGGTAATTTGGAAAAGTTTTTTTTTTTCAAGTGAATTCTCTTCAAAAATCCTTTTCAAAAACTGCTTCAAAAACTCCTGGACAATGCTTCCAATTCATTTTTAGGATTTTTTTGAGAAGTTTTTTTAAGATCACCCCCCAAGAGATTTTGAAAACCAGCCAGTGGAAAAACTAAAAAGCACGTCAGTTCTTTGAAGAGGATCATGGAGGAAACCTCTCCAAACTAGGAGCCGTTCAATGTAAATGCCGCGTCAGGGACAAAAATTTCGTTTTCACCAAAAAACTCTTGAAAATGCTTCAGGGAAAGAAAACCCAACTCCAATGAACCTTCAAGTGATCACTAATCAGAGAACCTCACTAATGGGTTCATACTTAACTCTTTTTGCAGCCAGCAATACAGGAGACTATTGAAGGCAAACAGGGCAAATTGTTGAATAAAATCCAATTGTAAAATGAAACGTGTATTCTGCAGTGAATGACACTGATATCTACTGGGGTGTAAGCTGCTGAACACTGATATATGGAAATGCCACCATCTACTAATGGCGGCCAGGAGGCCAGGTCTGATGTTTCTTTGGAATATATTGGAGAATTGCTGAATTCCAGATGTAACTAGTTTCTAATGCAAAATCAGTAGTAGGTCCCCAAATACAGAGTAATATTTATAATATTCATCATCTGATGATTCCTTTTAAGTCACTTTTCTGTTTATACTTTGTGGTATTCGCTGACATTTTTGCGCCAAATTCATGTAATGTGATGGATCCGATAAATCATCTGAGCTGTTTTTTTTCTCTCAAGTCATTTTTTTCTCTGAATTCATCAAAATGGTGCACACAAAAAAAAATAAAAAAATAAAAGGATTTTTTTTTCCTGTGGTTAACCATTTTTTCAACGTATTTTTTTTTTTAAGAGTAAACAAATGTTCCAAAAATTTGCTGGTGTACATAAAATCCCTCCAGGGGCGGACTAGATGGAGTACATATGACAAGAAATGTTGCAACTTTTGGAAAAGTTACAAATGATGAATCAGGCGAAAACATCTGGAAATACTAAACTCTGCCCAAAGTGGAGAACTAAAAACACAAACAAAAAACAAAATAAACCAGGAGAACACAGAAAACAGACTTCTAAAAAGAAGCAAGTGAAAAAGATGAATTTGGTGCAAACCAAAAATAAGCGCAAAAAAAAAAAAAATTGGACAAGAAAAAAAAACAAACAGGTGCAAACAAAATAATAAATGCGCCCTAAGTCTTGTTAGGTTATGTTCCTATATAATATCTCAGCAGTTACTGTCCCGGTAGATTGGCGGATATGTATCGCCACCTAGTGGACTGATAATGTGTTAAGTTTTGGTAAGCTTTCTATGACCGGACATTTTAACGTCCATAATGATCTGTACACAGACTGAGAGGAGCTGCTCATTTATATAAAGAGGTAGCTGTATAGAAACATAAAGGTTATGAAATGTTATGTAAAATGAGCAGCAATAGTAGACGCAACCAATGGAGAAGTGTGGTGCCACTGTTTCTGAAGATAGATTAGGACACGAGCACGCTCAGATAACACCTTATTGGAGCACGTTCGCTCATCACTAAAAGCAGGTTCTTTCTCTAATCTCAGACGTCAGCTGTCACTTATTTCCAGTTCCTATTATTACAATCTGGAATAAAAGTGTGACACCTGCTGTGAGAACAGATCAGAGATAAGCGACCAACAATATGGCGGAACCAAGCTCCCGCTGTATTTGCTGCAAGAAAAGAGTGGCAAAGAACCCAGGGATTTTTATTTCCAGACACCAGAGCCCCATTATGCCCGCACAAAGTATAGCAGGTAGAAGCCAAATCTGTCAGCCATAGTGAGAGCCTCGATACAGCACAGGGAGAGAAGTGCAGTGCGATCGGTGCGGTGCTGGTAGAGGAGATGCGGCCGGCTATAAACAGGTAAACGACACGTAAACAAAGAGATCCAGTAAAACCACACACAGCTCATATGTCAGAAAGAGGCTAAAATGGGCTCTTCCCGGCTTGCTTCCAGACTTCGTTGGCGCCTTTAATGGTTTCTCTCTTCACGCATTTCCAGTAGCCCTGTAGTCCCTGCTGTTGCGGGGCGTGCTGGGGAGAAATGAAAACTTCACATATTCATTTATTCACAGCAAATATTGTCAATCTCTTTTCTCAATGCACATTCCTATACTACAACTCTCACCATTGCTAGATTACTTTGTATTCTAAGCAGAATGCCGCCATATGATGTCTCCGTACGGCTCGCGTTTTGTGGCCAGGATGGAGCGCAGCATGATTTATGCTAGTGTGATTCCTTCTAAGGCTATCTGCACACATATTGGTTTTCAAGCAGATTTTGCTCCAAATCCTGCCCGAAAAAGCGACATCTATGTAAAGATGCCTTGTTGTTCGTATGTTCAGTATTTTTCACCACTTCAGGTTCCAAAGACGCCAAGCAGTTATAAGAAGAGGCCCGACTGTTCTTTACGTGTTTCCGACCCATAACTTTTTCTTTTCCGATCATGGTGCCATGTGAGGGTTTGTATGGTTGGGGGAGGCGGAGGCGATATGTCGCTCTTATTGAACCTATTTAGGGGTGTTTACAATACATTGCTTTTAAAAAAAAAATTTTTTTATTTCAGGAGCATTAACCAAAAAAAAAAATTTTGTCCTTGGGATTGTTGTACAAGTTAATTAATTTTATACTTTCCTAAATTGGACTTTTATGATACCAAATAGGTTTATTCTTCTATCTTCTTTATTTTTGCATTGGTAAAAAAGGAGGGGATTTAAACTTATCTTTTTAAAATATTTAATATATATTTTTTTAATTACTTTTTATTGATGGTTTTAATCTCCCCCTAGGGGACTGGAACCTGCGATTAGCATTGCAGTACATAGTAAAAATTATGACCTCCTATGAAGGCCAGTCACAGCGGGCTTCATGGGAGTACAAATAATTTGGGGACTGGGGGCCTTCAGTAGCATTCGCGTAATGGTGCCTTGACGTTGCAGTGAGCGCCAGACGGCACATAACACTTTGATTTCCGCTGTCAAAAATTGACAGTGACACTTAAGTGGTTAAATATCAGTGATCAGTTAGAGGCAGGTGCTGACTGTGTAATACAGTTGGCACCTGCCTTACCATACACCCACACCCAACATGGGACTTAATGGTATGCTCTCGGTCATGAGCGGGTTAAATATATGCATTGGGATCCCGCACTGAGAAATAATGATTTGCTATTGCTCCTGTATATAAACACAGCACCATACCATAAACCATATATTACCTTTAATCCTCGGTGGAGCCGATTCTTCAGAACACCCAAGAATTCTCCATGGCTTAAACAATTGTCTCCATCAAGATCAAAGATCTTAAAGACGGTGTCCAGAACATTTTCGGATAATTCCTGTCCTGTTGCCACTTTCACTGCTCGCTTAAATTCGGCTGGGGGAAAGTAATAAGAAATGTATGTGAGCAAAGAAAAAACTCCGGACGAGTTGTAGTTTGGAATGACACCATTCATTTTATCCCGCAATTCACTGGAAAACAGGAAAAAAAATTCCATGTGCGATAAAATTTTGAAAAAAAAATGCAATTCCACAGAACAATTACGGCGATGCCAGTCATGTAAACATATAACTGAGAAAAAAAAACGGA
>JARQOD010000002.1:44519550-44531444 GCA_033576555.1 Oophaga sylvatica | reverse complement strand
GGGGTTTTTGTTTTTTTGGCCCTCGGGGGCCCCCAAATGTGACATGGCTTTCTGATCTAAATTTCCCCCAACCCAATTCTGCTTTGGGAAAAAGTCAAGGGGTGCTCCTTCATTTCTGAGTTTTTCCATGCCCCCAAACAGTAGTTTTACCCCGAAAGCGGGGTATCAGCGTATCTGGACCAAAAGGGGTTTATTTGAAATTTGCCTTTTCTTTTTTTCCTTTAAAAAATAAAAAACGGGGGGGCGACAAAATCATTTTTAAAAAAAAAAAAAAAAATAAATTTTTTTTTTTTTTAGGCTGTATGTTAAAAATTTTTTCTGTGAACCCTTTGGGGCTTCATAGCGCTCCCCCACTTCTAGAAAAATTTCCCTTGGGGGGTTATTTTCCAAAAGGGGGGTCACTTGGGGGGGGTTTTCCACTGTTTGGGGCCCCATCAGGGGCCCCTCCAAATGCAAATTTGACCCCCCCAGACCATTCTTTCAAATTTCTGAAAATCCAAAAGTCACTTCTTCCCTTCCGGGGCCCAAGACGTGAACCCCTTTACAGCCCGTTTTCTCAAACATGTTGGGTATCAGCGTACTCAGGACAAATTGGACAGCAATTTTTTGGGGCCCCAATTTTCCTGTTCCCCTTTTTGAAAATAAAATATTGGGGGCGAAAAAAAATTTTTTTGGTAAAAAAAAAAATTTTTTTTTTTACAGTGAAACGTTAAAACTTCTGTTGAAGCACTTGGGGGTTAAAAGTGCTCAACAACTTTTTGAAAATTTTCCTTGTGGGGTCTATTTTCCAAAATGGGGTAACTTGTGGGGGGGTTTCCCACTGTTTTTGGCGCATAAGGGGCTCCCCCAAATGGGGGGGGCCCTACGCCCCTAGCCTTTCCATCAAAGTTTTGGAAATTTCCAAAACGCATTTTTCCCCTTCCGAGCCCAGGTGCCCCCTACGGGTAGTTTTCTCCCACATATTGGGTATCAGCATTTTCCGGAAAAATTGGGGCCCAACCCAAATTTTGGGGTCCAATTTCCCCTTTTACCCTTGTGAAAAAAAAATTTTTGAGGGGGCGAAAAAATCATTTTTTAAAAAAAAAAAAAAGGTTTTTTTAATTTTTACGGCTGAAAGTTAAAAACTTCTGGGGAAGCACTTCGGGGTTTCAAAGTGTCACCACACTTTAGAAAAATTTCCCTTTGGGGGGTTTCTATTTTCCAAAATGGGGTCACTTGTGGGGGGTTCCATGGCATCCAGGCAATTCTGCGTTGAAAAAGTCAAACGGCGGCTCCTTCCCTTCCAAACTCTGCCATGCACCCAGACAGGGGTTTACCCCACATATGGGGTATCAGCGTACTCAGGACAAATTGCACAATAACTTTTGGAGTCTTGTTACCTTGGAAAAATAAAAATTGGGGTGAAAAGATCAATTTTGTGGAAAAAATATGATTTTTTAATTTTACGGCTCTACGTTATAAACTTGTGTGAAGCACTTGGGGGTTCAAATTGCTCACCAAAGATCTAGATAAGTTCCTTAGGGGTCTAGTTTCCCAAATGGGGGTCACTTGTGGGGGGTTTCCACTGTTTAGGCACATCAGGGACTCTCCAAATGCAACATGGCGTTCCAATCTCAATTCCAGCCAATTTTGGTTGGAAAAAGTCAAATGGTGCTCCTTCCATTCCGAGCTCTGCCATGCGCCCAAACAGTGGTTCCCCCCACATATGGGGTATCAGCGTGCTCAGGACAAATTGGACAACAACTTTTGAGGTCCAATTTCTCCTGTTACCTATGGGAAAAAAAAAATTAGTGGACTAAGATAATTTTTGTGGGAAAAAAAATAGGATTTTTTATTTTCATGCCCGGACATTATAAACTTGTGTGAAGCACTTGGGGGTTCAAAGTGCTCACCAAAGATCTAGATAAGTTCCTTAGGGGGTCTAGCTTCCAAAATGGGGTCACTTGTGGGGGGTTTCCACTGTTTAGGCTCATCTGGGGCACTACAAACGGAAATGACCCCCATCAATGTTTGCATTCCAAAACGTTACTGCTTCCTTTCCAAGCCCTGCCGTGCGCCCAAACAGTTTCCCCCCCCCCCACATTTGGGGTATCAGCGTATTCAGGACAAATTGGACAACAACTTTTTTGGGTCCAATTTCCTTGGGAAAAATCAAAAATTTGGGACTAAAAAATCATTTTTGTGGAAAATTGTTTTTTGTTTTTTTTTTCACACCCAGGCATTATAAACTTTTGTGAAACACTTTGGGGTTCAAAGTGCTCACACAGAGATCTAGATAAGTTCCTTAGGGGGTCTAGTTTCCAAAATGGTGTCACTTATGGGGGGTTTCCATGTTTAGGCACATCAGGGGCTCTCCAAACACGACATGGCGTCCAATCTCAACTCCAGCCAAGTTTTAGTTTGAAAAAGTCAAACGGCGCATCCTTCCCTTACGAGCTCTGCGTGTGCCCAAACAGTGGTTTTCCCCCACATATAGGGTATTGGCGTACTCAGGAGAAATTGCACAACAACTTTATCTGCCCATTTTCTCCTTTTACCTTTACCCTTGTCAAAATAAAAAAAAGTTTTTAAAAGATCATTTTTGTGGCTAAAAGTTAAATATTCATTTTTTTCCTTCCACGTTGCTTCAGCTCCTGTGAAGCACCTGAAGGATTAATAAACTTCTTGAATGTGGTTTTGAGTACCTTGAGGGGTGCAGTTTTTAAGAATGGTGTCACTTTTTGGTATTTTCTGCTATATAGACCCGTCAAAGTGACTTCAAATGTGAGGTGGTCCCTAAAAAAATGGCTTTGTAAATTTTGTTGTAAAAATGAGAAATCGCTGGTCAACTTTTAACCCTTATAATTTCCTAACAAAAAAAATTTAAAGTTTGAAAATTGCAAAATTTTCAAAATTTTTCGCCATATTTGTTTTTTTTCAAAAATAAACGCAAGTTATATCGAAGGAAATTATACTTCTAACGTGAAGTACAATATGTCACGAGAAAACAATCTCAGAATCGCGAAGATCCGTTGAAGCGTTCCAGAGTTATAACCTCATAAAGAGACAGTGGTCAGAATTGTTAAAAATTGGCCCGGTCATTAACGTGGAAACCACCCTTGGGGGTGAAGGGGTTAAAATCTGAAATGTTGGCCTACTGAAATGTATGTTCAATAAATGCACTCAGTACTTGGTCGGGCTCCTTTGGCATCAATTACTGCATCAATGCGGCGTGGCATGAAGGCGATCAGCCTGTGCCACTGCTGAGGTGTTATGGAAGCCCAGGTTGCTTTGATAGCAGCCTTCAGCTCCTCTGCGTTGTTGGGTCTGGTGTCTCTCATCATCCTCTTGACAATGCCCCATAGATTCTCTGCTGTTTGTAAACCAGGTATTGGTACTTTTGGCAGTGTGGAAGGTGCCAAGTCATGCTGGAGAATGAAATTTCCATTAATGAGAAAAAAAAAATGAACTTTTTTGAATTTACTAAATGACTGCAATTAAACAAAGAGTAAAAAATTTAAAGGGGTCTGAATCTTTCCGTAGCCACTGTATATCCCCCATCCTGGTGTATATATATGTTCCCCATCCTGGTGTTTGTATATCCAAAGGATTTAGATACCAGTGAAACTGGGACGCCTGACCTGGGTCGGACACTTGGTGCAGGACCCTAGTGTTTCTAGCCCTTTGGTTGTCCAGTTTTGCAGGGACCCCTAAAACAGCCAAAGGCCATGGGCTACACTTTGACCAGGTCTAGTACAAGTTATTGAACGACTGAATGTTGAAGTTCCCTAAGGGTAATAAAAATTTAAATTCTTCCTCCTTTTTTTTTTTTTTTTTTTGCAGAATTGCTGTTTTTCGGTCACCTTGCCTCCTTAAAAAAATGTAAAAAAACCATTTGATTGTTTTTTATATGTACTCGAAATTGCTATCAATAAATCCGGCAGCCTATACAAAAAACAAGCCTGCGCACAACTCAACCAATTAAAAAATTTAAAATGGTTACGGGTCTCAGATCACAGGTCAGGCGACCGAAACCAAAAATGTTTGTTTCTACAAACTTCCGTTTTTTTTTCTCAGTTATATGTTTACATGACTGGCATCGCCGTAATTGTTCTGTGGAATTGCATTTTTTTTTTCAAAATTTTTATCGCACATGGAATTTTTTTTCCTGTTTTCCAGTGAATTGCGGGATAAAATGAATGGTGTCATTCCAAACTACAACTCGTCCGGAGTTTTTTCTTTGCTCACATACATTTCTTATTACTTTCCCCCAGCCGAATTTAAGCGAGCAGTGAAAGTGGCAACAGGACAGGAATTATCCGAAAATGTTCTGGACACCGTCTTTAAGATCTTTGATCTTGATGGAGACAATTGTTTAAGCCATGGAGAATTCTTGGGTGTTCTGAAGAATCGGCTCCACCGAGGATTAAAGGTAATATATGGTTTATGGTATGGTGCTGTGTTTATATACAGGAGCAATAGCAAATCATTATTTCTCAGTGCGGGATCCCAATGCATATATTTAACCCGCTCATGACCGAGAGCATACCATTAAGTCCCATGTTGGGTGTGGGTGTATGGTAAGGCAGGTGCCAACTGTATTACACAGTCAGCACCTGCCTCTAACTGATCACTGATATTTAACCACTTAAGTGTCACTGTCAATTTTGACAGCGGAAATCAAAGTGTTATGTGCCGTCTGGCGCTCACTGCAACGTCAAGGCACCATTACGCGAATGCTACTGAAGGCCCCCAGTCCCCAAATTATTTGTACTCCCATGAAGCCCGCTGTGACTGGCCTTCATAGGAGGTCATAATTTTTACTATGTACTGCAATGCTAATCGCAGGTTCCAGTCCCCTAGGGGGAGATTAAAACCATCAATAAAAAGTAATTAAAAAAATATATATTAAATATTTTAAAAAGATAAGTTTAAATCCCCTCCTTTTTTACCAATGCAAAAATAAAGAAGATAGAAGAATAAACCTATTTGGTATCATAAAAGTCCAATTTAGGAAAGTAATAAAATTAATTAACTTGTACAACAATCCCAAGGACAAAATTTTTTTTTTTGGTTAATGCTCCTGAAATAAAAAATTTTTTTTTTAAAAGCAATGTATTGTAAACACCCTAAATAGGTTCAATAAAGAGCGACATATCGCCTCCGCCTCCCCCAACCATACAAACCCTCACATGGCACCATGATCGGAAAAGAAAAAGTTATGGGTCGGAAACACGTAAAGAAACAGTCGGGCCTCTTCTTATAACTGCTTGGCGTCTTTGGAACCCTGAAGTGGTGAAAAATACTGAACATACGAACAACAAGGCATCTTTACATAGATGTCGCTTTTTCGGGCAGGATTTGGAGCAAAATCTGCTTGAAAACCAATATGTGTGCAGATAGCCTTAGAAGGAATCACACTAGCATAAATCATGCTGCGCTCCATCCTGGCCACAAAACGCCGAGCCGTACGGAGACATCATATGGCGGCATTCTGCTTAGAATACAAGTAATCTAGCAATGGTGAGAGTTTGTAGTATAGGAATGTGCATTGAGAAAAGAGATTGACAATATTTGCTGTGAATAAATGAATATGTGAAGTTTTCATTTCTCCCAGCACGCCCCGCAACAGCAGGGACTACAGGGCTACTGGAAATGCGTGAAGAGAGAAACCATTAAAGGCGCCAACGAAGTCTGGGAAGCAAGCCGGGAAGAGCCCATTTTAGCCTCTTTCTGACATATGAGCTGTGTGTGGTTTTACTGGACTCTTTGTTTACGTGTCGTTTACCTGTTTATAGCGGCCGCATCTCCTCTACCAGCACCGCACCGATCGCACTGCACTTCTCTCCCTGTGCTGTATCGAGGCTCTCACTATGGCTGACAGATTTGGCTTCTACCTGCTATACTTTGTGCGGGCATAATGGGGCTCTGGTGTCTGGGAAATAAAAAATCCCTGGGTTCTTTGCCACTCTTTTCTTGCAGCAAATACAGCGGGAGCTTGGTTCCGCCATATTGTTGGTCGCTTATCTCTGATCTGTTCTCACAGCAGGTGTCACACTTTTATTCCAGATTGTAATAATAGGAACTGGAAATAAGTGACAGCTGACGTCTGAGATTAGAGAAAGAACCTGCTTTTAGTGATGAGCGAACGTGCTCCAATAAGGTGTTATCTGAGCGTGCTCGTTGTCCTAATCTATCTTCAGAAACAGTGGCACCACACTTCTCCATTGGTTGCGTCTACTATTGCTGCTCATTTTACATAACATTTCATAACCTTTATGTTTCTATACAGCTACTCTTTATATAAATGAGCAGCTCCTCTCAGTCTGTGTACAGATCATTATGGACGTTAAAATGTCCGGTATAGAAAGCTTACCAAAACTTAACACATTATCAGTCCACTAGGTGGCGATACATATCCGCCAATCTACCGGGACAGTAACTGCTGAGTATTATATAGGAACATAACCTAACAAGACTTAGGGCCGCATTTATTATTTTGTTTGCACCTGTTTGTTTTTTTTCTTGTCCAATTTTTTTTTTTTTGCGCTTATTTTTGGTTTGCACCAAATTCATCTTTTTCACTTGCTTCTTTTTAGAAGTCTGTTTTCTGTGTTCTCCTGGTTTATTTTGTTTTTTTGTTTGTGTTTTTAGTTCTCCACTTTGGGCAGAGTTTAGTATTTCCAGATGTTTTGCCCCTGATTCATCATTTGTAACTTTTCCAAAAGTTGCAACATTTCTTGTCATATGTACTCCATCTAGTCCGCCCCTGGAGGGATTTTTATGTACACCAGCAAATTTTTGGAACATTTGTTTACTCTTAAAAAAAAAAATACGTTGAAAAATGGTTAAACCACAGGAAAAAAAAAAATCCTTTTATTTTTTTATTTTTTTTTGTGTGCACCATTTTGATGAATTCAGAGAAAAAAATGACTTGAGAGAAAAAAAACAGCTCAGATGATTTTATCGGATCCATCACATTACATGAATTTGGCGCAAAAATGTCAGCGAATACCACAAAGTATAAACAGAAAAGTGACTTAAAAGGAATCATCAGATGATGAATATTATAAATATTACTCTGTATTTGGGGACCTACTACTGATTTTGCATTAGAAACTAGTTACATCTGGAATTCAGCAATTCTCCAATATATTCCAAAGAAACATCAGACCTGGCCTCCTGGCCGCCTTTAGTAGATGGTGGCATTTCCATATATCAGTGTTCAGCAGCTTACACCCCAGTAGATATCAGTGTCATTCACTGCAGAATACACGTTTCATTTTACAATTGGATTTTATTCAACAATTTGCCTGTTTGCCTTCAATAGTCTCCTGTATTGCTGGCTGCAAAAAGAGTTAAGTATGAACCCATAGTGAGGTTCTCGATTAGTGATCACTTGAAGGTTCATTGGAGTTGGGTTTTCTTTCCTGAAGCATTTTCAAGAGTTTTTTTGGTGAAAACGAAATTTTTGTCCCTGACGCGGCATTTACATTGAACGGCTCCTAGTTTGGAGAGGTTTCCTCCATGATCCTCTTCAAAGAACTGACGTGCTTTTTAGTTTTTCACTGGCTGGTTTTCAAAATCTCTTGGGGGGTGATCTTAAAAAAAACTTCTCAAAAAAATCCTAAAAATGAATTGGAAGCATTGTCCAGGAGTTTTTGAAGCAGTTTTTTGAAAAGGATTTTTGAAGAGAATTCACTTGAAAAAAAAAAACTTTTCCAAATTACCTTAGTTAATCTCATTCTGCAGACGAAATGTGCGAGGAAACAGTGTTAGAGCCAAACCGGGCAAAATTTTTATTAAAACTGAATTGCAAAATTCTGGTGTCCATGCAGCTATGTGAACTCTGAAGAGCAGCCTATCTGCAGAGTCGGGTCTCGGAGACTCACTGTGTCGTTATCAAACTATGGATCTGTTGTATAAAAATGTTCATTAATTTTTATCTCAAATTACACAAAATTTTTCGACAGCGAAACACAAGTTGTGTCCTGTGCCGAGTGGAGGACGTGGATTAGATCTGTAACAAGAAGAACCAGGACCCTGAAAACAGCTGGCTGTGATGGATGAATTTTTTTTTGTTTTGGTGATGGAGAAGACCTTGCTTTTGTATAATGTCCTAAGACATATTCCAAGGCTCGTTGAATGGTCGGACATTGACTTCTGCGGCTGCTACCTCCTATACATTAAAGAGCCGGCTTTTTTTCCTCCTGTTTGAGAGCTAATTTCCATATCTTTTTCCCAGGGAGCATTGCCGGGCACTAGGGTTGAGCGCAAGTTCCCGTTACTTGAGTTTACGTAGGGTGGTCGTGTAGGCACAGAGTATCGCGGGTGCTTGAGAGACATGTTTGCATTCCGGTGGCTGCATGTTTTGCGACTATTAAACAGCCACAAAGCATACAGGGATTGCCTGTGTATGTCAGTCAATCCCCCGTGTTTTGTGACTGTCTAAAAGCCGCGAAACATGCGGCCGCGGGGACTCAAACATGTCCCTCAAGCACCCGCGATACTCTGTGAAAAAATATTGAAAAAATTGCAAGCCATAGGAAAACGTGCTGTTTTTTTCTGCTACCCAAGTCTGAATCCACCATTGTGTGTTTATTGCTAACGGATCAAGTTTACAAAAAATATTGTGCCAAAAACTGGAGCATAATCGGGGAGGCGCGGTCGCTAGTGTGTTGTGTGTGTACTGACTGCAGAGTTTACATAGGATACTGCACAGTCTATCGGGGTAACAGGGTGACCATTGTTTGGGATACCGTCTAGTGTATTTCTCAAAAATAAAAAAAAAATTCAATAACAAAGAAAAAATTACATATTTGTTCTTTGTAGTTACTTTCAGAATTATTTGTGTTTTTTTTGTTGATGCTGGTGAAGTCTTTTCTATATAATTCTTGTAAAATTATTTTACTCTGAATCTTGCAAAAAAAATAAAGGTGGGAATATTCTGGATTACAATGTCTTTTTTTCAGGAAGAAAAAAACAAAAGAAATGAACTGGAAATAAGTTGGTGTGCATGCCAACTTGTTAAGTGCATGTTCACACTGGCCACTAAACAGACAAAAACATAAGATAAAAACAAAGTGAGAAAATACCCTGCAGTAAATAAATAGCAATCATGCATGAAATTAATATTGGGTACTTGGTTAACATAATTTTAATTAAAAAAAAAATGTAAAAGCCATCCCACCACGTCATGGTGACCCTATTCGGGACCGTCCTAACCTCTAGTAATAAACCTTTATCGTTTGTAAAAATGACAGAAATATGAATAAGGGCAAAGCAGGACCAAGACCCCGACTAATGGACTCAGCAATTACATATATTAGAAGTTCTGTATTAGTCATGTTTGTAAGAGATGTAAACTGAAACCATGGAAAACACTGCTCAGCGTAAATGAGTACACCCCTTTCAGAATCAACATTTTCTACAGGAATAATAATAATCTTATTTATATTAGCGCCAATCATATTCCGCAGCGCTTTACAGTTTACAGTTTCAAAACACAAGTCATAAGTAACAACGTTAAACAATACAATAATAAAGCAAAATAAGCCGACCCTGCTCGTGAGAGCTTACAATCTACAATGAGGTGGGGGAGATACAAAGTACAGGTGTGTGTATACAATGGTGCATTTACACATGATGGCCAGCAATCTTGAGGGAGTGAGGGATGGAGGTGAATGGGCTAACACACACACACATAGAATGACTTTGATTAGTGAATGTGATAGGCCGCTCAGAACAAATGTGTTTTGAGGGAGCGCCTGAAAACCATGCAAATTGTGGATAGTCCTAATTTCTTGAGGTAGAGCATTCCAGAGGATTGGCGCGGCGGGGAGAAGTCTTGGAGTCGGGAGTGGGAGGTACGGATTAGTGCAGAGTTTAGTCGAGAGTCGTTTGCAGAGCGCAGCAGTCGGTTAGGCCGATAGATAGAAATGAGGGAGGAGATGTAGGGGGGTGCTGCACTGTGGAGAGCTTTGTGGGTGAGAACAAGTACTTTGAATTGGATCCTATAATGAATGGGCAGTCAGTGTAAGGACTGGCAAAGAGCGGACGTGTCCGAGTACCGATTAGCCAGATGGATGACCCTGGCTGCTGCATTAAGGAATGGACAGGAAACAATACTTCAAAAATGCTCCCACATATGTGAGCATTGGTTGCTACCAAGATTGTGTCTATTTTGCCACACCAAAAAAGTAATTTTCCTAAAAAAATTTAATTCCCAAAACCATGTTTGCAAAAATGAGTACACCCCAATGAAAGTCTTACAAAATTTTAATAAGAATTCAACCAAGGTAAGTCTAATTATTCATTAAGTAGGTGTCCAGCAGACAGTTGGTTATAAAATGGCATTGCTTAACAAAGAAAACCTCTTCCCATGTTATGCTGTCAAACAATGCACCACTTGATGCAGATGGAGCTATTTTCGATGCAGATGGAGCTATTTTTGACTCCGTATAGTCTTTTTCCCGGCAGTGTCCGATCTTCTTAGGCATGATCAATAGCACAGTCAACCATGCTTTTCTGCACTTTTAAAGATGAAAATCACTAAAATAGAGGCCATAGTCTAAAGTGTCTCCATCTGCTTCTTTACAATTCATTGAGGGCCCATCGTGATCATGTATTTTGGAGATTTAGGCTACTTGCGCACATTGCGGATTTGCATGCAGAAATTTCTGCATCTCTTGGCCAGAAAAACGCAGTGGAAAATCCATTTCGTTTTTGTTGCGGTTTTTCATGCGGTCTTGCAAATCCATTGAGCTAAATAAAGATATAATAAAAAAAAATTGTTGATGTCATAATGTCATTATATACCATGTTTCAAATTTATAATATTTACACACACAAAACAAATATAGGTGAATAATATATATATATATATATTATTATATATAACAAGCACAAGGTTTAGTAATGAACAGGTGTCAGCCAGATTCCTCTTAACAACAGTACATAAAGAGTTAAATAAAGACACACCAAATCAAAGTTGGTGCATTAACATAATTAACCTACATATGCTGTAACAAAACAGCAACTGTCAGAAATTTTGCGGTTTAAATGCAATATCTGTATATTTAAAAAAAAATAAAAAAGTGTGGGCTCCCGCATAATTTTTCTTTAAACCCGCAGAAGGAAAGGTGAAGGGCTGATTATTTCTGGGAAGGCGCCAATTAGCCATAAAAGGTTTCCATGCTCAACCTGGCTAGTTTACACGGGAAAAAAAAATTGGGGATGGGGTCCCCCTATAAAATGAACCAGCAAGGCTAGGAGACAGCGTGGGTGACTTTTAAAAGCCTGGGAAGGGGCCATTTTATAATTTTGGGACCCTCCCGATAAAAAACCCTAGCTCTTGGCCATCCCCAGAAATGGGCATCTTGTTGATGCGCCCAATTCTGCACTTAGGCCCCGCTCTTCCCACTTGCCCGTAGCTGTGGCAAGTGGGATTTTTATTTGTGGGGTTGGGTGTCACCTTTCTTTTGTCAGGGGAAGATCAAGCCCCTGACTGTAATGGAGAAGCGTCTATAAGGACCCCTATCCTTACTAAAAACCTATAGTTTATTTGGGGGAAAAAAACACACCCAGAATGAAGTCCTTTATTTGAAATAATTTACACGGGCTATTGAATCTTAAAAATTTTCCATACTTTTGAACGCCTAATCCCGACTCCTTGTCTCCTGCAACAAAAAAAAAAAAACATGTAATATATCCTGTCCAAGTAGTCCATTTAAAAACCCCGTGCCCCGGCCCCAAATTAAAAGGGGAAAAAGTCTTTTTTGGGAAAAAGTGATTGCTTTTTCCGGCCTCCAGTGATACAAAAGCCCCGGGGTTTTAAAAAAACCCCCCAGTATATCAAAAGTGCTACCGTGAGAGTTTCCCTGGAGTTCATTTTGCTCTGGTGTCTCACGGCACTA
>JARQOD010000002.1:44457778-44519450 GCA_033576555.1 Oophaga sylvatica | reverse complement strand
CAATTGTTCTGGTCTGAATCCTTGATTCCAGTTTCCCTTGTAGCCTGCTGTGTCGTGTCTGCATCTCCTGCTAACAGATAAGACATTTTCTTCTTTTTGTTTTTGTGCTATATTTTTGCATTTTGTCCTGCACTTCTGTGGGGTCCTTCAGGGTCCCCTCCGGGGGCTTTTGCCCTCTCAGTTTAGTTCAGCCACTGATGTTTGTACTTTTGCTTTTTCCATTTTTTCAGTGGCTGCTGTTTTGATTTTGTTACACCAGAGAACTAATTTAGGTGGTAGAGGTCGTGTGATCTCAGGTGTTTTTGAAATTAGTAGAGTTGGTGCTTTTCAGGGTTTTCTGGGATTGCAGTAAGTACCCTTCCTATCCTTTTCTATTTAGTTAGTTTGGGCCCCAGCGTTTGCTCATACTATTTTCTTTCTGTGTCAGTATTTCATCTTGTCTAACCGCCATTACATGTTTGGGGGCTTTCTATTATCTTTGGGGTTCTGCTCCGGGGCAGATAGCTTTCCTATTTCAATCTTTAGGTGTAGTTAGTTTCTCAGGCTGTGACGAGGCGTCTAGGACCAACGTAGGAACGCTCCACGGCTGCCTCTAGTTGTGGTGGTTAGTCAGGGTACTGCAATCTCATAGATTCCAACTGCTCTGGTGTATTGCCTTTTTGCCTGCACCCCTCAGCTACCGAATCATAACAGTATACACCGGCCCAAAAAATTTAAAATTGTATGGTACTCACAGAAGGGAAAAAATATTGTGAAAGAAAAAAAAAAAAAAAAAGGTTGTCAGAGTTGTCAGAGATATTTTTCTGTTTGTTGCATTTTTTTTTTTTTTTTCCCTCTGTATCTCTGGGTGCTGGGGAGGATTTTTTTTTTTCTCTCAATGGAGTTTGCACAGTTGTTTGGCCGTGTGGATCAGCTTGCCACTGAGGTTCGGAGTATTGCTACCTATCTTGCTGGGTTGCCTGTTGTGGAACCTAGGATTCCCATGCCAGATTTGTTTTTAGGGGATCGAGCTAAGTTTCAGAATTTCAAGAATAATTGTAGGTTGTTTTTTGCCTTGAAATCTAAGTCCTCAGGGAACGCAGCGCAGCAGGTTCAAATTATCATCTCTCTCCTGCGCGGCGATCCTCAGGATTGGGCTTTTTCCCTGACACCTGGGGATCCTGTTTTGAGTGATGTTGATGCATTTTTTCAGGCTTTGGGGTTATTGTACGATGAGCCTAATGTCACTGATCAAGCTGAAAAAGCCTTGTTGGCATTAAATCAGGGCTTTATGACGCTGAGTTATACTGTCAGAGATTCCGTAGGTGGGCAGTCCTGACCAAATGGAATGACGACGCTTTGGCGCCCTTTTCCGGAAGGGTCTGTCGATAATGTAAAGGATGTTATGGTGGATTCCCTGTCCCCTCTGGTCTCAATGATTCTATGTCATTAGCGATTCAAATTGACAGACGTTTGCTTGAGCAGAGAAGTATGCGTGGAATGGTGTTGCCTTGTGAACCAGCTTCTGAACCCATGCAGTGTGATAGAGTGGTGTCTGGGGCACAGCGTCATGAGTTTCGAAAGCGCAATGGGTTATGTTTCTACTGTGGTGATGCCTCTCATGCTATTTCAGTCTGCCCTAAGCGGGAAGACGTTTTGCACGCTCAGTTGTCTTGGGTAGTGTTCAGACTAAGTTTTTATTAACTGTCACTCTGATATGCTCTCTGTCCTCATTTTCTGCTCAGGCTTTCGTTGATTCTGGAGCAGCTATTAACCTGATGGATTATGATTTTGCTAAACGTTGTGGGTTTCCCTTGATACCCCTACAGAAGTCTATTCCCCTTCTGGAGATCGATTCTACCCCTTTGGCTGAGAATAAACCCCAGTTTTCTACTCAGGTGATAATGAGGGTTGAACCTGATCACCAGGAGTGCTGCAAATTTTTGGTTCTGTATAATCTGCATGACATTATCGTGCTGGGTTTCCCTTGGTTACAGTCTCATAATCCTGTTTTGGATTGGAAATCTGTGTCTGTAACCAGTTGGGTTGCCAATGTGTTAATACCAACACTCCTGTTTTTTCTGCCTCCCCCAGCTCAGGATGTTCCTGACTTTTTGATTGATTTTTCTGATGTGTTTAGCGAAAGTAAGTCTGCATCCTTGCCTCCCCATAGGAGCTATGACTGCGCTATTGAATTAGTGCCGGGTAGTAAATTCCCTAAAGGTCGCCTTTTTAACTTGTCTGTACCTGAACATGACGCTATGCGGTCTTATATCAAGGAATCATTGGAGAAGGGTCATATCAGACCATCCTCTTCACCCTTAGGTGCCGGTTTTTTCTTTGTGGCCAAAAAGATGGTTCATTAAGGCCGTGTATTGATTATCGTCTCTTGAACAATATTACTGTGAAATATCAATACCCGTTACCCTTGATTTCTGACCTGTTTTCCAGGGTGAAAAACGCTACTTGGTTTACCAAGCTTGACCTCAGGGGGGCGTATAACCTTATTCGCATTAAGCACGGGGATGAATGGAAGACGGCATTCAATACCCCTGAAGGGCATTTTGAGTACCTAGTGATGCCCTTTGGGCTCACTAATGCTCCTTCCGTCTTCCAGTCCTTCATGAATGACATTTTCAGGGATTTTGTGGACAAATTTCTGATTGTTTATTTGGATGATATCTTGATTTTTTCTAATGACTGGGACTCTCATGTGAAACATGTTCGAACTGTATTCCAGATTTTGAGAGAAAATGCTCTGTATGTGAAGGGATCAAAGTGTCTTTTTGGCGTACAGAGGATCTCATTTCTGGGATTCATTTTGTCCCCATCTGTTATTGAAATGGACCCGGTCAAGGTTCAGGCCATCTGTGATTGGGTCCAACCTACTTCATTAAAGGCTCTTCAGAGATTTTTGGGTTTTGCCAATTTTTATCGTAAATTTATTGGTAATTTCTCGGATATTGTTAAACCATTAACTGATTTGACCAGAAAGGGTTCTGATGTGGTGAATTGGCCTCCTGAGGCAGTCTCTGCATTTCAGGAACTTAAGCAGAGATTCACTTCTGCTCCTGTTCTACGGCAGCCTGATGTTTCTCTGCCATTTCAGGTGGAGGTTGATGCCTCTGAAATTGGGGCAGGTGCCGTTTTGTCCCAAAAAGATCCAGAGACCTCTAAAAGTAACCCTTGTGCCTTTTTCTCTCGAAAATTTTCTCCTACTGAACGTAATTATGATGTGGGTAATCGGGAGTTATTGGCCATGAAGTGGGCTTTTGAAGAGTGGAGACATTGGCTGGAGAGAGCCAAACATCAGGTGGTGGTACTTACGGACCATAAGAATCTGGTCTATCTGGAATCTGCCAAGCGACTCAATCCTAGACAGGCCAGGTGGGCCTTGTTTTTCACACGTTTTAATTTTGTGGTTTCCTTTCTTCCTGGCACTAAGAATGTTAAGGCGGTATCACGCTGTATAACAGTTATAGATAATGTCAGTAATCTATATCAAGTGGGACAACATTCTATATACCATATAAATAGGTTTATCAACATGAACATATAGTATTTGATAACATAGTATTACCTGACATAATATCCGAAGTACTGAGGATCTATACTGGATCTGTTTCACGCTGTCTCAGGCTAGAGGTGGACCGGGGTCTATACTGACCCTAAACTGGGGTCCTGACTAGTCCCTCTACCTGGAGGTACTGTTAATGGTACAGAGGTCCAGGCCGCCAGCGTAACCCTATCTCCTATAAGTCCCTGACCACTGTAATCTAGTCCTTAGAAGGACCCTGATTACCACCACAGGAATAGGCAGGTCACCGCTTAATAAACAGTAAAGACAAACGAGACAGACAGGGGATAAAGTAAATACTGTCTTGCATACAACACTTAAACACAGAGGGAACACAAAAGGTCTAGGAGATAAACTATAAGCGAGGAGAGGAGAAACCACAAAGGAGCTCTTAGCTTAAGTCTTCTCAGAACCGATCCTATCTGCTGGTCTGTATGAATGCTTTCACCGGCATTCCCAAGCAGACTGGCAGGTATATAAAGGAAGCTAATAAGTGCATAATCAAACTGCAGCCGGGCGAGGCTGGACCTAGTCTTAGCACAGAGCTAGGTAGAATTAACTCCCTCACTGCCAAACACAAAGAAACAGCAACTCAGCTGCGAGAAGTCAGAATGTGTAATCGCGACGATCTTCGTGGCGATACCCCATGACAGGCGGATGCCCTCTCGAGGAGTTTCCTTGCGGACTCTCCTGAGTTATCTGATCCTTCTGTTATTTTGAAAGAGGGTGTAGTTCTTTCCGCCATCTCGCCCAATTTGAGACTTGCTCTGGAGGGGTGTCAGGAGGATAGGCCCGAGTGCTGCCCTGTTGGAAAATTGTTTGTCCCGGACCAGTGGAAAAAGAGTGTGATGTCTGAGATTCATTGTTCCGCATTGGCTGGGCATCCCGGAATTTTTGGTACCAGAGACTTGGTTAGTCGGTCCTTTTGGTGGCCTACCTTGTCTCGTGATGTCAGGGAATTTGTGCAGTCCTGCGGGACTTGCTCTCGCTCCAAGCCTTGCTCTCGCTCTAGTGGTTTGTTGATGCCATTGCCTGTGCCCAAGAGACCATGGACCCATATCTCTATGGATTTCATTTCCGACCTTCCTGTTTCTCAGAGAATGACCACCATCTGGGTAATTTGTGATAGGTTTTCCAAAATGATACATCTTGTGCCATTACCTAAGTTGCCTTCCTCCTCTGAATTGGTGCCGTTGTTCCTTCAGCACGTGGTTCGTTTACACGGCATTCCTGAGAACATTGTGTCTGACAGAGGAGTCCAGTTTGTTTCCAGATTTTGGAGGACTTTTTGTTCTAAACTGGGTGTTCAATTGTCTTTCTCCTCGGCATTTCATCCTCAGACCAATGGTCAAACTGAGAGAACAAACCAGACATTGGAGACTTATCTAAGATGCTTTGTGTCTGCTGATCAGGATGACTGGGTCTCTTTTTTGCCTTTGGCTGAGTTTGCTCTTAATAATAGGGCTAGCTCTGCCACTTTGATGTCTCCATTTTTCTGTAATTCTGGGTTTCACCCTCGATTTTCTTCAGGACAGACGGAGGCTTCTGTCTGTCCAGGTGTTGACTCTGTTGTGGAGCGTATGCAACAGATTTGGGACCAGGTAGTGGAGAGTTTGTCCCTCTCTCAGGAGAAGGCCCAGCGGTTTGCTAACCGGCATAGGACTGATGGTCCTCGGTTTAAAGTGGGGGACTTGGTCTGGTTGTCCTCAAAGAATATTCCTATGAGAGTAGCATCTCCTAAATTTAAGCCTAGGTTCATTGGACCTTATAAGATCATGGAGATTATTAATCCTGTTTCTTTTCGTTTGCTTCTTCCAGGGACATTTAAGATCCATAACGTGTTCCACAAGTCCTTGTTGAAGAGGTTTGTTGAGCCAGTGGTTCCTGCTGCTGTGCCTCCTGACCCTGTTTTGGTTGAGGGCAATCTGGAGTATGTGGTTGAGAAAATATTAGATTCTCGTTTTTCTAGACGGAAACTCCAGTATTTGGTTAAATGGAGAGGTTATGGTCAGGAAGACAATTCTTGGGTGTTTGCTTCGGACATCCATGCTAGGAGACTTATCCGTGCGTATCATAGAACTCATCCTGACCGACCTGGTTGCTCAAATGAGGGTTCGGTGACCCCTCCTCAAGGGGGGGTACTGTTGTGAATGGGTTTGAGATGAGTTCTGAGCAGAGGCTTCCTCTGGTGGTTACAAGCGGTGCTGGTCTGTCCAGTGAAGATTGTGAGGACTGGGAATCAGGTGTTACTGACTGGTCTTATATAAGGGAGTCACCTTCCCATCAGGGTTGCCGGTGATCAATTGTTCTGGTCTGAATCCTTGATTCCAGTTTCCCTTGTAGCCTGCTGTGTCGTGTCTGCATCTCCTGCTAACAGATAAGACATTTTCTTCTTTTTGTTTTTGTGCTATATTTTTGCATTTTGTCCTGCACTTCTGTGGGGTCCTTCAGGGTCCCCTCCGGGGGCTTTTGCCCTCTCAGTTTAGTTCAGCCACTGATGTTTGTACTTTTGCTTTTTCCAGTTTTTTCAGTGGCTGCTGTTTTGATTTTGTTACACCAGAGAACTAATTTAGGTGGTAGAGGTCGTGTGATCTCAGGTGTTTTTGAAATTAGTAGAGTTGGTGTTTTTCAGGGTTTTCTGGGATTGCAGTAAGTACCCTTCCTATCCTTTTCTATTTAGTTAGTTTGGGCCCCAGCGTTTGCTCATACTATTTTCTTTCTGTGTCAGTATTTCATCTTGTCTAACCGCCATTACATGTTTGGGGGCTTTCTATTATCTTTGGGGTTCTGCTCTGGGGCAGATAGCTTTCCTATTTCAATCTTTAGGTGTAGTTAGTTTCTCAGGCTGTGACGAGGCGTCTAGGACCAACGTAGGAACGCTCCACGGCTGCCTCTAGTTGTGGTGGTTAGTCAGGGTACTGCAATCTCATAGATTCCAACTGCTCTGGTGTATTGCCTTTTTTACCTGCACTCCTCAGTTACCAAATCATAACAGATGCAACTCCTCCCACCTGCATGGGTTCGTCCGTTTGCATCGGTGTGTCCTCCTCCCTAGCAAGGACAACAGAGAGCAGATTTGGTGTATTCCTCTCCCTCTCCCTATGCACCCGGATAGCAAGGGACATGGTGGCCTCCAACGACCTGGGAGTAGCGTACTGCACCAGAGTATCCTGCAGCCTAGGTGACAGACCCTGACAAAAATGGCTCATAAGAGCAGGGTCATTCCACTGCGTGTCAGTGGCCCACCTCCTAAATTCTGAGCTGTACTCCTCAGCCGGCCCCCCTGCTTAATTTTCTGGAGACGAGACTCAGCCAGGGAGACGCCATCAGGATCCCCATACACCAGTGCCAATGCCGCAAAAAACTCGTCCACTGACCGCAAAGATGGTGAATCGGTCGGCAGGGAGAAGGCCCAGGATTGGGGATCACCCTTAAGAAGGGAGGCTATGATTACCACATGCTGTTCCTCATTCCCTGATGAACGAGGTCGAAGCCTGATGTACAGCTTGCAGGCTTCTTTAAATACCAAAGACTTATCTCTCCCTCCAGAGAACCGGTCAGGGAGAGATATTTTGGGTTCTGGTAGAGCCTGCAACTGAGGTGAGGCCCAGATCCCAGTCAACTGCTGAAGCTGCTGCGACACCTGACCCCACAGCTCCTTAAGCTCATCAGTGAGGGTCTGGATCAGTTGGCCAAAGGCCTGAATTTGGACCATGGTTCACCGGAAAAATGTGACAGTTGATGATAATGTCAAGGTGTGTGACACGACCCAACGGGTGGTCGGTCAGTGGACCGCACAACTCACACACAATGGGTTGGGAAGGGTGAGAGGAGGGCCCTAACAATAGGGAATGAGGGATGGTGACCATCTGAGCTCAAACCTGAGCCTGTCCCTGCACTCCCCTAATGCCCTATGCGGGTCCTTCCCCCAGCCGCCATCAGGATGCCTCGTCCCTAGTTGTCACCTATAACTGCTTAGGCTAGTGAACTGGCCGGCAAGGAGCACTAGCCTCACCACTGAAGATAATGGTCTAAGGGGTAAGGTTTGTCCTTGTGGAGAGTGACATACCAGCTCTGGCGTGTCGAGGTAAGGAGGCTTATTCGCCGTGCAATGCTCCTCTGGGAAATTTAATATGCAAATTGCCAATTCAAAAAAAGAGGACTTGTACTCTATAGCGCCACCTATTGGAAGTAGCGATCCTACAAGTCACAATCAACCCTTTAACGAGTCTTGTAATATGACTTAGGATAAAAGCCAAATCAGTATCTCCATTTGACGAGGACCAATAGTCCGAAACTCCGTGTCTGCAAATGGAGATACTGATTTGGCTTTTATCCTAAGTTATATTACAAGACTCATTGAAGGGTTGATTGTAGGATCGCTACTTCCAATAGGTGGCGCTATAGAGTACAAGTCCTCTTTTTTTGAAGAGGCAATTTGCACACTGAAGATAATAAACACAGGGGGAAGTGACATACACAAACGGGACAAGGTAACAAAAGGAACACAACACTTAGCTTATGAACACCGCTGCTAAGCTTCACACAGCGGAAAACACAGCAACTGGACTCCAAACACCAGACGTGGCTGACACCAGAGAGCTGCTCCTGCTAGGCTGGTTTCCAGATAGGACCTGTATCACCAACAGTCAGCTGATGCATCAGGTGACCTTTTAAAGGATAGTAGGAGTGGTCACCACCCACATCAGCTGACCCAACAGCACTGCAGTAACACTAGATTGCCAGCGGGGGAAAAACTGACATTAGCCCCCGATGGTTCAAAAGGAAAAAAGTATTAAACTCAGTAGAACCAGAGCTGCCACAAATCCCAAAAATGGATTGTGACATGGTCTTATAACATGTTTGTCTATAATTTTCTTTCTAATCTCTCTGAGACAACTCTTTCCTTCGCTCCCTCTGGTCCATGTTGAGTGTGATACACACCATGTCTCCAAACAGCACAGTGAGTATCTGTAGCCCTCTATACAGGCCACTCACTGATTCCAAGATTGTAGACACCTGTGATGCTAATTAGAGGACACACTTTGATTTAACATGTCCCTTTTGTCACATTATTTTCAGGGTACCATCATTTCTGTCCAGGCCTACTTCATGAGTTTTATTTTTTTTTTAATTCTGTGGAAGCATGGATGAAAAGCAATGTCTGACTTTCATTTGTTCATTTTCATAGATTTTTGATTTATTATTACTTTTGTCAGATTCAAGTTATTTCTGTCACCATTGTGGGTTTTCCTGTCATTAAACGAGGGGTACCAACAATTTTTACCATGTGTGTGTGTATTCACAGTGAGGAAAGGGGAATATACTGCTGCTGGACACCTCCACCTGTTAATTATAGCCCTTGGGAACAAATCACTAGGCCTCTGACGATATTTCATGTCCAGTCCTTATTTCCCCCAAAATCTCCCATTGGGGAAAGTTGGGATATTTTCATACATATGAAGTGTTTGGACAGTTTTAGTGGGTTTGTCTGATGTTTATGGCCACTTATTTTATATCTCTATGGTAAGAAACAGATGACAATTTTTTGGGGTGTCAAGTTAGAGCATGAATCAAAATGTTGTTTGCTTGAAGGCTCAACCAGTGTAAATCCAGTCCTGGCAGTCTGTGGGCTCTTTTATAAGACATCTTATGTCTGAGGTTTATGGATACTTCAACAAATTTGTCCAACACATGACAACTCTTGATACGCAAATAACTTTAATTTAGCAATACATGTAACTAATTATAACGTTCATCTTTTAATTCCCTCTACATTCTTGACTCCCGCAAGCAATTCTATCTGGGAGGGGTGTGCCGTGAAGATTTTAGATCACGGTTCGGGAAATGTCGACATTTGCAACAGGGTCGCATTGTTTCTGCTTTATTTAAGCTCAACATTTTGGGTGTGCTTCTTCATTCCAACAATTGCCGAGTCAATGCATACCAGTCTGCGGGTGGGTATGCGCCAAGTGTTGATGTATCTCCAAGGGTGGAGCCTTCACACCTCTCATTCTGTACAGAAGGGAAAAGACCACCACCTTGGGGTGGTCTATTACCAAGTCGGAACTTCTACAATGAGTTCTTGAGCAAATAATATAATACATCTAATATGTATATATATACATATATATATATATATATATATATATATATATATTATATATATATATATACAAAAAAATCCACTTTGTCCTAAATTTCTGTTTAATATATTTTACTATTATATTTTAGATTTTTTTGTATATTTTACTTTCATAAATTTACTGTTACGTATCTCAGCAGCACTGAAAAAGCAGGTCTGTCTTCTGTCAAATGACCATATTATGACATTTAGCAAAAATGTTTTTTTTCTGGGCAGAACTCTCTGATCTGTCCACCTCTGGTATCTTTTACAACGTCTATGGTCACTCTTATCCCAGGGCTTTATACGATATTTAGTTAAGCGCAGCAGCTGTGATAGATGCCAATATTTCATTGAAGCGGGTCACCCACAATTAAATGCAGTTTTAATTTTCCGGGATGACTGTGAAACATTCTGACTTTTCAAGGGTCTGTCATTTCAAAAATGTGTCCCCTAAGTAGTGCCAAGCAAAAAGACAAGAAAATTGAAGAATTATACCTCCGTGTGTACTATGGCCACCTTTACTAAGCAATTTACATCAGTTTTTGGGAGAAACTGTCCAAAGAAAAAGTTGCATATGGCGACTTGCCACAAATGGGCACTAGCATTTTTGACATTTCTCATCGCTTCTCATACTTTTAAAGCGCCAAAAGAAGAGGACATTGTGACATTGTTTTAATCAGATTTTTTTTTATGAGAAAAACAGTAAATTGGGTAAATATTGGCACAAATAGATGCAAAGTTTTTAATGATAAGCTAACAGCAAAATCCATTTGTAGCCACTTTTAAGCACATAAGCTCAGGGGAAATACACTCGACTGTGGACATAGTCTTGATGGATGCCATGGCGTGTCTGCAATAAGGAAACAATGCAAAAAAAAAAAAAATCCCCCAAAAATATACATTTTTTTTTGTAACGACTCATTTCTGCATACTCGTTTCATGCCGCAATGCTGCAGTTTCAGAGAAAAATTATGTTAAAAGTGTTAATGGTGATGGATGACTACTACCAGGGTCTTTACCTTCTCCCATGTGCTCAGCTGACTGGTCTCTCCCTATATACACGAGGTGAGATCTGATTGGCTGAGCAGAGTACGTACCTCGGCCCCAATTGCGTTTTTCTCGTATGGGTCACTCAGACGAACATATTATATGGACATGTAGTGTCTGTGAGCACCACGGACCAACGCTATAAATTTATGAGCCATGTCCTGAGCCCGCTTTCCTTAGTGACTTATGATGAAAATGTGGGCCGAGATACTCTTCACCCACTTTTGAAGGGAGGAGATTTACATGACAGAGCCCTTCCCAGGCTGCTGTCACAGGATAGCTGGCGTCTGGTGACGCAGACGACGTGGAGTCAGGTAACAAGAGTAAATACAAAGCCAGCAAAAAACCCAAATGAAAACCAAAGGGAAAACTCCGGAACAATAGCTAATAAAGAAGAACCAATAACGGCCATTAGCAACTACTGAGAAGCAACCAGCGCTCAACCAGGAAGCACTCACCGTACCACCACTCAAGGGAACTGAATGAACAGCCCTGGATAGGAGCAGGCCTTATAATCCCAGCCCAATGCTAATGATAAAAATCAGGTGATGCATTCCTCCCAGTCATGACCTGGGAGCAGGGCGTAACTATCGTGGAAGCAGGGGAAGCAGCTGCCACAGGGCCCGGGCTAGAAGGGGGCCCGTCCCTGCTGCAGCTGCTTCACCTGCCATCAGGCATTACAGCCCTAGCCCTTACTGTATGGGGCCCGGTGATTAGGAGCAAAAAGGGGGGCCCGAGCACGCTGGCAACCCGATCCGCGCTTGGGCCCCCTCCCGACATTTTGTTCAGGCTTCTGACTCTGAACGCTGATGCATAACAACACTGTGTTGTTTTAAAGAGACACTACAGTGTTGTAAATGCAGATGTGTCGACCCGCCACCACAATTGTGGGTTACCAGGACAATGGGGTACTCAGAGCCGAGCCCATGGAAGTCTATGGGGTTTTGTCACAGGTAGCTGTGGCTCGGTCTGTGGCCCTGGCGGTCTGGCGTATGTTGGGGGAATATTTACAGGGATAGATTTATATACAGTTCGTGACGCCACCTGTAGTATTCTGGTAATATGTACCAGCGCTGCTGTAGATCTCTGAGGGGATGGTGAGGCAGCTAGATGTCGGGTCCCCTACGGGTGGGACTCTTCCCTCAGGTCGGTAGTTAGGTAGGGATTGTGCAGGCATGCAATAATAACTCAGTCTCACACCGTCAGTGTCTTTCCATACCTTTACTTGTAAGATGTTCAAGCAGGTCCCAGGAGGCTGATGGGGTTGATGGAGGATGAGCTTTGAGGCAACAGCTAAGCAAGTTAGGGGCCTCCTTTACTGTCCAATGAAGATGAGTACGACCAGCCTGAAGCGTAGTCCCCTCTATGATTCCAGCTTATCCAAAGCTGTGCTTCCCAGTCAGTTTAGTGTTAGGAGTCTTTCTATGAGGGAGCTGAATTCTTATTTTGTCCTGCAGAAACTCAAAGTCTTCACTTCCCCTGACCCCAGTTACGTACTGACTATAAGGGGTTTGTTTGCCGCGACCTAGGGTCCGGTAAATCTCTGGTTTTCTCCTCACTATGCTTGTAACAATAGTGATTCTTCGGTCCCCAGTAACCGGTAGCAACGTGCAGGACTCTTCCAAGCCAAACGCACTTTTCCAATAATCTTCCACTTTGCCCTTCGATTTGCTCGACTCTTAATAGATAGTTCAGTCTTTCTTCCAGTGGGGCACAGCTCTGACTAGACTAAGGTGAATTAGACCACCTGTACCAGCCTCCACTTTCTGAACTGCTGACAGGCTCAAACTGGACACGTCTACTCTGTCCAAGGACAGGAAACTGACAGACTAGAAAATCACTCCCTTCCACACCCCTGCTGGGTGTGTCAGAAGTGTACATGATGTCATGAAGAGACCTTAACTGTTACCTCTCCACTCATCCTCCTGGTATTGTGTACCAGGCTACACATTCCCCCATGGTAAACGACAGCACTCCCGGGCTGTAAAATACAAAAGAGACATTTTGTTTATGCATGAAAACATTAAACAATTAACATTGGTTCGTCCCATCCGGGAGGTGAGGATAACTTGAACGTTGCAAACATTAACATTTTATATAGAAATACAAAAGTATTAAATAGCATTCAATAAATATACGGTATACTTGTGAAGGACCCGCACCAAACCTTCAACGTAGGTCCTGGGTGGGCTGCAGGACATCCGAATGCAGACCTCACTCAGTGCCACACCACACGGGTTTTTGGTTCAGAGGTAAGTCAAGGTTTCATGTGAAACCATTAAAAAGGCACTTTAGTGCAACTATTTACAGGATACAGTTTTTGGGCTGGCTCAGTCCTCAGCCTCTGAGTCCATTGTTAAACGAAGACATAATAGGGAAAAACACATTTATATATATAGACTTTTACAATGTTCACATAAATTCGTTATAACTACTGCTGATATCTAATGGGTAATTTCCCTTTTGTGATTCTCTCTGATCTACGTGGTGTAGTTTCAGGTATATCAAGTTGCGATCTGTCTGCACTGCGTAACGGCAAACTATAGAACTGCCTTAATCTTTCTATGGATCTGGCAAGCGTACTGATGGCTGGGCGGTGTGAGTCAGCTTCACCAGGAGATCCCATAGTATGGGGCGCTGCTTCAGATGATCCATCTTGAGGTTCCACAGGTTGAGGTGTTGCTGGGATGGGTAACTCCTGAGCGGGCTCAACTGGCACCACAGGCACAACTGGAGGTAAAACTTCCTCTTGTGGCTGATAAAACTGCAACACTGGAATTATCACAGCATCTCCCAGTCGGGGCCAATCCGCAGGAAAATCTCCCAGATCTGTGTGTAGGACCTCTTCCTTTCTTTCTCCTTGATTGAGGACAGGGTTCTTTTCACAACGCTTTAAGTGTTCTGGACACAACTTCAAATGATCTCTGGACACAGTGATTGTTGTTCTTCCTCCGTCTTTACTGACGACACAAACTTTTCTGTTGTCGTATTTAGAATCTTGCATGACGTAGGGTTCTTGCTCCCACTGATTATCCAATTTGTGCATCTTCCTTTTTCTTTTTAATACTACCTCTCCAGGCATCAGAGGCTTGGCAGGAGCATTTCTGTTGTAAACATCTTCCTGTTTCTCCCGTGCCTTATTAAGACTTTCCTCTACACAGATTTGTACTCTTCTGTACTGCTCTTGCCGATTGACGTCCCAGTTTTCCACGGCATCGTCTGCCTCCGGTTCTACCACTCCAAGTTCTAAATCCATTGGTAGTTTTCCAGGCCTTGCTCTCATAAGATAGGC
This sequence comes from Oophaga sylvatica, assembly GCA_033576555.1. NCBI lineage: Eukaryota > Metazoa > Chordata > Amphibia > Anura > Dendrobatidae > Oophaga > Oophaga sylvatica. The sequence goes on along the minus strand of JARQOD010000002.1, from coordinate 44,505,428 downwards.
TGGAGTGCAGTTAGTTGAGCTTACAGGTATATGATTATACAAATCAACCAAATCAGGTAGTAAATCCGGCCATCGATTCCTGTCTTCCAACGGTATGGATCTCAACAAGTCAAGGACAATATGGTTCATCTTTTCACAAAGACCGTTGGTTTGAGGGTGGTATGGTGTCGTTCTTATTTTCTTGCACCCGTACATATGACAGAATTCCTTGAATAAATCGGCTTCAAAAGCAGGTCCCTGATCGGTTAAGACTTGCTCCGGATACCCATGCGGTCTGCAGAAGCTTGCTTGAAAGGTTTTCGCGGCCGTCACTGCGGTCTGGTCCTTAACTGGAACAACTACCAGAAATCTGGAGTAATGGTCCACCATGGTCAAGGCGTATGAGTATCCAGATCTACTTGGCGACAATTTGACATGGTCCAGGGCCACAATCTCCAGAGGACGAGTCGTCCGGATAGGTTGCAGGGGTGCCTTCTGACTACCGTAGTCCTTTCTTCTGAGACCACAGGGTCCACAGTTCCGACACCACCTCTCGATGGAGCTGCGCATCCCTACCCAGTAGAACCGGCATCTCAACAGGGTCTCCAGCTTCCTCCAGCCAAAGTGTCCTGCTTGATCGTGGTATGCTTCCAACACCATTGGGACGTCTGCCTTGGGGACCACGATTTGCCAGACCATTTCATGGGTTCTGGGTTGACGTATCTCCTGCACAACTTCTCACGGTATAGGAACAACCTGCTTTTCTCGTTCCACAGGAGCTTGGCTGACATAGGTGCATCCTTTTCCAGAGAGGAGCCTTCCTGTCTTAACAACTCCTTGATGCGGCTGACCACTGGATCACTGTCCTGAGTCTCTTTCCAACTATGATGGGGTAAAGGATTTAATGTTGCACCATTCTGCTTTCTGTGGACTCGATGCTCGTGGACTACCCCATTTCGATGGAACGCAGGTAGCTCAATTTCTTCCAGGTCGTCCGATTCTTCTTCCGTATCAGAGTCATGCGGCATTCGGGACAACGCATCAGCATTAGCATTCTTTCGACCTGCCCGGTACTTGATAGTAAACTGGTAATTGGACAACCGGGCCATCCATCGCTGCTCCATGGCACCCAGCTTGGCGGTTTCCAGGTGCGTTAACGGGTTGTTGTCTGTGTACGCCGTGAACTTATTGGAGGCCAGATAGTGCTTAAATCTTTCAGTAATGGCCCAGACCAGCGCCAGAAACTCCAGCTTGAAGCTGCTATAATTTTCCGGATTCCTCTCCGTTGGCCTGAGTTTTCTGCTAGCATAAGCGATGACTTTTTCTTGGCCATTCTGCTTCTGACTGAGAACTGCTCCCAGCCCTTCATTACTGGCGTCGGTGTACAACAGGAACGGTTGGCTGTAATCAGGATAGGTTAAGATCTCATCACCTGTCAGGATCTCTTTCATCTTTTGGAATGCTTCAGCCTGTTCTTTACCCCAATTAAAGGGAGGGTTTCTGCTCTTTAAGGATTGTCCTACCAGGAGGTCCTGTAAAGGAGCTGCCTTCTTCGTGTAATCTTTCACGAATCTCCTGTAGTAACCCGTTAGTCCCAGGAACTGTCGCACTTCCTTAAGGTTCTTCGGCTCCGGCCACTTCTGGATGGCAGTGACTTTCTCTGGGTCCGGCGCTACTCCTTCCGAACTGACGATGTGCCCCAAGTATTGTACCTTCTGCTTGAGTAGATGGCATTTTGAGGGTTTTAATTTCATCCCGTACCTGGACAGGGACTCGAATACTTCTGCCAGGTGCTTCAGATGGTCCTCATATGTCTTGGAATACACGATAACGTCGTCTAGGTATAGCAGCACGGTTTCAAAATTGAGATGTCCCAGACAGTTTTCCATCACTCTCTGAAATGTTCCTGGGGCACTACTGAGCCCAAACGGCATTCTGTCGAACTCACAGAGCCCCATTGGGGTGGTGAAAGCCGTTTTCTCACGATCCTCCTCAGCCACAGCCACTTGCCAGTAACCACTAGTCAGATCGAGGGTAGAAAAGTAGTTAGCCGTTTTCAGAGCAGCTAATGATTCCTCTATACGTGGTAACGGGTATGCATCCTTGTGTGTTATGCGGTTCACCTGCCTGTAATCCACACACATTCTCATACTACCATCTTTCTTTTTAACCAGAACTAGAGGGGCTGCCCAGGGGCTACAACTATCCCTTATCACCCCAGCTTTCTTCATATCATTCAACATTTCTTTAGCCTTCTGATAATGAGCTGGAGGTATGGGCCTATACCGCTCTTTGATGGGAGGATGACTGCCAGTAGGGATATGATGTTGTACTCCCTTAATTGTCCCAAAATCAAGTGGATTTTTGCTAAACACTTGGGCGTACTCTTGCACCACCCGTAATACCCCTTGCTTCTGGTGAGCGGGAGTGGTGTCCGTCCCAACATGGAGTTGCTGACACCATTCCGCCACCTGGGTTGCTGGGTCATTGTCCTCCTCTATTTGACAGGAGTCTAAGGACTCAGCCGGGAGAATAGAATTATTATCAACAGCATGAAGTTTAGCAATGGTTGCATAACGGGGTAAATTTACCTCATCATCTCCCCAATTGAGAAGCCGTACCGGTACTCTTCCATTCACCACCTCTACTACTCCTCTAGCAGTCATAAGTGTAGGTCTATGTTCTGAATGGTGGGGTTCTACTACAGCTTGGTAATTCTGTCCTCTCAGACCTATGGCTGCCCTGCACCAAATGATCATTTCACTCATTGGGGTATCACAATAGGATCCGAGTCAGTGACCCGTACATTACCAATTTCGCCGTCGGTAAGCTTCGCTTGCTGCTGACACACCAGGGCCCGGATCTCTCTTTGGATTACTCCTCTCTGCCTTGGTCGGGCAATCTCAGCGAGCTGTTGGAGTAAGAACACAACTTCTCCCAAACAATTACCGATAATGTTAGTACCCAAAATGATATTTAAACCGTTCTCCTCATTTACAGTCTTTACTACCAGAAGCCCCTGGTCTTTCAACTCCTCTCTGCCCACCTTTACATCTACACATTTTGTTCCGAGTACTTCTACAGGAAGACCATTCGAAGCATACACAGTAAAGTCAAGGCTCGGAGGTTTAAGACTGTCCATTGACCAGTACTTGGTATATAGAGCATCAGGTATTAGGGTCACCTGGGACCCAGTGTCTAACAATGCTGGAACAGCAATACCATCTAGAATAATAGACAGGTAGGGTCGCCCGCCCACATACCTGCGGTTCCAGTCTAGGGGCCTGACGGGTATTCTCCTGGGTGTTGGCCCTTGGACCCAGGTTCTGCCCGTTTAAAGGACACTGTGTAGACAGATGACCTTTCCGGTTGCAGCGGTAACAGATGATCTCTCGACGAGAAGGGTGTTGATCAGAGGTTGCTCCTGGGGGTGGCGTTGTCCTCCTCCGGGGGGCGACGTCTTCTTTCTTCTCCGGTGCATCCACGGAACGTCCTCTGGGCAGTCAGCTAACAAGATCTTCCCTTCCTCTTCTTTCCGCAGCTGTAGGGCACTCATTACAGCAGCCAGATTTTTAGTCAGCTGGCGCACCTCTGAGCGCAGACAGTCCAATTCACTAGGAGGTGTCACCTGCGTTTTGGTTTCTGCCACTAGCGGGGAACAGGGGGTTACTGCCGGTTCCAGAGTGACTTCACCCTGATGATGTTGGGTGGCCACCTCAGGTTTGCCCAGGGGCCGCAGCCCTTTTATTGCCATGTCTTTTAGGGCATCAAAGGTAGCATCCGGATGATCTAAGGACCACCAATTTACAGTTCTGCGTTCCTCTGGGGATCTCAATCCCTGTATAAATTGTTCTTTCAGCATTCTATTCTCGTCGATAGCATTTAAATTGTTAATTTGCTTGAGGGCTCTCAGGGCTCCCTGTAGTCGGCAAGCATAGTCCCGAATGCTGTCACCTGGCTGTTGTGAACAGTGATAGAAGGCCAACCGGAGATCCGTTTCTGTGCGGTCTTCAAATATGGCATGTAGCTTAAGGAAGATCGCAGGTACCGACTCCTGATCAACGGTATCCCAAGTCTCCACTTCCCTCTCAGCAGCGCCAGTTAGCTGCCCTATTAGCACAGCAGCTTTTTGTCTCTCAGGCATGGAGTACATTTCTAGGATGCTGCATAACTTCCGCTTGAAGCCTGCTAATGTGCCTGGCTCACCGCTGTATTGGGGAAGCCATTTCGCCCCAGGCATATATGGGAGCGTTAGTGGCATGATCGGGACTACCGGACTGGGTGCAGGGCCTGCGCCTCCATCTGGCGCTACAATACCAGACGGTGCGGGATTGGGACTCCGGCCGGGGCCGCACTGTCAGCCGGTTGTTGTGACATCTTAGCGCCCCCTTGGTTAAACGGAGCCTACCGGTTTCAGATGCTGCTACTTCACAGGCACCGCAGTGGGAACAGGACCTTCGTCGCAGGCGCTCTGATGTCAGAGCGTTCACTTCCTGTCGCAGGACCTGCCGCTCTATTTTGCGATGCAATTTGCGATGCGGATTGCAATGCAGATTGTGATGCAGTTTGCTATGCGGATTGTGATGCAGATTGCTATGCAGTTTGCGATGCGGTTTGCGATGCAGATTGCGATGCAGTTTGCGATGCGGTTTGCGACGCAGATTGCTATGCAGTTTGGGGTCGTGTCCAAGACTTTGCGCGCTTTTTCAGGTCCGCCCACCTTCTTCTCCAGCGCCTGAGGGCGCGAATATGGCGGCAAAATGGCGGATTTTAGCGCCAAACAATAGCAACAGTCTTTTTCATCAAAACACTCCACAGGCACACAGGGCTCGCAATGCTGCAAGTTTCGGATCCTGTTCGTGACGCCAAATTCTTGTGTCGACCCGCCACCACAATTGTGGGTTACCAGGACAATGGGGTACTCAGAGCCGAGCCCATGGAAGTCTATGGGGGTTTTGTCACAGGTAGCTGTGGCTCGGTCTGTGGCCCGGGCGGTCTGGCGTATGTTGGGGGAATATTTACAGGGGATAGATTTATATACAGTTCGTGACGCCACCTGTAGTATTCTGGTAATATGTACCAGCGCTGCTGTAGATCTCTGAGGGGATGGTGAGGCAGCTAGATGTCGGGTCCCCTACAGGTGGGACTCTTCCCTCAGGTCGGTAGTTAGGTAGGGATTGTGCAGGCATGCAATAATAACTCAGTCTCACACCGTCAGTGTCTTTCCATACCTTTACTTGCAGGATGATAAGGCAGGTCCCAGGGAGGCTGATGGGGTTGATGGAGGATGAGCTTTGAGGCAACAGCTAAGCAAGTTAGGGGCCTCCTTTACTGTCCAATGAAGATGAGTACGACCAGCCTGAAGCGTAGTCCCCTCTATGATTCCAGCTTATCCAAAGCTGTGCTTCCCAGTCAGTTTAGTGTTAGGAGTCTTTCTATGAGGGAGCTGAATTCTTATTTTGTCCTGCAGAAACTCAAAGTCTTCACTTCCCCTGACCCCAGTTACGTACTGACTATAAGGGGTGTTTGCCGCGACCTAGGGTCCGGTAAATCTCTGGTTTTCTCCTCACTATGCTTGTAACAATAGTGATTCTTCGGTCCCCAGTAACCGGTAGCAACGTGCAGGACTCTTCCAAGCCAAACGCACTTTTCCAATAATCTTCCACTTTGCCCTTCGATTTGCTCGACTCTTAATAGATAGTTCAGTCTTTCTTCCAGTGGGGCACAGCTCTGACTAGACTAAGGTGAATTAGACCACCTGTACCAGCCTCCACTTTCTGAACTGCTGACAGGCTCAAACTGGACACGTCTACTCTGTCCAAGGACAGGAAACTGACAGACTAGAAAATCACTCCCTTCCACACCCCTGCTGGGTGTGTCAGAAGTGTACATGATGTCATGAAGAGACCTTAACTGTTACCTCTCCACTCATCCTCCTGGTATTGTGTACCAGGGCTACACACAGACAGCGAACAGAAATGAGCACTGTAGCTTTAAGCTGCGGCCCAGTGCATTATGGTCCGTCTGTCACAGCGTGTGTGCATGTGGGGGCGGACAGCAGACGGCCAGGCAGACCACATAAGCCAGCAGGCTGACTGGACAAGCAGGTGGAGGCCCGGGCAAGCAGGGTGAGTCTCTCAACAGTGAGAAGAGGCTTGGCTGCAATGGTAACTGGAAGGCAGGTGCAGGCAGCATCTAACAGGGCCCACATTCAACAGGGCCCAGGCTGCAGTGCAGGGGGCCCACATTCAACAGGGCCCAGGCTGCAGTGCAGGGGGCCCACATTCAACAGGGCCCAGGCAGCAGGGGGCCCGCATTCAACACAGGGCCCAGGTAGCAAGGGGCCCGCATTCCAACAGGGCCCAGGCAGCAGGGGGCCCGCATTCCAACAGGGCCCAGGCAGCAGGGGGCCCGCATTCAACACAGGGCCCAGGCAGCAAGGAGCCCGCATTCCAACAGGGCCTCGGGCTCCTGGGCCCTGTTTGACGCAAGCCTCAAGTCACCACTAACCTCCCCCTGGGCCCTGTTGGGCACGGGACCTCAGTCACCAGTAGCCTCCCCCTGGCCCAGTAACAGCCTCATGGTTGCTACAAGTGACGAGTGACACCCTGATCTCTGCTACATGTGACAAGTAACCACCTCAGCTCTGCTACATGTGACAAGTAACCACCTCAGCTCTGCTACATGTGACAAGTAGCAACCTCAGCTCTGCTACATGTGACAAGTAACAATCTCAGCTCTGCTACATGTGACAAGTAACAACCTCAGCTCTGCTACATGTGACAAGTAACAACCTCAGCTCTGCTACATGTGACAAGTAACAACCTCAGCTCTGCTACATGTGACAAGTAGCAACCTCAGCTCTGCTACATGTGACAAGTAGCAACCTCAGCTCTGCTACTTGTGACAAGTAGCAACCTCAGCTCTGTAGCAGAGCTGAGGCTGTCACTCCTCACATGTAGCAGAGCTGAGGCTGTCACTCCTCACATGTAGCAGAGCTGAGGCTGTCACTCCTCACATGCAGGCTGGATTACAAGTTTCTTCACACATTTACTCTGGAGAAAGCCTACCTTCGTCACTACCTCAGTTGCTTCCTGGGAGTTGGTTCTTTTCTGTTATTTCACTATCATTACTCCAAAAACCTCTAATTTTGGATAATAAAGGTATCTTTCTTAACACAACTTGGGTAGACCGGGATTGGCAACGCGCGGGGGGGGCCCATTGTGAAGTTTGCTGTGGGGCCCTGCCGTTCCTAGTTACGCCCCTGCCTGGGAGCCACCCCCTGCTTATCTGTACAGCATGGTGCACACATTCCCACCATTGGCTTACACCAGGCAAGGCAGCGTCCTGCGTTGCCTCTCAACCGGGAGACACAGCGTCACATCTCCTGGGCCAAGAAACAAGTGGGAAGCACGGCGTTCCATGTACCCACATCACTCACAACTTTCACATACCACTTTTCTGAAATTAATCAGGGACTGAAACTTGCCGTGTATTATGTATCACACAGTGCGCGCTGACATTTTCGAGACTGTTGTGGGAGTGCTCGGTGATATCATGTGTCCCGGTGGCGTAGTTTGTGAGCCCTCCCTACAATTTATTTTCAACTGTGTGATCCTGTGTATTCTACCTTCAGTCTTATACTGGAGATGTGGCACGTTGTAACCTTAGGGCTCATTCACAATGCCGTGGAGCCTGTATACGAGAATTCCTAAGGCTGGAATCACACAATGCAGTTTTTGGTGCACTATTTATTATCCTAAGCTAGGAGCGGATTATAAAAGGAGTTGTCTCATCAGTCTCCAGATATCTCGCTTCCCACAGGGTTCTGCACTACTGCTTGATTGTGCAAACTAGCGGCATCAGGAACATAACGATCACGGTCGTGACTGGGCCCATGCAGTAGGGGGGCACACCGACACTTATTTCAACTGGACGTACGTCCGAGAATGCACATTCAGCTGAAATGTAGTGCGGCACAGCAACAAGCCTGGTTCTTGCACTGCAATCAGGTACGGACTGAGGTTGAAATTCAGTCCTGGCATTTGAAATCACACCGGCCCATGTCGTCCCCGTCCCCAAGCACCAGATGGGATATGTTACTAATATTACCCTGGGTGGAGGAAAGCAAGATTTACTACAAGACCAATATTCCTAATGATACCTGTGGCTGCTGGGGTAAGTGACGGAGTCAGTGACTTTGTGCTCCATCACAACTCTTAACAGTATGGGTGTCTTGAGAACACCGAATCTGTTAACAACATAGCAGCCAAGCGGCCCACGACCAGACAGGCCCTTCTGGCATTTGCCAGAATTGCCAGATGGCCAGTCCGGCCCTGACTGCAATACATGCCGCCGGCTAATCAGAGGCCAGCAGCTGATATCAGCAGGAGGAGCACGGCACTGATGTTTTAATTTTTAGATTTGGTCTATAACAGGTGAAGTGTACCTAGGACAAAAATTACAGACCTCTCCATTCTTTTCAGGTGGGAAAACTTGCAAAATCGGCTGTGTATCAAATACTTATTTTCCCCACTGTATACCCGAAAGGATCCAGGATGGGGGTATATACACAAACGAGCAAAAGGGAAACAATGTTTTGAACTTTTGACTTTCAGGCTCCATATCTCACCATCCATTACTGCATCGAACGTGAGACTGCCATCGTTTTACAATCACTTGGCTATCTCACACATAAATGTGACTTGCAGATACTTAGCATATAATTAATTATACAGATTCTTGTCACGTCACTGCTTGTCAGTGTTACCACTAAGGGGCACATATATATCCGAAAGAAATCCAGGCTGGGACATATACAGTGGGTACGGAAAGTATTCAGACCCCTTTATATTTTTCACTTTGTTTCATTGCAGCCATTTGGTACATGCAAAAAAGTTATTTTTTCTCATTAATGTACACTCTGCACCCCACCTGTACTGAAAAAAAGCAGAAATGTAGAAATTTTTGCAAATTTATTAAAAAAAAAAGAAAAACTGAACTATCACATGGTCATAAGTATTCAGCCCCTTTGCTCAGTATTGAGTAGAAGCACCTTTTGAGCTAGTACAGCCATGAGTCTTCTTGGGAATGATGGAACAAGTTTTCACATCTAAAAGAGAATTTAAAAAGTGGCGCAAAACATGTAGAAAATAAGGTGCAAATACTAACGCCACTAAAAAGGAGCAAATGACTCCAGCAATGATGAATCAGGAGCACGGACCCCCGACATTCAGGGAAGTCCTGTGAGACTTTATTCGCCCCATAGGGGTCTATTACATTCTGAGGTCCGTGCCATAGGTGTGATGTGTGGTGTGGAATGGCAGAGCAGGTAGCACACACTGTCTGCAGGACGGTCTCAGTGGTGCGTGTCATTACCACAGCTCTGAGGTTGGCCCTGTACTTAGAGGGGCTCTCCTCACTGGGTTGTGCAGCACTGGTAATTGCACCATAGCTCACACACTGCGCCATTCACAGCACAGACAGACCCCGAGGAGCCTCCGCTCCGCAGCCGGGCGGTGACTGACTGCCGCTCAGCCGCACAGGCAGCAGCCACCTGACCAGCCCCGTGACGTCACGCACCAGCTGACTGCTTCGCGCGAGAGTGAGCGGCCAGTGACAGCTGACACTTCCGGGAAGATGGCGGCGTGGAGAACGGGATTCTCTGGTTTTGCTCGTACATTAGTGGCCCTCGGGGGCCCAGGGATACGGATAACGCCGAGAGTGACTCGTATGGCGGGAATGGGCCTGGTCGGTGCCGGAGCCGTGTATGCCGGGCTGCAGCTGGTGAGGAGCGGACACCGAAGCCCCGGAGTGATGCTGGTGTGCGCACAGGTGAGTGTCCCTGTCTGCCTGAGCCTCAGAGTCTGTGCTGGGACTACAGGTCTCAGCATGGCCTCCCTTATTAGTCAGTGTAATACTTCTCCATCTTCGGGGAGCGTTTTCTTACTTTACTCCCTGGATTTGGAGGCAACAATCATTTTATCAATTGGTTTTCATTAAATATTTGTCTTCTTATATCTGCTGTGCTGCATGGCCTATTGTGGCTGCAGAATGAGCTAACTGAGTTGCCATCAGTGAGCTCGCTGTGCTGTCTATTGTGGCTGCAGAATAAGTTTACTGAGATCCCACCAGTGAGCTCGCTGTGCTGTCTCTTGTAGCCGCAGAATGAGCTGAGACTCCCATCAGTGAGCGCGCTATGCTGCGATGTCTATTGTGGCTGCAGAATGAGCTTACTGAGATCCATCAGTGAGCTCACTGTGCTGTCTATTGTGGCTGCAGAATGAGCTGAGACTCCCATCATTGAGCGTGCTATGCTGCGATGTCTATTGTGGCTGCAGAATGAGCTTACTGAGATCCATCAGTGAGCTCACTGTGCTGTCTATTGTGGCTGCAGAATGAGCTGAGACTCCCATCATTGAGCGTGCTATGCTGCGATGTCTATTGTGGCTGCAGAATGATCTTACTGAGACTCCATCAGTGAGCTCACTGTGCTGTCTATTGTGGCTGCAGAATGAGCTGAGACTCCCATCAGTGAGCGCGCTATGCCGCAATGTCTGTTGTGGCTGCAGAATGAGCTGAGACTTCATCAGGGAGTTTGCCGTGCTGTGCTGCGATGTCTATTGTAGTTGCAGAATGAGCTTACTGAGACTCCATCAGTGAGCTCGCCATGCTGCGATGTATATTGTGACTGCAGAATGAGCTTACTGAGACTCCATCAGTGAGCGCGCTATGCTGCGATGTCTATTGTGGCTGCAGAATGAGCTGAGACTTCATCAGGGAGTTCGCCGTGCCGTGCTGTACTGTCTATTGTGGTTGCTGAATGAGCTTACTGAGGCTCTATCAGTGAGCTTGCTGTCACAGTCTGTAACTCTTTTATCGGTCCTTTGCACTGTATGATTTCTGCCAGTAAGTTCATAAGACTTGCATTCGCCCCACATCCGCTCTACATTGTGCCTCCCTTTCTGTTTTTATTGATCCGATGGATATAGAATAAACATAAACAAAAAATCATATGCTGATCTGTGTTTCTGTGGTTACAGACTACAAATAACTACTGTGTAGTCTGATCCTGCAGTGATGGATTTCTCTCCATCTGCCTTCCCCTCCATTATTTTTATATTGATGATTTATTGTGTGGGGGCCGCACCTGGCACCCTCATCGTTCTGCTGCTATGACCTCTGCCGGAGGACGGATATGAATCCCATAGATTTGTAGTACGTGGCAGCGAACACTACACATTTAGTAGAGCCGTGCGTCCAGCCTACTAGGACCTGCACTGATTGGAAGAACAGTGCACTTTTATCCCTGTTACGAAGTAGTGGCAGTTCACTCACTTGACCACGGCTTTATTCATTCCCTGCACTGCCTTCTGATTTTCCCAGCTTTTTCCCTATTACAAAATGAAACAAACATTCGACCTGCTGCTCTTTTTTGTAACAGGGATAAAAGTTCCCTGTCGGTGATAGAAATTCCCCGATCTGCAGGTTGGTGTAGATCCCAGCGGTGAGAACCCCACCAATCCCATGGATAGGTGGTAACTTATTTTGACTGGACAACCCCTTTGTCTCTTAGGCTATGTGCGCACGTTGCGTATTTGCTTGCAGAAATTTCTGCAAGGTTTTTGCATCTCTTGGCAGAAAAATGCAGCTGAAAATACATGTGTTTTTTTTTCCTGTCCATTCAATAGGTCAAAAATGCACAAAGAATTGACATGCTGCAGAAAAGAAAGTGCTGCAAATATGGACTGAAATTTACTAATCATGTGCACAGCACACTCAGGATTGTCATTGAATTACCTTGCATAAGTATTTCATTGCGTTTTTGGACCATTTACGCTTGGAAAAAAAACGCAGCAAATACGCATGAAATACGCAATGTGCGCACATAGCCTTACTTTGTAAGTTAAGGAGGCAGCAGTCAGAAAGTTTTGCCACAAATAACATTTATCGCTGATGCACATGTCCGATTGTTGGTGGGTCCCTCTGATGGGACCATCATGGAGGCTAGTGATCTCATCGGTGTCCCTGAATATGCATGATTGGTTTGAAAGACTTTAATGGGCTAAAATATGTATGACAGCGTCGGTGAGACGGCCATTTACAGATGGTTACTTATTTGTTAGTTTTTCCACCTATCTTTTGTATATGGGGGTGTTGAAGGGGTGTTCCTGTGTTAGTAAGTGATGGTGTATTGCTCCGGTATGCCATAACTTGTCGGGCTGCACTCGCCTCTGCATTGTAAGATGAGCGGCGCTGATGACATCACTTTGGCCGATGTGTGCCAATGCACAAGTACGATTGGCAGGTATCATAAATCCGTTGTATCTGCTATTAGCCAGCACAAGGTCATTAGCATTACTACCCTTCTGAGGCAGAAGTAGGCAGTACAAGACAACCGTTTTGATGACTGCTTTGGTTTAATTTCTGGGGTCTCCACTGCAGGGTTATTCTGCTATGTAAGTGAGCGTGACTGGTGTTGCCACCTCTATTGGTGCCTGAATGGATGTGCGTGATCTCACTGGCCCCACTCACCTCATGATACTGAAGTGAGCCAAGACAGAATGCCGTGTAAGTGATGGCACATCCTGGCATTATGCCACCACTTAGTGAGACTGGAATACCACTTAAGACTGTGACTAGTCTGTGACTTTGGCCGCTGCACATTTCATATGGCCAAATGTGCTGCTGTTTCATCACAACGTAAAGCAGGTAGATGGGATCGCCCTGGGGTACCATGTAAGGGGAAAAAACAACCAACTTCTTGCGGTACCCTAGTGGTAGCAATGTGACTCCGCTCACCTAAATGACACGGTGATGTAGTAGTGGCACCTAACAAGCCCAAGCCATGAGACCTGTGTTGTGGCCAAAGTCACTGTGTAGACCCAGCGTTAATGCCATGTTGAAATCCGTTCCATTCACTGGAATGGTTTTGTTTCTGCAGTGTATCCATAACTTTTTGCTCACCTTGTTCCATGTGTTCTCCCTCCACCCTGAGCTCTCAGACACCTACTAGAGCTTTCTAGATCCCTGTAGCACCCTCATTAGACAAAACAATGGTCATGTGGGGGACTGGCTATTAATTGAAATGGAAGCTTAGCAATGCACCTAGTTTACCCACAGCTTGGGCAACACTGCTGTATGGGAAAACTGTCCTTGTAGTTTTTCGCCTATACAGGTTTTGCATGCAAGCACCATATTTAATTTGGGCTTCTATCCCCATTTCGGCACGTGACCAGAGATTTATGTGAAGGGGGCTGGCTGCCTGCATTTTTAAATAGCTGACTCAGCCCCATCCTCTCTCTATAGATTGGATGAGACAGAATTTAAAAGAATTGTAACTACAACTTCCTTTACTTGAACAATTCCGGAATGTGGAAATGCATGTATTTTTTGCTGATAAACATTTTTTCTATTGGGTTTCACTAAAAATTTAGCTCCATTTGTCTTATAGCCTCTGTATTTATTGTTCATAACTGCAAGGGCTTGTTCACACTTTGCATCTTTGCGGAACAAAAGAAAGCGATTTACAGTGCAGGCAAAGTGAACTAGATTTCTGAACTGTCATGCACACGCTGCTGTTCTTTTCCTTGTGAATGAACCGTAATCTTGTCCAGCACTCAATCTCCAAATTATCCAATTGAAAAAAAGAGCTTTATTAATCCATTAATAAGATATGAAAAACACACAAGTTTAAAAACAGGGCATCCCTCATACAAGAACTGAAAGACTCTGGAATGGCTACAAAAAGCATTTACAAGTTGTGATACTTGCAAAAGGGGGTGCTACTAGGTACTAACCATGCAGGGTGCCAAAACTTTTGCATCGACCTATTTTACTTTCCCAGGACGTCCCTCCTGACAGCACCCTGGAGGACGTCCTCCTTCTCCTTGCAGGGACAGGAAGCACACAAGAGGTTAAAAGGCCCGCTCCACCCCCTCTACCTCAGTGTTTTCCTGTCCCTGCATGGAGGGACACACAGGAGGAAGCGCAGCGGCGCTACTTACCGGAGGGCTGGGGAGGGCACGACGCGGTCAGGACCCGATCCCTTGGGGAGCAGCCCAGGCTCGAAACTTCCCGGAGGGGAGTCCCTCGACCACAGAGACCAGGCAGCGGACGGCGCCTGGGAAGAGTCGTTCCTGCCGAGGGGAGGCTCTCGACTCTACGATCTGACAGGCGCGGGTGCGCGCGCTCCCGCAGGAGGCAGAACACTTCCGGGCGGGCAGCGAGGAGGAATCATCAGCGGTGGCAGCAGAGCAGCGTGCGTTCCACTGTGGAACGCAGAGGTAATGATTTCACTTACGGTTCAGTGATCTGGGTGCAGGCATGAATCATTTAAAAGCGCCGACGCTAAGGTAACGCTCGCCACCGAACAAACAGGTGTCTTTTCCCATAAGGAGAAAAAGACCTGCTGTGGAACTATGGAGGATGGTTCTGTGGAAGGAGGGGTAAGAGCGCGAAAGCGCGACAAATCCCCACTGTTAGCCAGACTTAATATCTGATAGGCACCTGGAATAATATGACTGACTGTCCCTAATCTTAAATTATAGGATAAGGGATCGGGACAGCTCCCCAATCTACAGTGGAAAAATCGGGCAAATCGCTTTCAAAATCCATTAGATGCCCTATTTGCCATGTGAAGCTAGCAAGCTCCTATAAGAAAGCCCTCTGCAAGCCTTGTACTTCCAAGGTTATGGAGGGGGAGCAATCGTCTCTTCGGGATGAAATGAGGGCCATGATTCGAGAGGAAGTACAGGCCTCCATATCCGATATTTCTAGGCAACGTCCGTCTAGTCCGAGACAGGATCGTAAGCGAGTAAGATGGGAGACAGATTTAGATGAATCAGACGGAAGTTCAGAGGATCAACCTGTACAGATGGAAGGGGATCCTTGTGAAGAGGGTGAACTTCCACCGGATATACAGGATCAGAATAGGAAATATCTATTCCAGGTTGAAGATACGGATGAACTAGTGAAGGCTGTTAGAGAGACTATGCAGGTTGAAGAAACCCTGAAACCACAGTCCAGACAGGACTTAATGTTTGGGGGTCTTACGTTCCAGAGGAAAAGAGTGTTTCCTGTTAGCGATCACATCCGTACTATGATTATGGATGAATGGAAGGACGCGGAACGTAGACTTGTGTTAAACCGCGAGTTCAAAGGACGTCTTCCTTTTGATCCGGAATATATAAGTTTGTGGGAAGATACTCCTAAGATTGATGTCCCAGTGGCGAGAGTAGCCAAAAAGACATCCATTCCTTTGAAGACTCTTCAAGCCTACGTGATCCTATGGACAGAAGAGCGGACATTCTATTAAAGAGGGCATGGGAATCTTCGTCAGCCCTTATTAAAACCAACATAGCGGCTACGTCGGTAGCCAGATCTATGGTTTTCTGGATGGGTCAATTGGAGGATCATCTTTCCAATAAGACTCCTAGAGCAGATATTCTAGCTTCTTTACCTCTAATAAAGTCTGCTACAGCATATCTTGCTGATTCTTCGGCGGAATCAGTAAGATTCGCTGCAAGGAATAGTTCACTATCTAATGCAGCTAGAAGGGCTATTTGGCTAAGATCATGGTCTGGGGACAATGCGTCCAAATCAAAATTATGTGCTATTCCCTTCTCAGGCTCAAAGGTCTTTGGTCCGGCGCTAGATGATTTCTTAGAATCCGCGTCCGACAAAAAGAAAAGGTTTCCGGAAGAGAAACCAAAGCAGCCTCAGCCCTTTCATAGAAGTTTTCCCCTAGACGTCAACCTGACTTTAGGAGTCAGAGCAGGTCCTCTAGAGGAACGTATAGAGTTCCCTATAGTCAAATCACAAGAAAACCTTACTTTTCTTCTTCCTCAAGGTCCAAAAGGCAATGACGCCAGAGTTATCGGGGGGAGGCTCAGATATTTTTCAGAGGCCTTGGCTCAGGTTACCGTAAACCAGTGGGTTCTCAGAACCATCTCGGAAGGGTACAAAATAGAGCATTTATTTCCACCCCCCGAAAGATATATTTCACCAACAGTAGTACAGCTGGACTCCCCCATGTGGGCGGACCTACAGGACATGTTATGTTCAAAGGTCATAATTCCGGTCCCACCAGAGGAAAAGGGGAAAGGTCATTACTCTTCCCTGTTTTCAGTCCCAAAACCGTCAGGGGAACCCGAACCATTATAAATCTAAAACCCCTAAACACTTCGGTCAAATACAAAAGATTTCGAATGGAATCCATTCGCTCAGCAATTCATCTAATAGACAAAGGGGCAGTCATGTGTACGCTCGACTTGAAGAATGCCTATTTTCAGGTTCCTATTCACCCTTCTTCTCAGAGGGTGCTAAGATTCGCAGTGGAGCTGCCGTCCCAGACAGAACACTTCCAGTTCAGGGGCCTTCCTTTCGGGCTAGCTTCGGCTCCCCGTATATTTACAAAACTGGTAGCAGAGGTAGTGGCCTACCTGAGAAGTCAAGGAATAGTAATTGTTCCATATTTGGACGACTTCCTTATGATTGCAGAATCAAAAGAAGCGTTAAGAATCCAGAGAGACCGAACTATTGCAGTCCTGGAATTCCTAGGATGGGTAATCAATTGGGAGAAGTCGGACTTGATTCCAGAATACAGAAAAATCTTTTTAGGAGTTCTATTAGACTCCAGAAGAAGAATATCCCTGTTACCCAAGGGAAAACAAGGAGAAGTGAAGACCAAAGTCAAAAGACTTCTGAAACGGCGCACCTCCATAAGAGATGCTATGAAGGTTCTGGGCCTGATGACAGCCTGTATCCCGTGCGTCAGATGGGCGCAATTTCATTCCAGACCTCTGCAGAGACAGATTCTTTCAACATGGGACCGAAATCATATATCCCTAGACAAGAGAATGTCACTGTCAGGAACAGTGAAGAAATCATTACTGTGGTGGATGCAACCTGTAAACCTCCAAACAGGTTGTCTATGGATCACCTCTCCGTGCGTAGTAGTTACTACGGATGCAGCGAGTGGGGTTGGGGAGGCCACTTAGAGGGAAGATTTTTCCAGGGCAAGTGGCCCGAGTATGTCAGAAGAAGATCTTCCAACTTCCGAGAATTATTGGCAGTATGGGAGACTCTAAGACGAAACGAGGAGGTATTGGCCGGAAGACACGTCAGAATTTTGTCCGACAATATTACAACTGTATCCTTTCTAAAACATCAAGGAGGGCCCAGACACTGTCATCTTCAGGATCTGGCGGGAGAAATATTTTCCTGGGCAGAAAATACAATTCTTTCTGTTTCGGCGGTGCATCTAGAAGGTGCCCAGAACGATCTAGCGGACTACTTGAGTCGGAAGGAAGTTTGCCCAACAGAGTGGGAGCTCAACAAGGACATTTTTCAGGAGCTATGCCGGCGTTGGGGGACCCCGAATATAGACCTCTTCGCAAGAAGAAAAAATTCGAAAGTTCCCAGGTTCTACTCTCTAGACCCGTTAGATGGTCCGGAAGGAATAGATGCGTTCAGCCAGGTCTGGAACGAACCTCTCTCATACGCCTTTCCACCACTTGCACTCATTCCGGCGGTCCTCAGAAAGATCAGAGAAGACGGTGCAAGGGTAATCCTAGTAGTCCCGTTCTGGCCGAGGAGAAGCTGGTTTCCCCTTCTAGGTGGAATGATGGAGGAAAACCCGATCGAGCTACCACTGAGAAGCAATGTGATTCACCAGGGTCCAGTATATCACCCGAACCCCGAATCTCTACACCTCTCGGCGTGGATCCTGAGAGGGACATCCTAAAAGCAAAGGGCTTATCAGATCAGGTTATAGCCACTATCCAGGCCAGCAGAAAGCCGGTTACTTCGGCGATTTATCTAAAAATCTGGAGGAGGTTTTGTCTAGAGGGCGGCAGATCTAGTGTGTTGGAGGGTTCCCCTAACATACCAAGAATCCTAGATTTCTTGCAGGCTGGCTTTAACAAAGGGTTAAAACCAAGCACGCTTAAAGTCCAGATTGCGGCCCTTAGTTCCTTTCTGGACTTTCCTTTGGCTTCTCACCCTTGGATTATAAGATTTGTAAAGGCTACCCAAAGGTTACGCCCCACTATTAGGCAGTTAACTCCCCTCTGGGATTTAAATTTAGTACTTAATGCATTATGTAGGGGGTCTTATGCTTTAACCAAGATATGCCTATTTCATATTGTACTTGGCGTACGGCCTTTTTGGTAGCCATCACTACGGCCAAGAGGATAGGAGAGATTCAGGCCCTATCAATGAAACATCCATATTTGCAAATCAGAGATGAATGTATAATCCTAAAATTAGACCTGGCCTTTTTACCAAAAGTAGTGTCCAACGCTAATATCAACCAGGAAATTATATTACCATCTTTTTGTGACAAACCTTCTAATGAGAAGGAACAAATACTCCATTCGCTTGATGTTAGACAAGCAGTTTTGGACTATTTGGAGGCCACCAAAACATGGAGATTAGATTCCAACCTCTTTATTTTGTTCGGGGGTAAAAACAAGGGTAAAAAAGCTTCTAAGGCTTCTATAGCCAGATGGATAATCAAAGTCATCTCAGACGCTTATCAGGCGGACGGTTCTAGTCCCCCGGAAGGTCTGAGGGCACACTCCACTAGAGCAATATCGGCTTCCTGGGCCGAGAGAGCAGGTGCCTCGGTAGACCAAATTTGCAGAGCCGCAACTTGGGCCAAATTTAATACATTTTGTAGACACTACAGATTAGATGTAATGTTGGGTCAACATACTGCCTTTGGTAGGAAGGTGCTACAGGCAGTAATCCCACCCTAAGGAGGTTCTTTGGTACTCTCCAGGGTGCTGTCAGGAGGGACGTCCTGGGAAACTGGTATTACACCTACCGGTAATTATATTTCCAGGAGTCCATCCTGACAGCACGGGTACTTCCCCCCCTTGTTTGATGTATCATATGATGTAATATGATGGTATCATTAAAGTGTTATTTTCATGAGCCATGGTGTGGTACTTGTTAATCACTGAGGTAGAGGGGGTGGAGTGGGCCTTTTAACCTCTTGTGTGCTTCCTGTCCCTGCAAGGAGAAGGAGGACGTCCTCCAGGGTGCTGTCAGGATGGACTCCTGGAAATATAATTACCGGTAGGTGTAATACCAGTTTTTGTAATTTTTAAAATGTAAAAAATTACAATATAATTTTTGCCTAAAATACAAAGTAATTGGGTCATCTTTCACTTTAGCCGTTTTAGAGATCTCTTCAACTTGCTTAACTGTTCACAAAACAGTGATTTTGACTAGGGGTGCCCAAACTTTTAGACTCCACTCTATATCTGTAATATCTCCTGCAGGATGACCGCATGTGTGAATGTGTTTTGTTACAATTTAGGCTACGTTCACACGCAGCATTTTTGCGTGTTGATTTTCCGGCCCCAAAGCCTTCTTTCTTTGCAGTAAAACATTGCATTCAGAACACCTGTTTTGCAGCATATTTGTTGGCAGCGTTTTTTGAGTGTGGATTGCATGTGTGATTTGTTGGCAGCGTTTTTGGGTGTGCATTACATGTGTGATTTTTGGCAGCGGTTTTTGGGTGTGCATTACATGTTGTGATTTGTTGGCAGCGGTTTTGGGTGTGCATTACATGTGTGATTTGTTGGCAGCGGTTTTTAGGTGTGCATTACATGTGTGATTTGTCTACAGTCATGTTTAATAGTTTTTATTTGCCAAAAACGCTGCAGGAATTGACAGGCTGCAGATTTTAAGGGAGCCTGACGTGATACATGTCACTGTCAGCGGGGCAGATGCTGCCGGGGATTCACCTGTATGAGTAGTGCACAGCGCAGCTCAGTCCCCGCCAGATATTAAAAGTATGTTTTTCCCTGAAACTGTGCATGTCCATGGTTTGGGCAGCATGTATCACCTGTCAGGTTTATTTAAAAAAAAAAAAATACTGCAGTTCTCAAATTTAGTCAACAGCGTGTGCATGATATTTCTGAAATCTCATAGTTTTGCTGCTGCAATTGTAAAAAGCAGCTTTTAATTTTCAAAACAAAAACCGCAGCAAAAAACGCTCCATGTGAACACAGCCTTAAGAATTCATTTATATATATATATTTTTTTTAATTATTATTATTATTATTATACAATAGCTCGAGTCACAGTCCTGTATCACTCCTCTCTATCTGCCCTCTACTTCTTGTAGGAAAACTATTAGAAGGGTCATAGGATCACACACACATGGTCAGTCTTCCAAGGTCTGCATTGGAGCTGTAAACAAGAAACAGGGATTTTTTACTTTGGGATTTGCATTGTTGTTTATAGAAGCGTTCCCATGAAAAGGGTCATGCCTTACACCTGTGTAAATGTGCATGGAATGTAGTGTAAGTGTATTAATATACTACCGATTGCCGGTTTCCAGCTCCGATCCTCTTCTCATTCCTATGTCTCCAGTTCAGACCCACGGGATCACACTGGGGCTTGTGTGTGACCCGGAAGTGGTGTTTGGGCCGGGGTCAGACATACGAGAAACTCATATGAGTCTCGCACCTCAATACCCAGCACTACCGACAGTAGTGTGCGGCTGCATAGAAATACTTGCAGCCGCACACCCCTGTTCGAGTGCCGGCGGCAGTGCTGGGTATTGAGGTGCGAGACTCGTGCGAGTTTATCGCATGGCTGACCCTGGCCTTAGGGTAAAAGGCCCTGTTACACATAGCGAGATCGCTAGCGAGATCGCTGAAACGTCACCGATTTTGTGACGTAGCAGCGACCTTGCCAGCGATCTCGCTTAGTGTGACACTCAGCGACGATCAGCCCCCCTGCTGGGTGTCGCTGAATGTCCTGGACCAATTTTTGATCGCTGGTCTCCCGTTGACCAGCGCGCATCGCTGCGTGTGACAGGCGGGAGACCAGCAAGCTGGAGCTGGTAACCAAGGTAAACATCGGGTTTCCAGGCGCCGGGCGGCGCCTGGAAACCCGATGTGTACGTTAGATACCAGCGCTCTTGTGCAGGGGAGCTGGTAACCAAGGTACACAGCGGTTTACTAAGCGCCTGGAAACCCGATGTGTACCTTGGTTACCAGCTCCCTGCACAAGCGCTGGTATCTAAGGTACACTGCGGGTAACTAAGCAACGTGCGTCGCTTGTTACCCGCATAGTCGCTGTTATGATCGCTGCTGAGAGCTGCCTGTTTGGCAGCTCAGCAGCGATCATGTAGCGACACAGCAGCGATCCTGACAAGTGCATATCGTTGTCGGGATCGCTAGTGTGTCGCTATGTGTAACGGGACCCTTATTTCACACTAGGTGTTTTTTTTTTTCTTTTTTCTGCGTTTTTTTTTTCTGCATCAAAACCTGATCTCATGGCAGGAAAGAAGCTGCAGCCTGTTTTTCTTGCAGCGGTTTTTCCTGCGGTTTTGATGTGTTTTTTTTGTGGGGTGGGGTTCCGGCGATCCTGGAATGCTAGATTTTTCTCTTGTTCATGCTGATATAGTTTAAGTTGAAAAAAAGTCCTATTCTATAGAATAAGGTTTTGGCACAAAAAATGCTGGAAAACCTGATACTTGCGTTTTTGGTGCACTTTTTCACCACCTATTTAAGTCAGTGGGTGAAAACCGCTGAAAAAAATTCTGCCAAAGCGCCTAGTGTGAACTTCGCCTTACAGTGTAAGTCCATAGAGTGTCTGAACGAGGCCCTATAGACTTACTTCCGGCTCATACATAAACCAACGAGACGAAATTGAGTAATCTCAGTAAGAACAGAATCAAAGCAGCGCTGGAAACTTTGGAAAGCAGCAATCGGTGAATGTATTAACATATTTACATTACATACACCTGTACCTAGGTTTAGGGCATGAACATTATATGGGAATGCTTCTTTAATTTTAAAAATATTTAGACTTGAGAGTCCTCAGTGGTTGATACCTTTTAATGGCTAACTGAAAAGATGGTAATAAATTGCAAGCTTTCGAGACTACGCAGGTCTCTTCATCAGGCAAAGACTAAAACAAAAGCTGAAGAATCATATATTTATATGCACAAAAGGACACAGGAATAATGCAATAGGTAAGACAAGTGACGTGAAGCAGAACTGTCATTATGGCAGAGGATGAACATAAATATGACTAGTTCATAGATAAGGAGTGAAAGTTTTATTACCCTCTGATTGGGGTCTGGTATTGTGTTGTGATGACCCTAAAAGGTCAGGGAAGCAGATTCCTTAATTGTTGTAGAAAGACATGAAACTCTGGGATATATTCATCCCAGCACTAAGAGTGTCAAAGGTCATCATAAGTTTCTATCCTTCTCAGATTTGAAGTTAGATTTTAATACAAGTAATTCCATATCCGTCATGCTATGACCGGGCATACAAAAGTGTTTTGCCACAGGTAAATCCATTCTTTTTTCTCTTATTGTGTGGCGATGAGAATTCATCCTTGTTCTCAGTTTTTGCCCGGTCTCCCCACATACAGACCCCCAGTTGGACATTTAGTACATATAATTAGGTACACCACATTAGATGTGATGCAGCTGAAAGTACCTGGTATCTTGTAGTCCTGATGGGAGTTGGGGATCTTTATCCTGTCCGTGGTCATTATAGATGCACAGGTTTTGCATTTCTTTTGTTTGCAAGGAAAGGTACCTGCAGCTGTTGGGGAGGACAGGGAGCTGGTCATTATAGATGCACAGGTTTTGCATTTCTTTTGTTTGCAAGGAAAGGTTAAAGACAGGATAAAGATCCCCAACTCCCATCAGGACTACAAGATACCAGGTACTTTCAGCTGCATCACATCTAATGTGGTGTACCTAATTATATGTACTAAATGTCCAACTGGGGGTCTGTATGTGGGGGAGACCGGGCAAAAACTGAGAACAAGGATGAATTCTCATCGCCACACAATAAGAGAAAAAAGAATGGATTTACCTGTGGCAAAACACTTTTGTATGCCCGGTCATAGCATGACGGATATGGAATTACTTGTATTAAAATCTAACTTCAAATCTGAGAAGGATAGAAAAGTCTGGGAATATAAACTTATGATGACCTTTGACACTCTTAGTGCTGGGATGTATATATCCCAGAGTTTCATGTCTTTCTACAACAATTAAGGAATCTGCTTCCCTGACCTTTTAGGGTCATCACAACACAATACCAGACCCCAATCAGAGGGTAATAAAACTTTCACTCCTTATCTATGAACTAGTCATATTTATGTTCATCCCTCTGCCATAATGACAGTTCTGCTTCACGTCACTTGTCTTACCTATTGCATTATTCCTGTGTCCTTTTGATATAGGAAAGATGTGTATCTTCGTCCTTTTGTGCATATAAATATGTGATTCTTCAGATGTTGTATTAGTCTATGCCTGATGAAGAGACCTGAGTAGTCTCGAAAGCTTGCAATTTGTTACCATCTTTTCAGTTAGCCATTAAAAGGTATCAACCACTGAGGACTCTCAAGTCTAAATATTTTTCTATCTACTGGCTAACACGGTACGAAGATACACATCTTTCCTATATCTTTAATTTTAGACTTTTGGAGCAATAAAAAGCAATAGAGCCCTTGTAAATCCCAGAGCCATGTAGTGAAGATGAAGAAGTGCTGTAATAAAGGCTCATGATGAACCCAAGAAGTCATATGTTCCTTACCAATCCCATTCCGATGCCTTTTACCTCCCTTGTCGGTTATTGTATATCATATTTTGCTCATCACTAGTCGTAAGTGCTTTTTTTGCTGGATTGGTAAGGTCTGTCTACTTTTTATTTTGGTCTGTTTATTTTTTTTTTTTGTAAGTGGGTAGACAACCCCCATTTAACTCTTGCCATTAATAGATGGATTCCTATATATCCAAATATTCCAATCTATATTCATAGTGCAGCAGCATTTCTCTCCCTCCCCCACACCCGATCCTTTGCTCGGACTTATGTTTTATTTTCCCCCCTCAGCTGGTCCGTCGTGTTTATTATCGAGCTCGTTTCATGGATATTTCAGAGTGTTTCTTCCAAGGATCAAACTTGCCGCGTCATAAACATAGAAGTAGCAGCTGCTGCTGTAATCCCACCACTACCAGCTTAATAAAGCGCGGGGCTAAATCTTTCCTGTTTTTATACTTTAGTTTGATACATGAGATGCCGCAGTTTTGGGATTTTGTAAGATTGTTTCATATGGATATTTCATGGACACATAAAACGAATAAAGAATAATAAAAAGAGCAAAATAATTTTAACTAATTTGTTGCTATTTTTCCTTTTTTTTTTTTTTCTCCCTATGCCCTATTGTAAAAATGTTTGATTCAGGAAATCAGGACTAGCTTAATGTATTTAGCTCATTATTTTTGGGATTTTTTTATTATTTTACTTTATTCCTGTTGAAATGATATTCCTATATTGGATTTTTGTTTTCTATAATCTAGATTTTTTTTTTCAGGGTCCATAGTGGTAACAGTGCTCAAAATAGGATAATACCCATAAACCCGCATCCATTTTTCATACTAATCCCAGTCAAACAATTAGAGTACCGTATATCTTTTCCTGAAGTAGGCTGGTGTTGTACAAGGCAGTTTTTGGCACAATGTCTGCCAGAGTTTTGAAGCCAAAACTTGGGGTGGACCTCAAAGAAGCCCCCAATAGGGGAGAAGAAGGTGGCTCCTTTGCACTGGAATGGCATTGTGAATGGGGGGGGGGTCCAAAGGGCTCAATGCAGAATGGATCTGCAAGTATACGAAGGAGAAGGCTGCACTAATTCCTTGGTGGGATCTTGACTTTGCCCCTTTGCGTGATAAGCAGGATGTCATAGGGGTCCTAAAGGCTCAACTGATTCAGAGAATATCTGCAACGGAAAAGGCTGCACTGATTTCATGGCGGGATCTGTCCGTCATTCAGAACTAGATTACCTGTAAGGTCGACCATGGCGGAAGGATAGAGCAGTAGCCTCTTATAAGACTGGAGGTAGATTTCCGACTACCATTGACCCCCTAAAAACAATGCAGCTATGGAGTCGCTGGTCACCATTTTATCCCTATGTTGCAAAACTAAAAATAAGTTTCGGGCAACCAAAACTGATTCAAAATAAATGGCGGTAAGCATATCCCAAAGGTGCTGACTTCCTCATTATTACAGTAAATATAAAATCCCTTAGCTATAAATTTACAATAATGTATAATGTACAATAAGGTGAATCCATGTGGCCCCTCAAGGACGCATGGTGCCCCCTCTCTGGAAATCACTGGAACATTGAATGTCATTATTATGAGCACCGGTTCCCTGGCGCTGCCAGTCCTTCATCAGGCTCCTATGTCATTACATGTACAGCTGGGTCACTGTAATGAGGGTCTCCTGTGGGAGCCCCCTGTCACTTCAGCTCGCTGTCATATTGTATGTAGCACCACACTGTATTTTTAGGCTTCCCTTCTCACCAGAGGAGGAAGCATTTTACCTGTGTGATAGTTTCTGAGGCTACAAGAGGTCTCCAGTCCTGATGGCAGATCATTTCTCATGATGGCAATGATAAAGGTGACCTGTTGTAGTGTCCAGTCTAAATCTCATGTCAATATCCAGCCCAGGGATTTTTCAGGCAAAGACATAGACTAAATATTTTGAATACATTCTTAACCTTACATTCAAGTTTTAGGCTAAAAAAAATGTTTGAAGAGGCTCAGTCTTGTCAAAATTTTGGAAATTGCGCTTGTATTCAGTGGTATATTGATTAAAATCTTACTTTTCAAAGCGGGGTGTACTCACTTATGCTGAGCACTGTCAGTGTGGCCCGTGGAGTTATTTTAGGCACTGTTTGGCATCCGTTTAATCACATTTTTGTGCATGTGTGAAGAAAACAAATCCTGCCAGAACGGACGCCAGGCAGTCCACAGAGGGGCCACGTCGGCTTCACTCAAGTGAATGGCTCTGTCGGAACATAGTTTTTTGGGTATTCAGACGAAAACCCTGACGTGGTGCTTGGCGTACTTCTCTCTGTTAATGTCACCCTAGCCTTATACAGTAATGTGAATGGTGTTTTTTCAGAACTACATCTCGTCCAGTGAATGACAAGCCTTCATACAAGGAGTGGGCATGGGACCACGTGAGAGACTGTGACTGTTGTGGAGGACCGAACCAATCGGCTGAAATTAATTCTGTTCTATATTAACATTGACCGTAATTACAGTTAATTTTAATATGAAGTAATAATTATATCATGTATTATTAAACAGAACTAAATTTGCTGACACCCCCCCTGTATACCATGTGATCCTACACAGCCCCCTGTACAGAGTTTGTCCACACACAGCCCCTATATACAGTATGAGCACACACAGCCCCCTATATACAGCATGAGCCCCCACACAACGCACTTATATCAGCATGAGCCCCCACACAACCCCCTTATATACAGTATGATCCCACACAACCCCTATATATATCCCATGATCACCCACACAACCTCCCTATATACAGCATGAGCCCCCACACAACCTCCCTATATACAGACATACATCCCACATACACATACCCCTATATACAGCATGAGCCCCCACACAACCCCCTTATATACAGTATGATCCCACACAACCCCTATATACAGTATGATCCCCCACACAACTTCCCTATATACAGCATGAGCCCCCACACAACCTCCCTATATACAGACATACATCCCACATACACATACCCCTATATAAGGCATGAGCCCACACAGCCCCCTATATACAGCATGAGCCCCCACACAACCCCTTATATCAGCATGAGCCCCCACACAACCCCCTTATATACAGTATGATCCCACACAACCCTATATATATCCCATGATCCCCCACACAACCTTCCTATATACAGCATGAGCCCCACACAACCTCCATATATACAGACATACATCCCACATACACATACCCCTATATACAGCATGAGCCCCCACACAACCCCCTATATACAGCATGAGCCATCACATAGCCCACTTATATACAGACATACATCCCACATAAACAAACCCCCAATCCACACACATACTCGCCTTGTTCCCATTCCCCCAACCTCCTACTCCAGTCTTTGCTGTGTGCCCTGCGGCTCCGCACAGCAGGTCCGATGTAGTGACATCATGGTGTCTGCTGTCTCAGTAGCACAAGCTGAATGGTGGAGCAAAGAGCCGGCGGCTCCCTCATTCACCATTATATGCACCGTTACTTGCGTATGCAGATAGTGGGGAAGCTGGAGGGCGGCCACATAGAGCGGCGCCCAGGCTAGTATTTTCAGCTCTTTGGCTGTCTCAGACCGAATTGGAATGACCAGAGGGCCGGTTGTGGCCCGAGTCCTGCACTTTGCCTGGGTCTGCTCCATTTGGTCATGTTGATGGAAAAACAAAAATATTGTGGGCATAGAAGGAGGGAAGGAAAGAGACAGAAAGCGGATATTGGCTTAATCAGGAATGGGTTAAAATGTGAAAGAGCTGTCAGAAGGCTCTGTGTGTTTTCTCTCTCAGGACGTCCTCCCGTCAGCTCCCATCAGTCATTGTGATTGATGTCTATGAGCTGATGCAGAAAACGAAATTATCGACGCTGATTTCTAATGATTAATTGTAATTCAACTTGTGCTGTATTGTTAACTGAAGTGTGCAGAACTGAAGGAGTAAAACCCATTATTGCCCGCTCATTAGGATTTGTTTCACGTTCCTTGCTGTGCTCGATAATAATGTCACCGACCTGGGATAAGCTGCAAGGGGCTCATTCCTTGCACTGGTGGCCATTTTTGCTGAGGGCATACAGTTTGTTGTTAGGTTGCTTATTTGTGCTGTTATTACAGAAGATGCTGATGACATAGTTGTGAAATAATTGGAGAAGGTGCGTCCTGGGCCGCTGACGGACTTGGGAATTTTGAGCTCACAACAGCTGTGGTATTTTTAGTGCTATTAAATATGGTGCAGGGATCGATTTAAAGGGACACAATTGCAGGATTTTACAAGAGCGCAACATGTCAATGATTGGGAGCATTGGAGATATTGGCACCATGGACCAGTCTATTAGTCAGGGTTGAGGCAAAAACATGAAAGTATAGCTATGTGTGAGTAGTTAAATGGGTTGTCTCATGATGTTGCCTCCTGGCTTCCTTCTTGCCTGGGGACATTGTGCTCCTGATTGATTGACAGTTCTGATCATTGTTGTGCCGCTGATCCAAACATTGCTCTCCGATGTAGCGACCAGAGACAGCATCCGAGCATCGCTGGGTACGAAGCCTCCCATATTAAGCCATCTGAACAGCTGCACAGCTCTGCTTACAAGCTCTATAACAACGAGCTTGTAAGTGCTGCGTTCCTTGCCGAGGAGAATGGCCACCACTGATTGGTTGTAAATAGCAGCTGAGAGTGCAGAGGATTTGTAATAGAGAGCACTGTGCAGTTTTAGCCATATAAGATGATTAGATTACAACGTGATTGTCCAGTCTAGGAAACTTTTATTTGGGATCCTCCGCGTATTAAGACCAAACCCTTCTAACAAACAGGGAGAAACCCTATAAAAGATATATGGATAATTTCTAGTACCACAGGGGTGAAAAAGAAATGCAAATCTCATAGAAGATTTCCCAAAAAGTTATATGCCTGCAGGAAACACACATCCTAGGCCTGAGATTGTATCCCTGATATCCAGTCATGTCAATCATGTCACAGTAGAATGGTGTGCACTCAGGGTATAGAAAATGAGGTGCTGGTGAATTGGACCGAAATGGTACCAATAAGTATAAGTAGAATAAGGTTCACCGCACACAAAGGTTGATAATCATGCAAAAAAAGGGTTTGTTTTATTGAACAATATTCAATCCAGTAAAGAGATAAGTGATAGTGCCATATGGGATAATTGTACAATATACTGGTACCCAACGTTTCGGCCCCTCCCGGGCCTTACTCATGGGTAACTAGAAGAGACAAAAATTACAGTGTGAGATACATATATACAGTGACAAAGTACATTTATATACAGTATGTACAATATAATGAGAACGGATTGAAAAGTATATAGATATTAGCTAATATATGATTAATATTTATATATGAAATCTAACCAGAAAACTGAATCTAGGTAGAGATATCATTCTATTTATCGGTATAGAGCTAATTATTGTCTGTATCAAAATATATAAAGCACAGTCATTAATAAACAAAGAGATCAAATGTCGATTTACCTTAATAGTATAAGTACAGAAAGAGAACTGGCACAGAAGGATAGTAAAGGGTTCCTGATAACACAATATGCTGTAGATAATGTTAAAATCAGATATTTAATAATGGAACAAGATAACCTATTGTAGGCATAACATCATCAATTCAGTTTTTACCGTGTGTAACCAAGGGAAAGTCAGGGTGTATCCTGAACGTGGACAGGGATTATCCTGAGTAGGATGCCAATAGCCTATATATGGGATATACTATATTATAGTAGTAAAAAAAGATATGCCAGAGGAGATCTCAGAAAATGTGGAGTGCGTCATACCTTGACACTTAGTCAATTTGGGTGGCGGCGTTCCAAGTGTCCTGCCTAATGAAGCAGCTTAGTGTGTACAGCCTGTTTAGGTAATATAGAGGGCTTGTTAGGTATCAGGTTTGGATTTGAAAGTGCGCTGACATAGCCATACATAAAGGAGTAATGAGACATACCCAAGGAAGATGCTGTGGTCGGTTTACAGGCGGCGCTCCCGCGCCCTGCCTTGTGCTGAATGTCCAGACCACCCTGTGAAGTTGTAGGGGATTTTATAAGCGGCGCCATGTGACGCCGGACCGGATGTGCGTCATCCGGACCGGAAGTGACGCGGCGCTCGCTGTATGTCATGCGCAATAGTAATGGTAGTCGCCATTTTGTTGGTGGGAATAAAATGACTCACTGTGTGTGAATGATACGGCCTGGGCATGCGCTGTGGCACAGGCAGCCGCCATATTGTATGTGGAAACACAGAATTAAATGCTAAAGATGATCGAATTAGTGCATTGGCAATGGTAAAGCATCACAAGAGGGGGAGAGAAAAGAAGGGGCTATATTTTGGGCAAGAGACATGAATGTATAATTTGGTATATATTAAATATATAATGGAGGTATAAGGAGGTAGCTGGAGACTAATAGAGAATATGGGAGATGTAATGTTGTATCTATGGTATAGATAAGGAAAGGAAAAGAGTATATAGGGAAAAATAAAGCTAAAAAAGCTAAAAAAAGGGGACTAGAAAAAAGGGGGGGTTTGACATTTGATCTCTTTGTTTATTAATGACTGTGCTTTATATATTTTGATACAGACAATAATTAGCTCTATACCGATAAATAGAATGATATCTCTACCTAGATTCAGTTTTCTGGTTAGATTTCATATATAAATATTAATCATATATTAGCTAATATCTATATACTTTTCAATCCGTTCTCATTATATTGTACATACTGTATATAAATGTACTTTGTCACTGTATATATGTATCTCACACTGTAATTTTTGTCTCTTCTAGTTACCCATGAGTAAGGCCCGGGAGGGGCCGAAACGTTGGGTACCAGTATATTGTACAATTATCCCATATGGCACTATCACTTATCTCTTTACTGGATTGAATATTGTTCAATAAAACAAACCCTTTTTTTGCATGATTATCAACCTTTGTGTGCGGTGAACCTTATTCTACTTATGTCAATCATGTCAGCAGTATTGTAGACTGAACCAACGTGGATGCCGGTGCTAGCTATGTCGTATGTAGGACATAAGGTCCACTCTCACGGCAGCGCAGTGATACCCTGCGGGAGCGATTACCTCCTGTCAGTGTGTCGCCGCCGGCCGGGTAGAGCAGTCACATCGCCCAATGTGGCTGTACACGTGAGATCGCCGTGGGACACTCGGTATTAAATGGACTACGGTGGAAAGGTGAGTATATGTTGGTTTCTTATTTTTGATTGGTTGCAGGAGACGCGGGTGTCGGTGATTAGTTGTTCGGTGAGTATGTATTTTGTTTATGAATTTGTATGTAATTTTGTAACTGTTTTGATTTTCTTTTTTTTACAATTGAACACAGGTGTCGGATGATGAGACTATTCACCCATCATCGGCTCATTCACTCTCTGCTATATGTGACATAGCCGGATGGGAGTAGTAGTCCCATCAGACGACGCCTAAGTACAATCACTATAGACTGTTGCATGGGTACACACAGACAGACAGACAGGCGCGCACATATTCTCCGGCCACACACTCTTCCTCTTTCTGACATAATTTCCTTTGACAATTCTTCAGCGTTTTTGGCAGCAAATCTTTTTAGGGTACAGTGGGTACGGAAAGTATTCAGACCCTTTTAAATTTTTCACTCTTTGTTTCATTGCAGCCATTTGGTAAATTCAAAAAAGTTCATTTTTTTCCTCATTAATGTGCACTCTGCACCCCATCTTTACTGAAAAAAACAGAAATGTAGAAATGTTTGCAATTTTATTAAAAAAAAGAAAAACTGAAATATCACATGGTCATAAGCCTTCAGACCCTTTGCTCAGTACTGAGTAGAAGCACCTTTTGAGCTAGTACAGCCATGAGTCTTCTTGGAATGATACAACAAGTTTATCTAGCCTGGATTTGGGGATCCTCTGCCATTCTTCCTTGCAGATCCTCTCCAATTCCGTCAGGTTGGATGGTGAATGTTGGTAAACAGCCATTTTCAGGCCTCCCGAGATGCTCAATTGGGTTTAGGTCAGGGCTCTGGCTGGGCCAGTTAAAAATGGTCACAGAGTTGTTCTGAAGCCACTCCTTAGTTATTTTAGCTGTGCGCTTAGGGTCATTGTCTTGTTGGAAGGTGAACCTTCGGCCAAGTCTGAGGTCCAGAGCACTCTGGAAGAGGTTTTCATCCAGGATATCTCTGTACTTGGCCGCATTCATGTTTCCTTCAATTACAACCAATTGTCCTGTCCCTGCAGCTGAAAAACACCCTCATAGCATGATGCTGCCACCACCATGTTTCACTGTTGGGATTGTATTGGGCAGGTGATGAGCAGTGCCTGGTTTTCTCCACACATACCGCTTAGAATTATCACCAAAAAGTTCTATCATCGTCTCATCAGACCAGAGAATCTTATTTTTCATAGTCTGGGAGTCCTTTATGTGTTTTTTAGCAAACTCTATGTGGGCTTTCATATGTCTGGCACTGAGGAGAGTGTCTGGCCACTCCGCCATAAAGGCCCGACTGGTGGAGGGCTGCAGTGATAGTTGACTTTGTGGAACTTTCTCCCATCTCCCTACTGCATCTGTGGAGCTCAGCCACAGTGATCTTGGGGTTCATCTTTACCTCTGTCACCAAGGCTCTTCTCCCACGATTGCTTAGTTTGGCCGGACGGCCAGGTCCTGGAAAACTTCTGGAGGTCCCAAACTTCTTCCATTTAAGGATTATGGAGGCCACTGTGCTCTTAGGAACCTTGAGTACTGCAGAAATTCTTTTGTAACCTAGACCAGATCTGTGCCTTCCTACAATTCTGTCTCTGAGCTCCTTGGCCAGTTCTTTGACCTCATGATTCTCATTTGGTCAGACATGCACTGTGAGCTGTGAGGTCTTATATAGACAGGTGTGTGCCTTTACAAATCAAGTCCTATCAGTTTAATTAAACACAGCTGGACTCCAATGAAGGAGTAGAACCATCTCAAGGAGGATCACTAGGAAATGGACAGCATATGACCTAAATATGAGTGTCTGAGCAAAGGGTCTGAATACTTATGACCATGTGATATTTCAGTTTTTCTTTTTTAATAAATTTGTAAAAATTTCTACATTTGTTTTTTTTTCAGTGAAAATGAGGTGCAGAGTGTACATTAAT
Source organism: Oophaga sylvatica (assembly GCA_033576555.1). Classification (NCBI taxonomy): domain Eukaryota; kingdom Metazoa; phylum Chordata; class Amphibia; order Anura; family Dendrobatidae; genus Oophaga; species Oophaga sylvatica. The sequence continues at coordinate 44,472,709 of JARQOD010000002.1, read as the reverse complement.
GAGAAATAAATTACCTTTTTTGCATTTACCAAATGGCTGCAATGAAACAGAGTGAAAAATTTAAAGGGGTCTGAATACTTTCCGTACCCACTGTATGTTCACACTGGGCGTTTTTGCTGTGTTTTTTTTGCAGCTTTATTATGCTAATTTTCAGCTGCTTTTACAGTATCATCAAAGCCTATGAAATTTCATAAATCTCATGCACACACTGTTTTTTTTTTTGTCTTCAGGATTTTGTGCTTTGCTGCTTTTTTTGGACATAGAGCATGTCAATTCTTTCAACGTTTTTGCAGCCTTTTTCACTCTTTGGCTTGAATGGGTGTTGAAAAAACGCAGCAAAAACACAGGTATCATGCAGAAAAGTCATGGACAGCAACAGCATGCACAATGAGACACAAGTTAGCCCAAAAAATACACCAAAACCGCAACAAAAAACTCACCTAAACTGCGTTTTTGCCGCTGCTTCTTTCCTGCCAAAAAATCAGGTTTGTGCTGCAGAAAAAAAGCAGCAAAAACGCCCAGTGTGCATGTACCCTTACACCTGCGTTTTTGCTGCAGATTTGACTGAGTCAGTTGAATTCATTGAATCAAAAACGCTGCAGAAACGCGAAAAGAATTGACATGCTGCAGAAAATAAAACGCTGCAAATACGGACGGAAATTTACTGATCATGTGCGCAACACTTCAGCATTGTCGTTGCATTTCCTTGCTTTAGTATTCCAGTGCATTTTTGGAACATTTACGGACTGAAAAAATGAATCGTGTGCACATAGCTTAAAATGCAAAAGAGTTTAGTCTTACAAGCAGAGAGTCCGACTTACAACCCTTTAACCCCTTAATGACCGCCGATACGCCTTTTAACGGCGGTAGTTAAGGGTACTTAAACCACAGCGCCGTTAATTAACGTGGAGAAAGTGTATAGCGCCCCCCAGAGTCGGATTTTCTCCGGGGTCTCAGCTACCGGGCATAGCCGAGACCCTAGAGAACATAATTAGGGTCCCCCGCAGTCCCCCCGCTTTTGCGATCACCGTTATTAACCATATAACAGCGATCGCAAAAGAAAAAAAAAGCAGCAATCCTGCATGTAATTTTTTCCCCTCTGATGTGATCGCACATCAGAGGGGAGAGAATTAGGGTCCCCGGGGCCCCCCGATTTCACTCCCCCACAGTACCTCCCGGTGTCCCCTCTGTCCTCCCGCAGCTCAATGCCTCCCGGCGTCTTCATCCTGTGAAAGAAAATGGCGGGCGCAGTGATCAAAATAAAAAAAATAGTACATATCCCCCCTCTTTATCACCCCCTTAGTTAGGGACATGTAATAAAATAAAGAAATTGTATTTATTTTTATTTTTCCATTAGGGTTAGGTTTACAATGAGGGTTAGGGATACAATTAGGGTTAGGATTAGGGTTAGGGTTGGGATTAGGGTTAGTGGTGTGTTGTGGTTAGGGTTGGAGCTAGAATTGAGGGGTTTCTGCTATTTAGGCACATCAGGGGTCTCCAAACACGACATGGCGTTCAAAAAGTCAAATGGCGCTCCCTCCCTTCCGAGCCCTGCCGTGCGCCCAAACAGTGGTTTACCCCAACATATGGGGTATCAGCGTACTCAGGAAAAATTGCACAACAACTTTTGGGGTCCAATTTCTCCTGTTACCCTTGGAAAATAAAAAAAACAGTGGGCTGAAGAATAATTTTTGAGGAAAAAAATGATTTTTTATTTTCACGGCTCTACGTTATAAACTTCTGTGAAGCACTTGGAGGTTCAAAGTGCTCACCACACATCTAGATAAGTTCCTTAAGGGGTCTAGTTTCCAAAATGGGGTCACTTGTTGGGGGTTTTCACTGTTTAGACACATCAGGGGCTCTCTAAACGCGACATGGCGTCCAGCCAATTCTGTGTTGAAAAAGTCAAACGGCGCTCCTTCCCTTGTGACCTCTGCCATCGCCCAAAAAGTGGTTTACCCCCACATATGGGTATCGGCGTATTCAGAAGAAATTGCACAACAAATTTTGTGGTTTATTTTTTCTTTTAATACTTGTGAAAATAAAAAAAAAATTGGTTCTGAAGTAAAGTTTTTGCAAAAAAAAGTTCAATGTTAATTTTTTCCTTCCACATTGCTTCAGCTCCTGTGAAGCATGTAAAGGGTTAATAAACTTCTTGAATGTGGTTTTGAACACCTTGGGGGGGTGCAGTTTTTAGAATGGTGTCACTTTTGGGTATTTTCTATTATATAGACCCCCTCAAAGTGACTTCAAATGTGATGTGGTCCCTAAAAAAAAATGGTGTTGTAAAAATGAGAAATCGCAGGTCAACTTTTAACCCTTATAAGTAGCAAAAAAAAAATTTTGTTTCCAAAATTGTGCTGATGTAAAGTAGACATGTGGGAAATGTTATTTATTAAGAAATTTGTGTAACATATCTCTCTGATTTAAGGGCATAAAAATTTAAAGTTTGAAAATGTCTACATTTTCTAAATTTTCGCCATATTTCCGTTTTTCCCATAAATAAACGCAAGTCATATAAAATTTTTTTACCACTAACGTGAAGTACAATATGTCACGAAAAAACATTCTCAGAATCAGCTGGATTCGTTAAAGCGTTCCAGAATTATAACCTCATAAAGTGACAGTGGTCAGAATTGGAAAAATTGGCCCTGTCATTAAGCTGCAAAATGGCTCTGTCACTAAGGGGTTAAGTAATAATTATGTAGTGTATTCCCAAAAGTATCCCGTTTTTACGTGGCTAAATAAAGTAATGCTTGTGACCGTAGTAAGTGTAGCCTAGACCTGCTGGCCACTCGCATTGCATGTGCAGACATTGGACACACAGCGATACTGGTTTTCATTAAGTCAGAACTCACGCAGTTGCTAATAACTTTTTTGGACTATCACATGAATTTTGTAGCATTTTCTTCCCTCTGATGTGAAGCTGATAATAAAGGCCTTGCAGGCAGTAATCAGCGGCGTTCCTCTCCCCTCTGATTGTGTCAGCGATACTGCCGTAGACTTGCTGGACCAGCCAAAACCTTATAATCTTTTGATTTAAAGTGTTGCAGAAATCTTACTAGCTAAGCCGAACTGTAAACAATAAAATACTCAATCTGGGAATCGGAGAGCATATATGAATCCTAAAACACAGTGATTAAAGGATTTATGCAGCAATGCAAATTAATTGCAGCTTTTGGGGTTTCTTATGTGTTGGGTCGGAGCGTGAAATGAAAAGGATCTGTATTAAACTGCCAGTGCCAAGAGAACATATTAGGGGAGAGCGACTAATGAGAAGTGTTTCAGAGCACTTACACATCTTTTTTTTTTTTTTTTTTTCCCCTTTTTCCCATTTTTTTTTCACTACTTATTCTGGACTGCATTACTCTCATTTTAAACTATTGCTTCAACATTTTATGTTGGTTATTAAAGACATTTCAACCCTTTTTTTTATTGTTCTACTGCATCAAAAATAAAAAGTCAATTGATTAAAAGATCTTCCGTTTTGCGTATACAGCTCTTATTCAGACCTATAAGTCTCCATGGTTACAGACTACAAACAAGCCGTGTAGTCCCATCCGTCTGTAGTTACACTTCTGTAGTCAGTAGTTATACTTCTTTTAATCTTTGCCCTACTTCTTAACATACATTGGTAAGGCTACATGAAAGGGTCATTTATTTCTTACGTGTCTGAAACAGACGCCGTTGTTTCAACAATTTCGCATGAATCAACAGTACAAGCGAATGAGACCCATACATATTTCTTATCACAGGAAAATTATTCTTTTTCCATTTATGAACCACTTTCTTCCCGCTTTCTGAACTCACTATGGTCTCTGAAAAGCTGGAAAAATCCTTCTTAGTTAAAATAAATAAGACCGCTACCTCCCAGACGTACCAGCTTATTAGTGCCCATTAAAGTCTATGGAGAGGGGAGGTGTGAAGTGAGGAGCACTCCACATTGTATTTCACTTAAAGGGGTTCTCCGTCCTTAGGGCACAAATCTGCAATCATTCTATGTGACTGCAGATGAGTGAATCCTCACATTGCGCACTGTGAGGATTCTCCTGCGCTGGTAACATGGAGACGTGTGACTGGAAGTATGTGATTTGCATATATGTGATCACGTGCCGACAAGACGTGCATGGCCTTGATCACTGCAAGTGTACGGAGCAAGGCCAAACACGTCTAGTCTGAATGTAGCCAAAAGTATGCGAATCGCTTACTTGCGGTCATGGGCTCACATGCTACTAGCACTGGAGAACCCTCTCAATGTGTGATTTCACGATCTGCATGTCTGCAGTCACATAGAGTGACTCCTTTCTAAAGGGAATCTGTCAGTAGCATCAACCCTCTTAAACCTGGACATGCAGGTCATAGAATGTTGAATAAATAACATTAATACCCTGAGAAATCCTAATTTTTCTTAATATGTAAATGAGCTGTTAAGCTCTATGGGCGGGACATAGATCTCCCCGAGAATCTGCCTCCAGAGATTATTTTAAATGAATGGTGTTGTTACCAGTGTGAGACATGTAATGACTGATAGTCTGTTTTCCTGATCTACATGTCTCACACTGATAACACCCTCTTTCATTTACAGTAATCTCTGGTGGCGGATTTCCAGGGAGATACAGTACAGACCAAAAGTTTGGACACACCTTCTCATTCAAAGATTTTTCTGTATTTTCATGGCTATGAAAATTGTAGAATCACACTGAAGGCATCAAAACTATGAATTAACACATGTGGAATTATACATTACACTTTACAAAAAAGTGTGAAACAACTGAAAATATGTCTTATATTCTAGGTTCTTCAAAGTAGCCACCTTTTGCTTTGATTACTGCTTTGCACGCAGAAAAGGTGAACGGATGGACTCTACATGCCTGGTTCCCACCGTGAAGCATGGAGGAGGTGGTGTGATGATGTGGGGGTGCTTTGCTGGTGACACTGTTGGGGATTTATTCAAAAATGAAGGCATACTGAACCAGCATGGCTACCACAACATCTTGCAGCAGCATGCTATTCCATCCGGTTTGCGTTTAGTTGGACCATCATTTATTTTTCAACAGGACAATGACTCCAAACACACCTCCAGCTGTGTAAGGGCTATTTGACCAAGAAGGAGAGTGATGGGGTGCTACGCCAGATGACCTGGCCTCCACAGTCACCAGACCTGAACCCAATCGAGATGGTTTGTGGTGAGCTGGACCGCTCACCGCTTCAATTTTGAATAAATCTCCAACAGTGTCACCAGTAAAGCACCCCCACACCATCACACCACCTCCTCCATGCTTCACGGGGAACTAGGCATGTAGAGTCCATCCGTTCACCTTTTCTGCATGCAAAGCAGTAATCAAAGCAAAAGGTGGCTACTTTGAAGATCCTAGAATATAAGACATATTTTCAGTTTCACACTTTTTTGTAAAGTGTAATGTATAATTCCACATGTGTTAATTCATAGTTTTGATGCCTTCAGTGTGATTCTACAGTTTTCATAGTCATGAAAATACAGAAAAATCTTTGAATGAGAAGGTGTGTCCAAACTTTTGGTCTGTACTGTATATGTCCGGCCATAGATCTTAAGAGCTCATTTACATATTAAGAAAAATGTGGATTTCTCTGGAGTAAGATATTAGAACGCTGATATCAAGGTATCATTTTATTCAATTTTATATGACCTACATGCCCATATAGACGGCTTAGGATTGTTGATCCTACTAACAGATACTCTTTAAGTGCTGGATTCACAGCCACACAGCTCGGCCCTCCTGTGAAATGTCTTCCATGTTGCTGTAGCTTTTGTCTGTGCGCTACAAAGGAAAAAAGGGCATGATTCTGTATCTGTGTGTACTGTATATGGAAGACCTTATAGCAACTAGTCTCTACCTACAGTCATGGCCAAAAGTTTTGAGAATGACACAAATATTATATTTTCACATGATCTGCTGCCCTCTGGTTTTTATGTGTGTTTGACAGATGTTTTTAGCACAGACAGAAATATAATAATTGCAAACATATGAGTAACAAAAGCTTATATTGACAGTTAGAATGAGTTAATGCAGCAAGTCAATATTTGCAGTGTTGACCCTTCTTCTTCAGGACCTCTGCAATTCTCCCTGGCATGCTCTCAATCAACTTCTGGACCAAATCCTGACTGATAGCAGTCCATTCTTGCACAATCAATGCTTTCATTTGGTCAGAATTTTTAGGTTTTTGTTTGTCCACCCGTCTCTTGATGATTGACCACAAGTTCTCAATGGGATTAAGATCTGGGGAGTTTCCAGGCCATGGACCCAAAATCTCTATGTTTTGTTCCCTGAGCCATTTAGTTATCACCTTTACTTTATGGCAAGGTGCTCCATCATGCTGGAAAAGTCATTGTTGATCGCCAAACTGCTCTTGGAGGGTTGGGAGAAGTTGCTCTTGGAGGACATTCTGGTACCATTCTTTATTCATGGCTGTGTTTTTAGGCAAGACTGTGAGAGAGCCGATTCCCTTGGCTGAGAAGCAACCCCACACATGAATGGTTTCAGGATGCTTAACAGTTGGCATGAGACAAGACTGGTGGTAGCGCTCACATTGTCTTCTCCGAATGAGGCGTTTTCCTGATGTCCCAAACATTCGAAAAGGGGATTCATCAGAGAAAATAACTTTACCCCAGTCCTCAGCAGTCCACTGCCTGTACCTTTTGCAGAATATCAGTCTGTCCATGATGTTTTTTCTGGAGAGAAGTGGCTTCTTTGCTGCCCTCCTTGAGACCAGGCCTTGCTCCAAGAGTCTCCGCCTCACAGTGCGTGCAGATGCACTCACACCTGCCTGCTGCCATTCCTGAGCAAGCTCTGCACTGCTGGTAGCCCGATCCTGCAGCTGAAACACTTTTAAGAGACGGTCCTGGCGCATGCTGGTCTTTCTTGGGCACCCTGGAACCTTTTTGGCAACAATGGAACCTCTCTCCTTGAAGTTCTTGATGATGCGATAGATTGTTGACTGAGGTGCAATCTTTCTAGCTGCGATACTCTTCCCTGTTAGGCCATTTTTGTGCATTGCAATGATGACTGCACGTGTTTCTTTAGAGATAACCATGGTTAACAGAAGAGAAACAATGATGCCAAGCACCAGCCTCCTTTTAAAGTGTCCAGTGGTGTCATTCTTACTTAATCATGACAGATTGATCTCCAGCCATGTCCTCATCAACACCCACACCTGTGTTAATGGAGCAATCACTGAAAAGAGGTTAGCTGGTCCTTTTAAGGCAGGGCTGCAATGATGTTGAAATGTGTTTTGGGGATAAAGTTCATTTTCTAGCCAAATATTGACTTTGCAAGTAATTGCTGTTAAGCTGATCACTCTTTATAACATTCTGGAGTATATGCAAATTGCCATTAGAAAAAGTGAAGCAGTAGACTTTGTAAAAATTAATATTTGTGTCATTCTCAAAACTTTTGGCCATGACTGTACTAGCTAAGAGACAACCGAATATTTGACTAAACTAGTGACAAATACGGGATGCAAGTGATATAATGGCCAGAAATGGTGGTGTTCTTCATGAACACACACACAGGACAGCTTATTCTGAAAAGTTATCTGAAATGACACTTCAAAATGAGACTTCATCTGGTGTGTTTTTCTAGATGGTAGAGACTTTATTGTTGCAGGAGGTCATCATGTAGTTTACTTTAGTCAATATTGCTTTATTCGGAACTCCATAACTCCACTTCTTAAAGGGGTTTTCCTGCTAAGTAAATGAATCGCTTATGCATTTATTAATCCTCCTAGTTGTCTATCAGATTTCTTCCCTTGGTAACTGGCATTGGATGTGTATCGATGGCAGACACTGACCTCTCCAATACAAGCACCTGTCACTACTTTGCTTATTGGGAGTAGAAGGAACACTTGCTGTAGGCTACGAATCGGACCATATGTCCCACGTCTCCGTGTGTGTCTGCATAGTATGTGACCTCGCTGGTTTCCAGGTCAATTTCAAGTATCACTTAATTTACCTTTGCATTAGAATATAATTGCATTTTTTTTTCCAAATTTTTGAACGCAAATGATGTATTCATTTGTATGAGCTCACATTTTTAATGTCCACATTTGTCAAATATGCTTAATTTGTGCCCACATACTCTGATTTAATCATTTTAGCAAAAACACATGTTTTTTGCAACTTGATACGTTTGAGCGCTGAATGTTTCTAATGGCAATCCACTAATGTTTCCCATCTGTACGAGGATCAGCGGAAAGGTATCCTGGATTTTAGACTAAGCATGTCATCTACCACGCCACTGTTGTGATCTGGAAGGTTAGGTCAATTGATTTAAAGCAGACCACTCGCGAATAATATGTTATATTAATAGGAAAAAAATGAATTTAAGACCAAAAACACCTTTACATTACAAGCAATGTGTCTTCTGATGGCCTGTGCCGAATTCTCTCCAAACACAAAGTTTAAGGAAGAAAATTAGGGACATGAGCAAAACGACAGTGACCTCTAGGTACAACAGTTGCAAATGCTGCTTCCTCCCCACCACCAATATCCAAAATAAAGGGGCAGCTGTACTCTAGGGGAAAAATTTTATCAAGACCGCAATTTCACGTGCCAGTCTTTGAGCCACACTTTATAAATGCATCTTTTCATTGTATGTGACCCAGAAAATTTGTCGAGCTGAAGACGTCCTTCTGCCGTGACTCAAACCCTTCCTGTTCTTACAAAAGAGGCAGGACCAATGCAAAGTAGGGCTGTGGAGTCGGTAAGATAAACCTCCGACTACGACTCAGACTCCTCAATTTCCATGACACCGACTCCTACTCCGACTCCAAGACTCCGACTCCCTCATACATGGCTCATGTTTAAGTGATGAATTTACTGTAGTAAAATGGTGACATCAGGCTTTTAATCATTATTATAATGAAGCCATTTAGATAGAACATAAAGTAAATTTATTGGAATACAAATTTAGAACAAATTTTTTTTGCATATTTACAATTTATTATACACTATGCAGGAAATTGAAAAACACAGTTTTCAACAAAAACGTGCTGAATAACATTTGTGCAGTCTATGAAATCGAAACAGAACAGACAATTGCCTTCAGATACGAGATGTGCAGCATCTGAAACAACGGATACTGGAAGCCTGTGCTAGCATTTCTTCTATGGTGTTGCTATCAGTGTGTCAAGAGTGGTAGAAGAGGGTTGCATTGACAATCCAACACAATGAGCAGCACTTTGAACACATTTTATAAGTGGTCATAAACTTGTAAATAACTCATGAAAGAATAAAGTTACGTTAAAACCAAGCAGACCATTGTTTTTCTTGTGAAATTCTCAGTAAGTTTGATGTCACATGACCCTCTTCCCATTGGGAAAAAAAAAGTTGGATCCAAAATGGGCGACTTCAAAATGGCCGCCATGGTCACCACCCATCTTGAAAAGTTTTCCCCCTCCCATATACTATTGTGCGACAAATAGGAAGTTGATATCACCAACCATTCCCATTATATTTAGGTGTATCAATATAAATGGCCCACCCTGTATAGCCAAAGTTAGTTACCAAGGCTCATGTGTTCCCTATATGGTTCAACAATAAATTTGTGGACTCTGATATTTTGCCTGGACGTCCACCTCTTGGCTTTTCAATGGATGGACGGACCTCGTTTCGTATTCTCCCAACCATCAGGGCGCTCACATGATGCAGTTTGGTCATTTTCTTGGCCGAGAGACGCTGTCGATGAGCTGGATGATCCTGTTTCTCTTTTCTTGTGAAAGATTCATGGCTTCATGGCTGCTCCTCGATTTGAACCAGTGACCTTTCACTTGGGAATTATCCTGATAATACACTGAGCTAGTGCAACTATTTTTTGTTTGTGGCCAGCACTAGGGCTACCTGTCGACCCCACAACCTACTGTTTGGCCACAGTGTCCTATAACATTCCTGCTTGCACTGCTTGGTAGCTAACTAAGGCTTGTTTCACAGATCCGACATTCCCAGTCCCAAGTACGAATCGCAACTTCTAGTTTGGCCGCCGATCTGCTGATCCAAGGTTAAGTCTTATGCGTCATGAGAAACACGGCTGCTCCGGACGTCTTGGTCTGTACTGAAACCAAAAATATTGGATGTGTGAAACTAGCCTAACACGTAAGTTACATACATGCGTGTAGGTTCATATGTGGCTTCCAAGAAGTAGAAAGCTTAGATGCTTGTTGGGAATAGTTTGCCAGTATATATGGAAGAACAATATAGTTATTTAACAATTGACTTTGCTTGAGGCTGTCGGCCCCTGCATGTGACTGCGATGTTCGGAACGGCTGTTTACCTCCAAAATCTTACAGCCAAGAATCAGTTTGAAGGGTTCTGTAATAATAATGACCTATCCGTAAGAAATGTAATGAATATCTGTTTATCGGGGTCCCCCATGATCAGTTGTTTGCAGCAGTGGCCAGATATAAATGGTGTAATGAATCGAAACACCACAGCTCCATCCATGGATCCGCAGGGACTGGAACATATTATTCGAACACGCCGAAGACACTCGGTCAGCACCCGAGCATGGCGGATAACACCTTATCCCAGCACCTTCGCTCATCACTGCTGGCCACAATGCAACCAGGAATTTGCGGTTTGAAGATGTACATATTTCATGTCTCCAATGTCATTTCTCAAGTCTTTAGCAATAACAGTCATTAAAAAGATCACAAGTCCATATCCAGCAGCGCTGACATGCGGCCATCACCACGTCAGCACCGAGGATAGATTATGGTATAGTTAGCTAGGAATCCTGCAAGTGACGACGGAGGCCGTGTAGCCGGGGATAGGGCTGGCGTGTACTCATTTGTGTCTGAACAGTAGAGGCACGATATACATTTCTGCGTTTTATGAGGCTGTGACATTTCTATATGTTGCTATACTTCCGCTTGTTTCATGTGATCACATAGGAGGCTTACGTTCTGTAGATCTTCTCTGCTCGTGTTGTGGGATATTGGCTGCCTCTGTTACACACATCTCTGGAATCACTTCTACCAAGTTCTAAATCCTGGACGCATTTGAATTAAAAATGTTTTTAAAAAAACAAAAACAAAAAAAACATTTTTCAATTTTTTTTCTCTATATTTAATCTCAATGTAGAAAATAAAATCACGCAAATAAATTCATGACAAAATAAATAAAAAAAAAAAAAACACAAGCGGCCCGCCCAATGGTTCCTAAGTAATTGATGGTCTGGTCTATGGTGGTTGTCAACTTACTGCCCCTTTTTTGTTCCGTTTTACACAATATACAGGGAGAGGGGTACAACGTATGCAAGCGACCACACAGGGCTTGGCAGTAGGATTGTAGGACACTGCACCATAGTAGACGTTATTCATCCACAGTGATTATTGATGAGCATGGCGATTTGGGGAAGCACCACTAAAGGGGTTGTTTTGAGATGGATATCATATTTATGGCATGTCCTAAGGATGTGCCATAAATATGATAGCTGTGGCCCCCATCTCTGGGACCTACACCTGCCTCCAGAATAAGGGTTTTCGGGTCTCGAGGATGGGATGGCGAAGTGAAGGGGACACGGCACTTTACCAGCCCTGCATCGACTTCATTCATGGGGTTAGACCCACATTCATGAAAAAGTGATGGTATGACCTAGCAATATGCCTACATCTTTTAAGATGGGAATGCCCCTTGTCTATACAAAATATGTACATTAAATGGGTTTTTCCATTTTTGAAGCCCTGTTAGATTCTGATTTAGTTGAAAGTGACTGTGTACAGCATACACGTCAATACATTACACTTTAAAAGTGATCTATAAATTTTACATACAAAGTGATTTTTTTTTCACCGCATATTCTAATGGTTAACTTGAAATTGAAAAGTTGCTCTAATTTTGTCTACAATATTTATTCCTTCAATATTCCATCATTCAATTATCAGACCTCTGACATGCAATTTGCATCCTGCTCCTAGTTTCACATTTTTCTGGTGGGATCATGTACCTCACAGTAATACATGTTGGATATAAAGTCTGTGTGTCCAGAGTGCTGCTGTCTTCAACAGCTGTCATGCAACTTTCACAGCTTCATTCCTGGAGTGGTTTCTGTTTCTAGTGTGTTTCAGGGTTCACTTTTCTTATGTGTTTATAGACACTGGCACATAGTGTGTAATTTCCCTTTACTTTTGCACTCTGTTCTAGTTGCTCTATTCACTTATATACAGCCTGTGTGAGCCTCCACTTGCAAATTGCCTTGTGTGTTCTTTCCTCCCTATCTTCAGCTTATGTGATCTGCCCTCCCTGATCACTTGGATGCTTTCCTCACTCTCCACACTCTGATCTGACATGTATAAATTTATCCTCCTTCCTGCTGTTATCTCCAACATTAGTAGCATGGAAGGATATAGCAGATGACGTCATCGCACACAGAGGTCACGTTTGATGTGACAGCAACACCAGTTAGTTAAAGGAGTTCAACGCCTTAGGAGCACAATAATAGAAATTTATTAAGACATCTATTTAAAAAAGTTGCTTACTTTAGTATTCAGGAAGCAATAAATAACTTTAAAGGCATTTATTGTCCTCTTTGTGAAATACTTCTTGCCAGGCACCCCCAGGAGTTACAGCCGATCACTGGGGGTCTTAATAGTTCAGATTATTTTTCTTCTCCACGTTTTATAATTCTCACCTTGCTCTTCTATGTGCGTGATCCCGTCTGCATCGTGCCCCATTTCTGTCTTTACATGCTATTGTTTCCCATAATGTCATCGCGATCTGACAATGTTTTTCGTACTTTCCACACATGTTCTATATTTGATAGATATTTTTGCTGTTATTAATTAAATCTCTAATTGAATTCTTTCTAATGGCGATGTGCGTCCTGCCCCGCGTGAGACGCATCTGAACATACGCCTGACATCCCCATTAAAAAGCAATTACATGCTAAGTATTTTGACATTGGCTGCTGATTTGCAAATCCACGATTGATGAAATGTCACAAGACTTGACATGTAATTGTCAGGATTACGGCTCTTCGCTATTTGCAGCGTGTAGATAAGTGACTAATGAGCAAACACAGAGCAATTCTCCTGTGTCTGTTTTACCCTTTTATCTAATGGGAAAGAAGAAGCAGAATGTGATCCGTAGCTCGGTGTGAACACCGCAAACCTTACAGTAGGAGACTGAGAATTCGCACTTAAGGCAATTTTTTTTTTTTAATGAGAAATATATTCTGCTGTCTCCAATATCAGGGCATTAAGGGTAAATTCTCACGCCACAGATTTTGTTATGAAAATTTCCGTTTCTGAAAGTCGGTACCATTCCCCTAAATGGGAACATGTTTCAGATGAATGCTACAGTCCACAACTTTCCTCAACAAAATCTGCAGCAAATGCACAATGTGTGATCATTTCATAGGAACTATAGCTTTGGACTGACCAATATTACTGAAGTGTACGTCACCTTCACAAAATGACTGTTCAGACCAAGCACAGGCGCTCATGTACCCCTGCCATGTCCAATCACAATGCAAATCAAGTAGGTGGGAACGTGGCCTGATTTGTTTGGCCACACCAAGGGTGCACTGACCGCCCGTGTGCAAATTCAATATGGTAAAATGCTTTTCCAGTTTCAATATTTAATACCGCAGAGGCGTGACAACAATAACAAAATCACCATTGCTTACACCCTGCCTCTCCACAACTTCAGTATGTGACCACTGCAGCCAATCACTGGGCCCAGCAATCTCGTGCCATCTACCTCTACCAGCATGACCAATGGGCCTAGTGATTGGCTGCAGCGGTCACGTGCTGTAGCTGTGATGACACTATTGCAACGTGTCAACAAAGACCACTGGCAACAAAGGCACATCTGTGTCTTGGTATTAAGATGTTTAGCGTTCCTGAGCCTGGCTTGCCTGCAGCCTCCAGGACTTCTGCTACCTGTTCCTGGTCTCCTATCTGCCTGCGTGCTCCTGTACCTCTGCTATCTGTCTTGGTCTCTGGTCTGCTTCTGTCTCCAGGACCTGTGCTTCCTGTTCCCTGTCTCCTGTTCCGCCTGCAGTCTCCAGGACCTCTGCTATCTGTTCCCTGTCTCCTGTCCACCTGCTGTCTCCAGGACCTCTGCTACCTGTTCCCTGTCTCCTGTCCACCTGCTGTCTCCAGGACCTCTGCTTCGTTTTTCCTGTCTCCTGTCCACCTGCTGTCTCCAGGACCTCTGCTACCTGTTCCTTGTCTCCTGTTCCGCTTTCTGTCTCCAGGACCTCTGCTACCTTTTTCCTGTCTCCTGTCCACCTGCTGCCTCCAGGACCTCTGCTACCTGTTCCCTGTCTCCTGTTCCGCTTGCTGTCTCCAGGACCTCTGCTACCTTTTTCCTGTCTCCTGTCCACCTGCTGCCTCCAGGACCTCTGCTACCTGTTCCCTGTCTCCTGTTCCACCTGCTGTCTCCAGGACCTCTGCTACCTTTTTCCTGTCTCCTGTCCACCTGCTGTCTCCAGGACCTCTGCTACCTTTTTCCTGTCTCCTGTCCACCTGCTGCCTCCAGGACCTCTTCTACCTGTTCCCTGTCTCCTGTTCCGCTTGCTGTCTCCAGGAACTCTGCTACCTGTTCCCTGTCTCCTGTTCCGCTTGCTGTCTCCAGGACCTCTGCTATATGTTCCCGATCTCCTGTCCATCTGCAGCCTCCAGGACCTCTGCTACCTGTTCCCGGTCTCCGGTGCACCTGCGCGCTCCTGTACCTCTGCTATCTGTTCCCGGTATCCGGTCCACCTGCGGTCTCCATGACTTCCGCTACCCATTCCCGGTCTGCTGTCTGCCTGCAGCCTCCAGGATTTCTGCTACCTATTCCCATTCTCCTGTTTGCCTGTTGTCTCCTGTACCTTTGCTACCTGTTTCCCATGTGCCTCACCTGCTTGCTGCACTGACACCCGTGTGCCCTCCTGGACCTTGTGGCCTAACACC
>JARQOD010000002.1:44356136-44457678 GCA_033576555.1 Oophaga sylvatica | reverse complement strand
ACTTTGGCAGGTTCAAAATCCGTTGTACTGAATTGCCAGAAAAAGGGTCTTTACATATCCCCTCGGGCAAAGAGGAGTACAAGAAAACCGTTTTGATGACTGCTTGGTTTTTTTTTGGGGGGCCCCCCTGCGGGGTTTATTCTGCTATGAAAGTGAGCGGACTGGTGTTCCACCTCTATTGGTCCCTGAAGGGATTGCTGATCTCACGGGCCCCCATCACCTATGATATGAAGTGAGCCAAACAGAATGCCGTGTAAGTGATGGCAATCCTGGCATTATGCCACCACTTAGTGAGACGGGAATACCATTTAAAATGTGAAGTCTGTGACTTTGGCCGCTGAAATTTCTAGGCCAAATGTGTGCTTTTTCATACAACGAAAAGCAGGTAGAGGGATCGCCCTGGGTCCATGAAAGGGGGGAAAAAAACCACTTCTTGCGGACCCAGGGGTAGCAATGGACTCCGCTCACCTAAATGACAGGGGTGTGTAGTAGGGGCCCAAACAAGCCAAGCCATGAGACCTGTGTTGGGCCAAAGTAAATGTGTACCCCCAGCGTTAAGCCATGTTGAAATCCTTTCCCATTCACTGGAATGGTTTTTTTCTGCAGTGTATCCATAACTTTTGCTCACCTTGTTATGTGTTCTCCCCCCACCCTGGCTCTCAGACCCTACTAGGCTTTCTGATCCCCCTAGCCCCTCATTAAAAAAACAAGGTCAGTGGGGGCTGCTATTAAATTGAAAAGGGAAGCTTACAATACCTAGTTTACCCCCAACTTGGGCAACACTCTGTATGGAAAAAATGTCCTTGTTTTTTCGCCTATAAGGTTTTTCATGCAGCCCATTTTAATTTTGGGGTTCTTTCCCCATTTTGGCACGTGACGAGATTTAGTGAAGGGGGCTGGGTGCCCGCATTTTTTTAAAAGCTGACCAGCCCCCCCTCTCTAAGATTGGATGGACAGAATTTAAAAAGAATTTAACTACAACTTTCCCTTTTCTTGAAAATTCCGGAAAGTGGAAAGCATGTTTTTTGCGATAAACATTTTTCTATGGGTTTTTACTAAAAAATTTAGCTCCATTTGCTTTACCTCTGTATTTATTGTTCATAAACTGCAAGGGGTTTTTTCACACTTTGCTCTTTCGAACAAAAGAAAGCGATTTTTCTGCAGGCAAAGTGAACAAAAATTTTTTGAACGCTCACACGCTCTGTCTTTCCTTGTGAATGAACCTTTTTCTTGTCCCGCACTCAAACTCCAAATTATCCCAAATTTAAAAAAAAAGGCTTTATAATCCATTAATAAGATATGAAAAACACCAATTTTAAAAAAACGGGCACCCTCATACAAGAACTAAAAGACTCGGGAAAGGGCTACAAAAGCATTTACAAGTTTGATACTTGAAAAGGGGGGGCTATAGGTACTAACCATGCGGGTGCCAAATTTTTTCCCTCGACCTATTTTTTATTTTTCCCAGGACGCCCTCCTGACAGCACCCTGGAGGACGTCCTCCTTCCCTTGCGGGACAGGAAGCAAAAAGGGGTTAAAGCCCGCTCCCCCCCCTCTACCTCAGTTTTTTTCCTGTCCCGCATGGGGGACACACAGGGGGAAACGCAGCGGCGCACTTACCGGAGGGTGGGGGGGGGCACACGCGGTCAGGACCCGATTTTGGGGGAGCACCCAGGCTCAAAACTTCCCGGGGGGATCCCTCGACCACAGAGACCGGGGCACGGACGGCGCGGGGAAGAGTCGTTCCTGCCGGGGGGAGGCTCCGACTCACGATTACGGGCGGGGGTGCGCGCGCTCCCGCAGGAGGCAAAACATTTTTCCGGGGGGGCAGCGAAGGAATCATCAGCGGTGGCAGCAAGCAGCGTGCTTCCACTGTGGAACGCAAGGAATGTTTCATTTCCGGTTCAGTGTCGGGGTGCAGGCATGAACATTTAAAGCGCCGACGCTAAGGGAAGCTGCCACCGACAAACAGGGGCTTTTCCCATAAGGGGAAAAAGACCTGCGTGGAAAAAGGAGGATGTCTGTGGGAAGGGAGGGGTAAGAGCCAAAGCGCGACAAAACCCCACTGTTAGCCAGACTTAAAAATTTTTGAAGGCACCTGGAATATATGAGATGTCCCCAATTTAAATTAAAAGGGTTTGGGATCGTGACAGTCCCCAATCTACAGTGGGGAAAAAGGCAACGCTTTCAAAATCCTTTGATGCCCCATTTGCCATGTGAAGCTAGCAAGCTCCTATAAGAAAGCCTCGCAAGCCTTTTACTTCCAAGGTTTTGGAGGGGGAGCAACGTTCTTCGGGGTAAAAGAGGGCCCTGATTGAGAGGAAGACAGGGCCCCCATATCCAATTTTAGGCAACGTCTTTTAGTCCAGAAGGATTAAAAAGGAGTAAGTGGGAACGTTTTTAATAATCAGACGGAAGTTCAGAGGATCAACCTGTACAGGGGAAGGGGATCCTTGTAAGAGGTAAACTTCCACCGGGATATCGGATCAAATAGAAATTCTATTCCGGGTTAAAGATACGGATGAACTTTGAAGGCTGTTAGAGAGCATGCAGGTTAAAAACCTAAAACCACAGCCAACGATTAATGTTTGGGGGTCTTACGTTCCAGGAAAAGAGTTTTTCCTTTTTGCGTCACATCCGTACTATGATTAGGGAAAAGGAAGGAGGGGAAAACGTAACTTGTGTTAAACCGCGGTTTTCAAAGGACGCTTCCTTTTGACCCGGGAAATATATAATTTGTGGAAGTACTCCAAGATTGAGTCCCAGGGGCAGAGTAGCCAAAAAGAATCCTTCCCTTTTTGAAGACTCTTAAAGCCACGGACCTTGGACAGAAGACGGACTTCTTTTAAAGAGGGCAGGGAATTTCGTACCCTTATTAAAAACCAAAAAGCGGGTACGCGTAGCCAGATCTAGGGTTTTTTGGGTGGGTCAATTGGGGATATCTTTCCAAAAAGACCCTAACAGATTTCTAGCTTTTTTCCTCTAATAAACCTACAGCATATCTTTGTTTTGGGGGAATCTAAATTGCTGAAAGGAATAGTTCACTATCTAATGACTAAAAGGGCATTTGGCTAGATCAGGCGGAAAAAGCGCCCAAATCAAAATTATGTGCTTTTCCTTCTCGGCTCAAGTTTTGGCCCGGGCGCTAATGTTTTTCTTAAAACCCGTCCGACAAAAAGAAAAGGTTTCCGGAAAAAACCAAAGCAGCCCCCCTTTCATAGAAGTTTTCCCCCCCTAGACGTAACCTGATTTTGGGAGTCAGAGCAGTCCTCTAAGGAATTAGAGTTCCCATAGTCAAATCAAAAAAACCCTAACTTTTCTTCTTCTCAGGTCCAAAAGGAAATACCCAAATTTTTTGGGGGGGAGGCTCAATATTTTCAGAGGCCTTGGCTCGGGTTTTCCCGTAACCAGGGGGTTCCAAAACCATCTGGGAAGGGTACAAAATAAGCATTTTTTTCCCCCCCCCAAAAGAATATTTCACCAACAGTGTACAGCGGGACCCCCCAGTGGGGGACCTACGGACAGTTATTTTAAAAGGTCTAATTCCGTCCCACAGGGGAAAAAGGGGGGAAAGTCTTTACTCTTCCCTGTTTTCATCCCAAACCGCGGGGGGAACCCGCCCCATTAAAAATCAAAACCCCCTAAACACTTCGGTAAAAATACAAAAAGATTTCGAAGGGAACCCTTTCGCTCAGCAATTCATCTAATAGAAAAAAGGGGCGCAGTGTCGCTCGACTTGAAGAATCCCTTTTTTCAGGTTCCTATTACCCCCCTTTTTCAGGGGTGCTAAATTCGCAGTGGGGCTCCGCCCAGACAGAACACTTTTCCCTTCAGGGGGTTCCCCTTTGGGCTAGTTCGGGCCCCCCTATATTTTCAAAAAATGGTACAAGGGATGCTACCTGAAAGCAAGGAATAGTAATTTTTCCTATTTTGGGCACTTCCTTAGTTGCAGAATCAAAAGAAGCGTTTTAAGAAACCAAGAAGACCGAAATTGCTCCCCGGGAAATTTCCTAGGAGGGGGAATCAATTGGGGGGGAAAGCGGGCTTGATTTAGAAAAAAAAATCTTTTAGGGGTTCTATTGACTCCGAAAAGAATACCCTGTTCCCCAAAGGGAAAACCAGGAGAAGTGAAGCCAAAGTCAAAAGACTTCGAAACGGCGCCCTCCATAAGAGATCTATAAAGGGTTCTGGCCTGAGACACCTGTATCCCGGCGCAGAGGGGCGCAATTTATTCCGACCTCGCAAGACAGATTTTTTAAACAGGGGGACCGAAATCTATATCCCTAGACAAGAAATGTCACGTCAAACAGTAAAGAAATATTACTGTGGGGATGAAACCGAAAAACCCCAAACGGGTTGTCAGGATCACCTCTCCGTGCTAGTAGTTACTCGGATCCCAGCGAGGGGGGTTGGGGGGGCCCCTTTGGGGAAAAGTTTTTTTCCCGGGGCAAGTGGCCGAGTATGTCAGAAAAGATTTTCCAACTTCCGGAATTTTTGGCGTAGGGGAAAACCTAAACGAAAGGGGAGGTAGGGCCCGGGAAAACGCAAATTTGCCCGACAATATTACAACTGTACCCTTTTCAAAACATCAAGGAGGGCCCAACACTTCACTTCAGGATCTGGCGGGAAAAATTTTCCTGGGCAGAAAATACAATTTTTTTTGTTTCGGCGGGGCATCTAGAAGGTGCCCAGACGTCTAGCGGATCTTAGTCGGAGGAAATTTGCCCAACGAGTGGGGCTCAACAAGGACATTTTCGGGCTAGCCCGCGTTGGGGACCCCCCAATATAGCCTCTTTGCAAGAAGAAAAAAATTTAAAATTCCCAGGTTTACCTCTAGACCCGTTAGTGGCCCCGGAAGGAAAGATCGTTTACCCGGTTGGAACGAACCTCTCTCATAGCCCTTTCCCCCACTTGCACCATTCCCCGGCGGTCCCCCAAAGATCAGAGAAGACGGTGCAAAAGGGGAAACCCAGTATCCCCCTTTGGCCCAGGGGAAATGGTTTTCCCCTTTAGTGGAATGAGGAGGAAAAAAAACCCCCTCGAGCTACCATGAAAGCAAGGATTACCCGGGGCCAGATATCACCCGAACCCCGAACCTACACCCCCCGGGTGGGTCCTGAAGGACTCCCAAAAGCAAAGGGGTTTTCAATCAGGTTTTAGCCACACCAGGCCAGCAGAAAGGTTACTTCGGCGATTTATCAAAAATCTGGAGGGGGTTTTGTCTAGGGGCGGGAGATCTATGTGTTGGAGGGTTCCCCAACTACCAAGAATCCTAGATTTTTGCAGTGGGGTTTAACAAAGGGTTAAAACCAAGCACGCTTAAAGTCCCGGATTGCGGCCCTTAGTTCCTTTTTGGGGCTTTCCCTTTGGTTTCCCCCCTTGGATTATAAGATTTTGTAAAGGCTACCCCAAAGGTTTCGCCCCTATTAGGCAGTTAACTCCCCCTGGGGGTTTAAATTTAGTACTTAAGCATTTTTGGGGGTCTTAAGTTTTAACCAAGATATGCCCATTTCATATTGTACTTGGCTACGGGCCCTTTTTGGTAGCCATCACTACGGCCAAGAGGAAGGGGAGATTCGGGCCCTATAAATGAAACATCCAATTTGAAAATCAAAATGAATTTTAAAAATCCAAAAAATTCCCGGGCCTTTTTCCAAAAGTATGCCAACGCAAAAACAACCAGGAAATTATATTACCATCTTTTTTGACAAACTTCTAATAAAGGAAAAAAAACCCATTCGTGATGTTAACAACAGTTTTGGGCATTTGGGGCCCCCAAAACATGGAGATTAGATTTCCAACCTCTTTATTTTTTTCGGGGGGAAAAAAAGGTAAAAAATTCAAGGCTTCATACCAGATGGATAATCAAAGTCACTCAGATTTCGGCGACGGTTCTAGTCCCCCGGAAGGTTGAGGGCACACTCCACTAGAGCAATACGTTTTCCTGGGCCGGAAGCGGGGCCCCTCGGTGCCCAAAATTTCAGAGCCGAACGGGGCCCAAAATTTTAAACATTTTGAGACATACAGATTAGTGAAAATTTTGGGGTTTTCAACAACTCCCTTTTGGGTAGAAGGTGCCAGTAATCCCCCCCTAAGGAGGTTTTTTGGTATTTCCCGGGGTCTGCGGAGGACTCCGGGGAAACTGGATTACACCTACGGTAATTTTTTTTTCCAGGAGTCCACCCTGACAGCACGGGGTACTTCCCCCTTTTTGTGTATCTATAAAGTAATATGATGGATCTTTAAAAGTGTTATTTTCATGACCCAGGGTTTGGTATTGTTAACAGAGGAAGGGGGGTGGGGGGGCCTTTTAACTTTGTTGTTCCTGCCCCCGCAAGAGAAGGGGACCCTCCCAGGGTCTGTCAATGGACTCCCGGGAAAATTAATTACCGGTAGGTGTATACCTTTTTTTGTAATTTTTAAAATGAAAAAAAATTACAATATAATTTTGCCTAAAATACAAAGTAAGGGGTCTCTTTCACTTTAGCCGTTTTAGAGATCTCTTCAACTTGTTTAACTGTTCACAAAACGTGTTTTGACTGGGGGTGCCCAAACTTTTAGATCCACTCAAATTCTGTAAAATCTCCTGCAGGATGCCGCATGTTGAATGTTTTTTTTTTTCAATTTAGGCTACTTCCACGCGCATTTTTGCGATTTGATTTTCCGGGGCCCCCAAAACCTTTTTCTTTGATAAAACATTGCATTTGAAAACCTGTTTTGGGGCATATTTTTTTGGCAGGTTTTTGAGTGTGGATTGATGTTGATTTGTTGGCAGGTTTTTTGGGGGGATGCATGTTGAATTTTTGGCAGCGTTTTTGGGTGTGCATTTTCTGTGTGATTTTTTGGGGAGCGTTTTGGGGGGGGGGGGATTTCATGTGTGATTTGTTGGGAGCGTTTTTGGTTGCATTCATGTGTGTTTGTTTGGGAGCGTTTTGAGTGTGGATTGCATGTGTGATTTGTTTTCGCGTTTTTGGGTGTGCATTACATGTGTGATTTGTTGGCAGCTTTTTGGGTTGCATTACTGTGTATTTGTTGCCCTTTTTGGGGGTTTCATTACATTGTGATTTGTGGCAGCGTTTTTTTGGGGTGCATTACATGTGTGTTTTTTGGCACGGTTTTAGGTGTGCATTACATGTGTGATTTGTCTACAGTAATGTTTTTTATTTTTTTTTCGCCCAAAAACGCTGCAGGAATGCAGGCTCGATTTTAAGGGAAGCCTAGTGATACTGTCACTGTCACGGGGAGATGCTCCCCGGGGATTCACCTTATATATGCACAAGGCAGCTCACCCCGCCAGATATTAAAAGTATTTTTTCCTAAACTGTGCTGCCCCGGGGGGTTTGGGCAGCATGTTCACCTGTCATTTTATTTAAAAAAAAAAAAAAAACTGCAGTTCCAAATTTTAGTCAACGCGTGTGAAAAATTTTTTTGAAATCTCATAGTTTTGCGTGCCCTTTAAAAAACCTTTTTTAAATTTTTAAAACAAAAAAAACCCCCAAAAAAAAAGCTCATGTAACCAGCCTTTAAAATTCATTTTATTTATATTTTTTTAATTATTTTTTGTTTTATTTTACATAGCTCGAGTCCAGCCCGTACACCCCTCTATTTCCCCTTTCTTCTTTAGGAAAAATATTAGAAGGGGGCATAGGGTCACACCACATGGTCATCTTCAAAACGCTTGGACTGTAAAAAAGAAACGGATTTTTTTACTTTGGGGTTTGCATTTTTTATAGAAGGTTCCCCAAAAAGGGTCTGCCTTAAACCTGTGTAGATTCCTGGAATGTATGTAAGTGTTTAATATACTACCGATTGCCGGGTTTCCACTCCGACCCCTTTTCTTCCTATTCCCAGTTCAGACCCACGGGTCACACTGGGCTTGTGTGTGACCCGGAAGTGGTTTTAGGCCGGGGGTCAGACATCGGGAAACCATATGAGTTCGCACCTCAACCCCCAGCAAAAACCCGCGTAGTTGCGGCTGATGAAATCTTGCACCGACCCCCTGTTCGAGGCCAGGGGCGTGTGGTTTGGGTGGAGACCGGCGAGTTTATCGCGGGGCTGACCGGGCCTTGGGTAAAAGGCCCCTGTTAACATAGCGAGATCGCTAGCGAGATGCTGAAACGTCATCGATTTTGACGTAGCAGCGCCCTTTGCCAGCGTTCGCTTAGGTGCACTCAGCGACGATCAGCCCCCCGCTTTTGTCGCTAAATTTCCCGGGCCCAATTTTTTTTGTCGCTGGTTCCTGTTGCCGGCGATCGTGCGTGTGACGGCGGGAGACCCAAAGCTGAGCGGGAAACCCAAAGGTAAAAAGGGGTTTCCAGCGGGGGGCCCCTGGAAACCCGATGGTACTTGATCCCACGGCTTGTGCAGGGAGCTGGTAACCAAGGTACACAGGGGTTTTACAAAGCCCCTTTGGAAACCCGATTGTCCCTTTGGGTTTTACCAGCTCCTGCCAAGCCTGGAATCTAAGACACGCGGGAAACTAAGCAACTGCGTCGCTTTTCCCCGCTATCCTGTTCTGATCGTGCTAGAGCGCCTGTTTGGCAGCTCAGCAGGATCATTAGCGACACGCAGCGATCCCGACAAGTGCAACGTTGTCGGGGGCCTGTGTGTCGCTATGTGTAACGGGGCCCTTAGTTAAAAAGGTTTTTTTTTTCTTTTTTTTTGCGTTTTTTTTTTCTGCAGCAAAACCTGATCTCAGGCAGGGAAAAAAGCTGCAGCTGTTTTTCTTGCAGGTTTTTCCCGCGGTTTTGATGTGTTTTTTTTTTTGGGTGGGGGCGGCGCCTGGAATGCTAGATTTTTTCTTTTTCTGCTGAATAGTTTTAAATTGAAAAAAAATCCTATTCAATGAATAAGGTTTTGGCACAAAAAAAACTGGGAAAAACCGATAATTGGTTTTTTTTGCACTTTTTTACCACCTATTTAAGTCAGTGGGGGGAAAAAAACCCGAAAAAAATTTTGCCAAAACGCCTAGGTGAATTCGCCCTTTCGGTAAGTCCATAAAATGTCCTTAACGAGGCCCCATGACTTACTTCCCTATACATAAAAAAACGAGACGAAAAATTTAGTAATCTCAGTAAAACAAATCAAAGCACGTGGAAAATTTGGAAACAGCAATCGGGGAAATTATTTAAAATATTTACATTAATACACCTGTACCCAGGTTTGGCATGACAAATTATAGGGGAATGTTCTTAATTTTTAACTTTTGGAGCAAAAAAAACAATAGACCCTTGTAAACCCCAGAGCATGTATAAGATGAAGAATTTGCTGTAAAAAAGGGCTCATGAAAAAACCCAAAAGTCATTTTTTCCTTTACCAATCCCTTTCCGATCCCTTTACTCCTTGTGGGTTTTTGAATCAATTTTGTCATCACTAGCGTAAGTGTTTTTTTGCGGATTGGTAAGGCTGTTACTTTTTTTTTGGGGTCTGTTATTTTTTTTTTTGTAAGGGGGTAGACAACCCATTTTCCTTTCCCCTTAAAAATGGGGTTCCTATATACCAAAATTCCAACATATTATGTGCAGCAGCATTTTCCTCCCCCCCCCAAAACCCCATCCTTGCTCGGAATTTTTTTTATTTTCCCCCCCCAGCTGGGCCGTGTGTTTATATCAAACTGTTTCAGGATATTTCAGGTGTTTCTTCCCGGACAAATTGCCCCTCATAAACATAGAAATAGCAGTGCTGCTGTAATCCCCCCACTACCACTTAATAAAGCGCGGGGGTAAATTTCCCGTTTTTATACTTTATTTTTTACATTAGATGCCCCAGTTTTGGGGGTTTTGTAAAAATTGTTTTTATATATTTTATGGGCACTAAACGAATAAAGAATTAAAAGCAAAAAAATTTTAAAAAAATTTTTGCTTTTTCCTTTTTTTTTTTTTCTCCCCCTTCCCTATGTAAAAATGTTTGTTCAGGGAAAACAGGACTAGCTTAATGTATTTTTGCTCATTTTTTTTGGGGTTTTTTTATTTTTTACCCTTTTTTCCTGCGAAAAGATATTCCTTAATTGAATTTTTTTTTCATAAACTGATTTTTTTTTTCAGGGCCAATTTGGTAACAGTGTCAAATAGGATAAAAACCCCAAAAACCCGCATCCATTTTTATATAACCCAGTCAAACAATTAGAGTACCGTTATCTTTTCCTGAAGAGGGGGTGTTGAAAAGGGCATTTTTTGGCACAATGTCTCCCAGAGTTTTGAAGCCAAAAAACGGGGGGACCT
Source organism: Oophaga sylvatica (assembly GCA_033576555.1). Lineage (NCBI taxonomy): Eukaryota > Metazoa > Chordata > Amphibia > Anura > Dendrobatidae > Oophaga > Oophaga sylvatica. The sequence continues at coordinate 44,447,458 of JARQOD010000002.1, read as the reverse complement.
CAAAGAAGCCCCCAAGGGGAGAAGAAGGGCCCTTTGGGGCCGGGAAATGGATTGTGAATGGGGGGGGGTAAAAAGGGGCTCAATGAAAAGGGATTGAAGAAACGAAGGAAAAGGGCGCACAAATTTTTTTTGTGGATCTTGACTTTGCCCCTTTGGTGATAAGCAGGAGTCTAGGGGTCCTAAAGCTCAACTGTTAGAAAATATCGCAACGGAAAAGGCTGCACTATTCATGGCGGATCTGTCCCTCATTAGAAATGATTTCCTGTAAGGCGACCTGGCGGAAGGATAGAGCAGTACCCTTTTTTAAAAACTGGAGGTAGATTTCCGACTACCATTTACCCCCTAAAAAACAAGCAGCTATGGATCGTGGCACCATTTATCCCTAGTTGCAAAACTAAAAAATTTTGGGCAACCCCAAAAGATTTAAAATAAAGGCGGAAAAACATATCCCAAGGGGCGGGCTTTTCCCATTATTTCAGAAAAAAAAATCCTTACTTAAATTTTCAAAAATGAAATTTTAATAAGGGATCCCCTGTGGCCCCAAGGACGCATGGGTTCCCCCCCTCTGGAAAACACTGGAACATTGAAGTAATTTGACACCGGTTCCCGGCCCGCCTCCTTCACAGCCCCATGTCATTAATTTTTACAGTGGGGGCCCTGAAAGAGGGTCTCCTTTTGGGAGCCCCCCGTCACTTTATCGCTGTCATATTGTTGTAGCACCACATGTATTTTTTAGCTTCCCTTCTCACCAAGGGGGAAGATTTTACCTTGTGATAGTTTTGAGGTACAAGAGGGCTCCAGTCCTGATGGCAATCATTTCTATGATGGCAATGGGAAAAGGGGACCTTTTTAGTGTCCAGTCAAAAATCATGTCCCAAAACCGCCCCGGGGTTTTTCGGCAAAAACATAGACTAAATTTTTGAAAAATTCTTAACCCTTCATTAGTTTTTGCTAAAAAAAATGTTGAAGAGGCTCGTCTTGTCAAAAAATTTTGGAATTGCGCTTGTATTCAGTGGTAATTGATTAAAACTTTCTTTTCAAAGCGGGGTGTATCACTTTTGCGGCACTGTCGTGTGGCCCGTGGGGTTATTTTTTGGCACTGTTTTGGGTCCGTTTTAAAAACATTTTTGTGCATGTGTGAAGAAAACAATCCGCCAAACGGACGCCCGGGATCCCCAGAGGGGCCCCGTCGCTTCACTCAAAGGGAAAGGCCGTCGGGAAAATAGTTTTTTGGGGATTCAGACGAAAACCCTGACTGGTGCTGGCGTACTCTTCTGTTAATGTACCCCCTTTACAGTAATGTAAATGTGTTTTTTTCAGAACACACTGTCCGTGAATGACAAGCCTTCTAAAAGGGGTGGGCAGGGGCCCAATTGAGAACGTGATGTTGTGGAGGACCAAACCAATCGGCGAAATTAATTCTTTTCTTATTAACATTGCCCAAAAATTACAGTTAATTTTAATATGAAGAATATTTATCATGTATTTTTAAACAGAACAAATTTGCTGACCCCCCCCCCCCCCCCCTGTAACCATGGACCCTACACCCCCCCTGTACAATTTTGTCCCACACAGCCCCTTTTTCAGTATGAGCACACACAGCCCCCTAATACACATGACCCCCCACAAAAGCCTTATACAGCAGACCCCCCAAAACCCCCCTTTTATTACAGTTGATCCCAACAACCCCTATATATATCCCTGACACCCAAAAACCCCCTATATACGCATAGCCCCCACACAACCCCCTATATACGACATCACCCACATACACATACCCATTACAGCAGAGCCCCCCAAAACCCCCCTTTAATCAGTATGCCCCACAAACCCCTATAACGTTGCCCCCCACACAACTTCCCTATTACACAGGGCCCCCCACAAAACCCCCCTATACAGACATACATCCCACATAAACAAACCCCCAACCACCCCATAACTCCCTTGTTCCCATTCCCCCAACCTCCTACCATCTTTGTGTGTGCCCTGCGGCTCCGCCAGCAGGTCCATTAGTGACATCATGGTGTTTTCTGTCCAGTAGCACAAGCTGAATGGTGGAGCAAAGAGCCGGCGCTCCCTCATTCACCTTTTAATGCACCGTTACTTGCGTATGCAGATTGGGGAACTGGAGGGGGCCACATAGAGCGGCGCCCAGGCATATTTTCAGCTCTTTGGCTGTCCCAGACCGAATTGGAATACCAAGGGCCGGTTTTGCCCGATCCTGCACTTTGCCTGGGTCTGCTCCATTGGTCATTTGATGGAAAAACAAAAATTTTTGGGGGGCATAGAAGGAGGGAAGGAAAGAGACAGAAACGGATATTGGCTTAATCGGGAAGGGTTAAAATGTAAAGAGCTGTCAGAAGCTCTGTGTTTTTCTCTCTCAGGACGTCCTCCCGTCAGCTCCCATCAGTCTTGTGATTGATGTCTATAGCTGATGCAGAAAACGAAATTATCGACGCTGATTTCTAAGATTAATTGAATTCAACTTGTCTGTATTGTTAACTGAAGTGTGCAGAACTGAAGGAGTAAAACCCATTATTGCCCGCTCATTAGGTTTTTTTCACGTTCCTTGCTGTGCTCGATAAAATTCACCGACCTGGATAACTGCAAGGGCTCTTTCCTTGCACTGGTGGCCTTTTTGCTGAGGGCATACAGTTTGTTGTTAGGTTTGCTTATTTTGCTGTTATTACAGAAGATGCTGAGAAAATAGTTGTGAAAAAATTTGGGAGAAGGTGCGCCTGGGCCGCTGACGGATTTGGGGAAATTTTTTGACTCACAACCAGCGGGTGTTTTTTAGTGCTATTAAATATTGGTGCAGGGATCGATTAAAGGGCCAATTCAGGATTTACAAGAGCGCAACATGTCAATGATTTGGGAGCTTTGGGAGATATTGGCACCATGGACCAGTCTATTAGTCAGGTTGAGGCAAAAACATGAAAGTATAGCATGTGTGAGTATTAAATGGGTTGTCCATGAGTTGCCTCCTGGCTTCCTTCTTGCCTGGGACATTTTGCTCCTGATTGATTACAGTTCTGATCATTGTTGTGCCGCTGATCCAAACATTGCTCTCCGATGTACGACCAGAGACAGCACCGAGCATCGCGGGTACGAAGCCTCCCATATTAAGCCATCTGAACAGCTGCACAGCTCTGCTTACAAGCTCTATAACAACGAGCTTTAAGTGCTGCGTTCCTTTGCCGAGGGGAATGGGAACCACCACGATTGGTTTGTAAATAGCAGCTGAGAGTGCAGAGGATTTGTTTAAAAAAGAGCACTGTTCAGTTTTAGCCATATAAGATGATTATTACAACGTGATTGTCCAGTCAGGAAAATTTTATTTTGGGATCCCCGGTTAAGACCAAACCCTTCTAACAAAACAGGGAGAAACCCTATAAAAGATATATGGATAATTTCTAGTACCACAGGGGTGAAAAAGAAATGCAAATCTCCCTAGAAATTTCCCAAAAAGTATATCCTGCAGGAAACACACATCCTAGCCTGAGATTGTATCCCTGATATCCAGTCATGTCAATCAAAGTCACAGTAGAATGGTGTGCACTCAGGTAAAAGAAAATGAGGTGCTGGTGAATTGGACCGAAATGGTACCAATAAGTATAATAGAATAAGGTTCACCCCCACACAAAGGTTGATAATCATTGCAAAAAAAGGGTTTTGTTTAAATTTAACAAATTCAATCCATAAAGAGATAAGTGATAGTGCCATATGGATTAATTGTACAATATACTGGTACCCCCAAATTTCGGCCCCTCCCGGGCCTTACCCCATGGTAACTAAAGAGACAAAAATTACAGTGTGAGATACATATATACAGTGACAAAGTACATTTATATAAGTATGTACAATATAATGAGAACGGGTTGAAAAGTATATAGATATTAGCTAATATATGATTAATATTTATATATTTAAATCTAACCAGAAAACTGAATCTAGGTAGAGATATCATTCTATTTATCGGTATAGAGCTAATTAATTGTCTGTATCAAAAATATATAAAGCACAGTCATTAATAAACAAAGAGATCAAATGTCGATTTACCTTAATAGTATAAGTACAGAAAGAGAACTGGGACAGAAGGATAGTAAAGGGTTCCTGATAACACAATATGCTGTAATAATGTTAAAATCAGATATTTAATAATGGAACAAGATAACCTATTGTAGGCATAACATCATCAATTCAGTTTTTACCGTGTGTAACCAAGGAAAGTCAGGGTGTATCCTGAACGTGGACAGGGATTATCCTGAGTAGGATGCCAATAGCCTATATATGGGATATACTATATTATAGTAGTAAAAAAAGATATGCCAGAGGAGATCTCAGAAAATGTGGAGTGCGTCATACCTTGACACTTAGTCAATTTGGGTGGCGGCGTTCCAAGTGTCCTGCCTAATGAAGCAGCTTAGTGTGTACAGCCTGTTTAGGTAATATAGAGGCTTGTTAGGTATCAGGTTTGGATTTGAAAGTGCGCTGACATAGCCATACATAAAGGAGTAATGAGACATACCCAAGGAAGATGCTGTGGTCGGTTTACAGGCGGCGCTCCCGCGCCTGCCTTGTGCTGAATGTCCAGACCACCCTGTGAAGTTGTAGGGGATTTTATAAGCGGCGCCATGTGACGCCGGACCGGATGTGCGTCATCCGGACCGGAAGTGACGCGGCGCTCGCTGTATGTCATGCGCAATAGTAATGGTAGTCGCCATTTTGTTGGTGGGAATAAAATGACTCACTGTGTGTGAATGATACGGCCTGGGCATGCGCTGTGGCACAGGCAGCCGCCATATTGTATGTGGAAACACAGAATTAAATGCTAAAGATGATCGAATTAGTGCATTGGCAATGGTAAAGCATCACAAGAGGGGGAGAGAAAAGAAGGGGCTATATTTTGGGCAAGAGACATGAATGTATAATTTGGTATATATTAAATATATAATGGAGGTATAGGGGTAGCTGGAGACTAATAGAGAATATGGGAGATGTAATGTTGTATCTATGGTATAGATAAGGAAAGGAAAAGAGTATATAGGGAAAAATAAAGCTAAAAAAGCTAAAAAAAGGGGACTAGAAAAAAGGGGGGGGTTTGACATTTGATCTCTTTGTTTATTAATGACTGTGCTTTAGTATATTTTGATACAGACAATAATTAGCTCTATACCGATAAATAGAATGATATCTCTACTAGATTCAGTTTTCTGGTTAGATTTCATATATAAATATTAATCATATATTAGCTAATATCTATATACTTTTCAATCCGTTCTCATTATATTGTACATACTGTATATAAATGTACTTTGTCACTGTATATATGTATCTCACACTGTAATTTTTTTTCTCTTCTAGTTACCCATGAGTAAGGCCGGGAGGGGCCGAAACGTTGGGTACCAGTATATTGTACAATTATCCCATATGGCACTATCACTTATCTCTTTACTGGATTGAATATTGTTCAATAAAACAAACCCTTTTTTTGCATGATTATCAACCTTTGTGTGCGGTGAACCTTATTCTACTTATGTCAATCATGTCAGCAGTATTGTAGACTGAACCAACGTGGATGCCGGTGCTAGCTATGTCGTATGTAGGACATAAGGTCCACTCTCACGGCAGCGCAGTGATACCTGCGGGAGCGATTACCTCCTGTCAGTGTGTCGCCGCCGGCCGGGTAGAGCAGTCACATCGCCCCAAAGTGGCTGTACACGTGAGATCGCCGTGGGACAAATCGGTATTAAATGGACTACGGTGGAAAGGTGAGTATATGTTGGTTTCTTATTTTTGATTGGTTGCAGGAGACGCGGGTGTCGGTGATTAGTTGTTCGGTGAGTATGTATTTTGTTTATGAATTTGTATGTAATTTTGTAACTGTTTTGATTTTCTTTTTTTTACAATTGAACACAGGTGTCGGATGATGAGACTATTCACCCATCATCGGCTCATTCACTCTCTGCTATATGTGACATAGCCGGATGGGAGTAGTAGTCCCATCAGACGACGCCTAAGTACAATCACTATAGACTGTTGCATGGGTACACACAGACAGACAGACAGGCGCGCACATATTCTCCGGCCACACACTCTTCCTCTTTCTGACATAATTTCCTTTGACAATTCTCAGCGTTTTTGGCAGCAAATCTTTTAGGGTACAGTGGGTACGGAAGTATTCAGACCCTTTTAAATTTTTCACTCTTTGTTTCATTGCAGCCATTTGGTAAATTCAAAAAAGTTCATTTTTTTCCTCATTAATGTCACTCTGCACCCCATCTTTACTGAAAAAAACAGAATGTAGAAATGTCCTCTTTGTGAAATACTTCTTGCCAGGCACCCCAGGAGTTACAGCCGATCACTGGGGGTCTTAATAGTTCAGATTATTTTTCTTCTCCACGTTTTTAATTCTCACTTGCTCTTCTATGTGCGTGATCCCGTCTGCATCGTGCCCCATTTCTGTCTTTACATGCTATTGTTTCCCATAATGTCATCGCGATCTGACAATGTTTTTCGTACTTTCCACACATGTTCTATATTTGGTAGATATTTTTGCTGTTATTAATTAAATCTCTAATGAATTCTTTCTAATGGCGATGTGCGTCCTGCCCCGCGTGAGACGCATCTGAACATACGCCTGACATCCCCATTAAAAAGCAATTACATGCTAAGTATTTTGACATTGGCTGCTGATTTGCAAATCCACGATTGATGAAATGTCACAAGACTTGACATGTAATTGTCAGGATTTACGGCTCTTCGCTATTTGCAGCGTGTAGATAAGTGACTAATGAGCAAACACAGAGCAATTCTCCTGTGTCTGTTTTACCCTTTTATCTAATGGGAAAGAAGAAGCAGAATGTGATCCGTAGCTCGGTGTGAACACCGCAAACCTTACAGTAGGAGACTGAGAATTCGCACTTAAGGCAATTTTTTTTTTTTAATGAGAAATATATTCTGCTGTCTCCAATATCAGGGCATTAAGGGTAAATTCTCACGCCACAGATTTTGTTATGAAAATTTCCGTTTCTGAAAGTCGGTACCATTCCCTAAATGGGAACATGTTTCAGATGAATGCTACAGTCCACAACTTTCCTCAACAAAATCTGCAGCAAATGCACAATGTGTGATCATTTCATAGGAACTATAGCTTTGGACTGACCAATATTACTGAAGTGTACGTCACCTTCACAAAATGACTGTTCAGACCAAGCACAGGCGCTCATGTACCCCTGCCATGTCCAATCACAATGCAAATCAAGTAGGTGGGAACGTGGCCTGATTTGTTTGGCCACACCAAGGGTGCACTGACCGCCCGTGTGCAAATTCAATATGGTAAAATGCTTTTCCAGTTTCAATATTTAATACCGCAGAGGCGTGACAACAATAACAAAATCACCATTGCTTACACCCTGCCTCTCCACAACTTCAGTATGTGACCACTGCAGCCAATCACTGGGCCCAGCAATCTCGTGCCATCTACCTCTACCAGCATGACCAATGGGCCTAGTGATTGGCTGCAGCGGTCACGTGCTGTAGCTGTGATGACACTATTGCAACGTGTCAACAAAGACCGCTGGCAACAAAGGCACATCTGTGTCTTGGTATTAAGATGTTTAGCGTTCCTGAGCCTGGCTTGCCTGCAGCCTCCAGGACTTCTGCTACCTGTTCCTGGTCTCCTATCTGCCTGCGTGCTCCTGTACCTCTGCTATCTGTCTTGGTCTCTGGTCTGCTTCTGTCTCCAGGACCTGTGCTTCCTGTTCCCTGTCTCCTGTTCCGCCTGCAGTCTCCAGGACCTCTGCTATCTGTTCCCTGTCTCCTGTCCACCTGCTGTCTCCAGGACCTCTGCTACCTGTTCCCTGTCTCCTGTCCACCTGCTGTCTCCAGGACCTCTGCTTCGTTTTTCCTGTCTCCTGTCCACCTGCTGTCTCCAGGACCTCTGCTACCTGTTCCTTGTCTCCTGTTCCGCTTTCTGTCTCCAGGACCTCTGCTACCTTTTTCCTGTCTCCTGTCCACCTGCTGCCTCCAGGACCTCTGCTACCTGTTCCTGTCTCCTGTTCCGCTTGCTGTCTCCAGGACCTCTGCTACCTTTTTCCTGTCTCCTGTCCACCTGCTGCCTCCAGGACCTCTGCTACCTGTTCCCTGTCTCCTGTTCCACCTGCTGTCTCCAGGACCTCTGCTACCTTTTTCCTGTCTCCTGTCCACCTGCTGTCTCCAGGACCCCTGCTACCTTTTTCCTGTCTCCTGTCCACCTGCTGCCTCCAGGACCTCTTCTACCTGTTCCCTGTCTCCTGTTCCGCTTGCTGTCTCCAGGAACTCTGCTACCTGTTCCCTGTCTCCTGTTCCGCTTGCTGTCTCCAGGACCTCTGCTATATGTTCCCGATCTCCTGTCCATCTGCAGCCTCCAGGACCTCTGCTACCTGTTCCCGGTCTCCGGTGCACCTGCGCGCTCCTGTACCTCTGCTATCTGTTCCCGGTCTCCGGTCCACCTGCGGTCTCCATGACTTCCGCTACCCATTCCCGGTCTGCTGTCTGCCTGCAGCCTCCAGGATTTCTGCTACCTATTCCATTCTCCTGTTTGCCTGTTGTCTCCTGTACCTTTGCTACCTGTTTCCCATGTGCCTCACCTGCTTGCTGCACTGACACCCGTGTGCCCTCCTGGACCTTGTGGCCTAACACCTGTGAAGTGTAAAAATCCATTGGCGAACCCCTTTCAATTTTGAAATCAGAAAACCCCTGGCAGGGAAGCTGTGCGAAGTGTAGTGGTCAACCTTCTGGTAAAGATAATGCAAATGTAATACCAACATTGCGTGTCTTTTCTAGCTAAGCAATCCATCGATAGTGTAAAGAGCAGAAACTTTGTATTTTTAGCGCCCCCATGTGGTCATGGCTTAGCTGATAAGATTTTTTTAAATAAAATACTCCAGTTTTACATTGACCCGGAATACTCTTAACTCTTGTCCATTACTGTCTGCACGGCCTCTTTGTCATTTTCTGAATTTTCTACTTTTATTATACAAGTTGAAAACAGCTGCCGGTACATGTGCAAAGGCAAATACCCCATGTGTCAGAGCGATTATTGTCATATTTCCTCCTGTTTGTACGTTTTCTGCTCCGGCATCCTCATTCTCTGGAAGCCGGGGCTCCTCCAACATTGTAATTACGCTGATTATAAAGTTTCTTCCTGGGCTTTGAAATCTCTTTGAAAAATGGACATTACTAACTGATATGAAGGGAGCGGCACCCCACAGCCTCTAATCTTCTGTTTTTGATCTTTTGGATGTAAAAATGAACCATGAAAAATTATGTGAAAGATTATTCTGCAGAAAATGGACTGAATTAGAGAGTAGGAAGTTGATATATGAGTCAGGTGGGTTGGGCAAGGACTTAAAGGGAACCTGTCACCAGATTTGGCCGATACGAGTCACGGCACCACCTTTCAGGGCCGATATACAGCATTCTTTAATGTTGTGTGTAAGCCCCAACCCGACCTGTGAGAGAAGAAAGAGAGCTTTTATTATACACGCCTGCAGGGTGTTCCGGTCCGAGGTGTGTTTCTCTTCTTGGTCCGGCGCCTCCCATCTTTTTGTGATGCCGCCCTCCTTGGTTCGCGTGGATGATGTGTCCCTATGTCATCCACAGAAGTCTGCTTGGCATCGTGCTCCTGCGTAGGCGTACTGATCTGCCCTATTGAGGGCAGAGGAAAGTACTGCAATGCGAAGGCGCCGTGAAAGGTCACAGAGCCCCAGCGCCTGCGCACTCCAGTACTGTGCTCTGCGCTCAACAGGGCAGATCAGTACGCCTGCGCAGGAGCACGATGTCTAGGAGACTTCTGTGAATGACGCAGGGACGCGTCATCTACACAAACTAAGGAGGAGGACGGGGATCATAAGAAGATGGGAGGCGCCGGACCAAGAACATTGACACCCTCAGACCGGACCACCCTGCTGGGGATTATAATAAGTTATTTTTCTTTTACAGGTCGGGTTGAATAGAATGCGCTATATCGGCCCTTAAAGGTGGTGGCCTCATATCAGCCAAACCTGGTGACAGGTTCCCTTTAAAGAGGTTGTCTGGTCAAAACCGGTAAGTCTGTAGTCGCTCTGTGTGACTGCAGACTTGTGAATCCCCCCAGCGCACGCACTGTGCTTTGCAGGGATTCGCTGGATTCAGACTTTGGAATGGAGGATATGTATGAGTTATACATTCTCCCGAGCAGTGGGCACGGCCTTACTCCTCTAGTTGGACGCACCCACTGGCCTGCTCCGTCACTGTACGGGGTGCGGCCTTGACGCGATACAAGTGTAAGGAGCGAGGCCACTCCTACTTGCGGGGGGTATGTATAACTCATACATATCCTCCTTTCCTGGGTCTGAAACTCGCGACTCCCCGCAGCGCACAGTGCAAGTCCTGGGGGGACACAGAGTGACTGCAGACTTATCGATTTTGACCGGACAACCACTTTGAAGGGAATTTGTCAGCAGGTTGTGGCTATGTAAGCTGAAGACAACAGGAGATAGAGGCTCAAACACAGAATTCAGGGATGTGTCACTTGTCAAACTGCTGCTGTTGTTTACTAACTGTGAATGATTTATCACTAAGAGTTTATTATTGCTGGACTACATCAGTCCGGCAATGCCCCTCCTGTGATAAGCAGCTCACTGTCTACAGACTTTGTATGTGGAGAGCCTTGTGTGGGCGGGGGCAGCTTCCTCAGCTCTGCTTCATTCTAGCCCTAACACTCTGATTATGTGTAAACGGCTGCACCCAGTAATCTAAGTGATACATCGTTGGATTCAGTTTCGCTTTGCCTACATCAGGCTGCTCTCAGGTGAGGTAGCAAAAACCTGCGGACAGATTCCCTTTAAGCCTATTGAACGGATAATGGCATACCCTCCTGCCCAACATGGGATGGCTTACCCGTTAGCAGGCTTCACATGTCTGGAGGTCCAGACCTCACGACTGGGATTTATTTGGGTGGAGCTAATCAATTATTTTGTGAACGGGAAAAATGTTTTTTAGACTGAATTTCTGTATTAAGCCCAGGTTGCTCTTCAGAATGTCTCGAAGAAAACCACATTTTGCATCCTGTGTAGCACACCCAACCGGACTGAGGAATCACGCTCACCTGTTACACATGTAGGCTCTGTGCACACTGCGGGGGGAAACTTGCCAACATGACTCCACCATGTGCCATTGTATAAAGGGAACCTGCCACCAGGTTTCCCCAATATGAAATATGGCCACCTCCTTTACGTCCTTTTTTACGGTATTTTAGTAAGTCCATCAGCAGGGCAGGGAGAAGTGCACCTGCGTGATTGAGGACACTGTTTACGAAGTAGGACACGTCATCCACATGAAGGAGGACGACGTTTGTGATGAGAGAGGAGGCGCTGAATCAACACCAAAGATGCTCATGGTACCGCAACGTATGGGTGTATAATAAAAGGTATTTTTGGCTGTGCAGAGGGGATTGAGGACTTATATACAGATTACTAGAATACTGTAAAAGAGGCATTAAAGGTGGTGGCTGTAGTTTATATTGGGAAAACCTGGTGTACTCAATATCACCCATTGACTCCAATTGTAAAAATATCATACAGCGCAATATACTTTTATATTGCCCAATATAAAGGAAAGCTATAGCCCGCACAATGGAAAAAAATGTATAACAAAAGGTCAGATCTGGCTAATAGAGCCCTATAAATATGCTTGACGTTTATGACGCAGTGTACACAGAGCCTGACGTTTATCTTTTTGTAACGCACTTTTGGGTAACCATATATCTTTTGGAGGGTAAGGCCACAAGCGTCTTTACCCTCAAAGTAAAAAAAACAAAAAAACACTTGATTTTTGCAGAGGAACTGTTGTTTCACCTGTAAAACTGCACAGCTGATTTTAAAGAGAATTGTTCAGCAGGATTTTGCTATGTAATCTGTGTGCAGCATGATGTAGGTGCAGAGACCCCAACTAAAGAGATGCTTCACTTACTGGGCTGCTTGCTGCAGTTTTGATAAGATTCCTATTTTCTCTGCTGTAAATGTAGCAGTGCTCTGAATACTGAGCTCTGTCTAACCCCGCCCACACGCCTGATTGGCAGCTTCCTGTGTACACTGTACATTGTCAGCAAGCTGCCAATCATTGTTGGGGGCGAGGTTACACAGATTAGCTGCACTGCCTGGCACAAGACACTTAGTCCTCTATTAATAATCTCCTGATGATAAAACACTGATTGTTTTGAAACTACAGCACACCTCTCTGGAATTGGGGTCTCTGACGCTACATTACACTGCTCTCAGATTAAATGGAAAAAACCTGCTGATAGATTCCCCTAAATAGCCATAAAGTTTTGCAGGTAAAACATCTGTTTCCCTCAAATTCAAGCCAACATTTGGCAAGCAATTAGTTGTGTTTGTTGTCGGGCATCAGTCTTTTTTTTTTTTTTTTCTTCTCCTTTGGTCAGAGAATTGTAGCAGCTTTGCTATTCCAGCCAGTAAAAAAAAAAACACCTCAATACTGGACTTGCCAACTATCGACTGGCGGCAATATGGTTGATGTGTCAACTGCCACCACAGTCGTCTATTAGTCGTGCGCCATCCGTGGGCAGTCGTGGGCAGTTGTACACTGTCTGTTCTTGATTATTTTAATGGGCAGGATAAGTTTTTTTTTTTCCTTAATTTTTCTTTTTTGCGTATGGGAAAGTGACTGATAAAAATCGAATCCGCACACAGATGAAATCGGTCTTTTTTTAATATTATAAAAATCCCTGATGGCTTAATTGGGTTTAATATTTTTTTCCTCATTTTAAGAAATATTCTGCTTACATTACTTTTTTTTTTTTTTTTTTAACTAGTGAACCCATCTTCCCACACCCTCCCCCCAAACAGTCTATTTTTTACCATTTTCTCCATTTAGAGATTTTGTCCTACCACATTGTGGTCTCTGTGGGATCTACTGTTTTACATGATGTATTTCTTGTTTGTTTAGATTTTGGGCTTTGAGCAGCTTGTTCCATAGTTATTTCTTTTGCTTTTCTGTATTTTCCCGACAGAATCGGATCCTTCTGATCAGTACGGTATTTTGTTTGCATATTTGACATTTTGTTTGCATATTTGACAAGTGGAAAAAAATTTACCTGGACACAATGAAAAGAAAAAAAACAAACGCCAGATTTAATGACCCATTACACGACCTATTATACTCCCATATTGGATGCGCGGGGCGGATTTTAGATGATCTTTATTCCACATTCTATTTTATCTGGGCCTTGCTAGTGTTTATATGAAGTTCACCCTTTTCCCTGTGGGAAGGAAGACCTATAATCTCCGTGTACGCTGCCGAGCGCGCCTTGTGAAGAGCACTGAGCTGTGTCCTATAATTGGTCCCGTAAGGTATCATTGTCAGGTAAGTTCAAACAGCCTTACCGGGAGAGATCAGAATGTAAGTGGTCTGGCTAATAAAATAATGGCAGTCTAGAGGTCTGTAATTCCTTCATGGATTAGATACGTGATCTTTTTCTGGCACAGAGTTCAAAACCCTCTCCCCTTACTATGTGTAATTTGACTGCAGTCAAGCATGGGCTTGTTGACAGCTGTTTGCTTGTAGTCTCCTGTGTAGCTGGAAAGGTAGACTGCTACCTTTTTATTCCAGCTCAGCGGGGTATTCTCACACCACTTTCAACTTTTTTTTTTTCTTTAAATGTCCATTTACTTATATTACTAAGCTTCACTGATTTAACCTATTTGCAAAAGAGAAGGTGGTAAAGAATATCACAGCTATAAAGGTACAATGCCGTTCCTGTTAATCTGGCACTATACGTGAAACATTCTGGATATTCAGGTCGTCCTAAATAAGTAAAACTTACTCATAATTCCTCATTCAGACATCAGGTTTTTTTAGGGAAAAAAAAGGTCGACTTACATCACTGATTCTGTATACAGAGAGGAAGAGGATTTGAGCTCCATAGCACCACCGGTTGGAAGCAACGATCCCACAACTCACTATCTACCCTTTAATAACGAGTCTTGCAATATGACTTAGGATAAAAGCCAAAACAGAATCTCAATTTACAGACACAGTGTTTTGAGGTTTTGCCCCTCGTCAGTGCAAAGCATGAGACCTGATTTGGCTCTGGACTGAGGTCTAAGGCTAAGTGCACACGTTCAGGAATATTTGCGTTTTTTTCGCGGGAAAAAAGTGTCAAAAACGCATGTATTAAGCATCCTATCATTTAGAATGAATTCCGCAATTTTTGTGCACATGGTGCGTTTTTTTCCGCAAAAAAAACGCATCGCGGAAAATCTAGCAGCATGTCCATTAATTTTGCGGATTTCTAGCGTTTTTCCCGCTTTATTATTGACCTAGAAAGTTCAGGAAAAAATCGCGGTAAAAACGCATCAAAACCGCGCAAAAAACGCACCAAAAACACGCAAAATCCGCGCAAAAAAAGCACGTTTTTGCCGCGAAAAAAGTCTGGTTTTGCTCAGGAATATTCTGCAAACATTCTGCAAACGTCGTGTGCACTTAGCCTAAGGGGTGACGTTTCTCCTTGTGGAGAGTGACATACCGGCTCTGGCATGCCAATGTAAGGAGGCTTATTCGCCGTGCAATGCTCCTCTGGGAGATTTAATATGCAAATTTCCACTTCAGAGAGGAAGAGGACTTGAACTCTATAGCGCCACCTGTTGGAAGTAGCGATCCTATAAGTCATCATCGACCCTTTAACGAGTCTTGCAATATAAAATGGCATAAAAGCCAAAACAAGCTTGATTTGTAGACAGTGTTTCGGGGTATTCTGATCAGTTTTTCAACAGATTTTCATCAGTTTTTTGGACAAATTAGAAAAAAGAAAAGTTTATCCACCTTCTCCTATCAGTCAGTGATGGCATCCGATCGCCGTCAACTTATTTTTTTTTCACTGACCCATAGACTTGCATTGTCGATTTTGATCCAATACTGGGGTCAATTTCGGTCATATCTCCTCGATGTTGCATAAACCACTCAGCCAGACGGAGAAAAATCTGATGTGAACGGAGACCTCAGACTGTCATAGGTAAGAATGCTGTTCATGAAAGAAACGGATGTCACTATTACCATATGTAAAATCATAAATCATAAATGATCAAAATCTCTTTGTGGGTTCAAAAGGGTTTGAAAAAAAACCCAAATCTTTTGTTAGAGGGCAGGCAGGGTGATGCTGAGCTTCTTAGCAACTAGTATCTCAGCCTCTGATATCACTGGGGACAATTACTAAAGTCCCATGCCATTCTTATGGCATAAAAAAGTTGCAAATTTTGATGTTCCATTTGTGCACAATATTTAGACGTTTTGTGCTGCCCTGCCACTTTTCAAAATTAACAAGACGTTTCAATGGGCAAATTTGACATAATTTGTGCTAGAAATTGGCCCAAATTTTGACACAAATCTATGACTATTCATAGCTTGGCATATATTTGCTTTTCTGGGACGCAAACAGGCCCAAGATTCCCCAAATTTCAAATTTCTTACAGGCAAGTAAATTTTAATAAATTTGA
The DNA here is from genome assembly GCA_033576555.1 of Oophaga sylvatica. Lineage (NCBI taxonomy): Eukaryota > Metazoa > Chordata > Amphibia > Anura > Dendrobatidae > Oophaga > Oophaga sylvatica. The sequence continues at coordinate 44,431,922 of JARQOD010000002.1, read as the reverse complement.
CGCATTGTACGCCACCTCCAACACACTTTAGGTTAAGACTAGCCTACGAGATGCCAGTTTTTTTTTTTTTTCCTTAACTCTTTCCATCATCTTAATTTTTCTGTTGTAAGTCTCCAAAAATCCATCTATAGTGGTCTGATAACCGTGGATTGGGATGGTCCTGAAGCCTCCCTCTCTCTCGCTCTCCCCCTTTTGCTCTTTCCTACTCCCTTCCATGTTTTCTAAGTCTTTCAATCTCTTTCACACCCACTGGCACAGATTCACCAAGACTGGCGATTTTTACACCATGTTGATGAAGGGGCATGCTGGAGTGGGGACAGTCTCATGGGCGTACCCAGGATCAAAACTAGGGGGGGGCAAGCCAATGTTGCATCTTATACACGTTACATCATATACACTGTACATTATCCTGCATATTAGGTATGGAGCATTAGAACTGTTGTATATTGTATAATACAGCAGTGCATGCGACACTACGCTGTACATACCATATATTATACATGGCAGTCGCGCTCATGTCAGGAGCGGTACCAGCAAGTCCGAGGATTGCAGTGCGATCCTCGCATGAGTTATACGGCCGTCTGTCTATGCCCTTGTTATAATAATACTGAAATACAGGGTGGATAAAAATCATGATTTTTTTTAAAAAAATCAAAAAAATCGGATTTTTTTTGATTTAAATCGGATTTTTTTGATTTAAATCGGATTTTTTTGATTTAAATAGGATTTTTTAATCAAGTTGTACACAAGCAAAACTTTGTCTTTTTGCAAATCAAATTATTTTACACAAATAAAAATATTAAAACAGTTGATGATTATGAAACCTAATAATTTTTATTTGCACTATTAAATAATCAGAATTGAACTACAGAGAGTAAGTACTTTTTAACAATAGCCTATCTCTAACGTTTGAAGTAAGCAAACATCTTCAGTGAATACATCAGTCCTTTAAGCCTACTGTTTATTTAGGACTTTTAATAGGAAAACTAGTTGTCCTGCTTTAGCAGTTCCTAAGCGGTTTCGGACTGGTGTTGTGTGCACAAAACCAAATGAAGAAAACAATCTCTCTACTCCTGCCGATGCAGTCAGTAGCTGAGTAGCTACATTTATTATCTTCGCTGGAAGAACAAGTGATTGCGACTTCCACCAGTCCAGTGGTTTTAGTTCATTAACGACGTTATCTGCAAACATGTATTTTTGAAATGGTGCAGATTCACACTTCAATTTCAGCACAGTTGCCACAATGTCATGGTTAGTATTGGCGAGCCACTCCATTGCAGAGTTGATTTCCGCCTCAGATAGTTTTTTCCCTCTGTAGATGGGATGCAAGATAGTGGCTAAATAGTGTTCTTCTTTTAATGCTTGGTCCTTGCGGTGGTGTATTGCAACCTTTACATTGTTTGAGAGGTTCAAGCGATCTAGCGAACCTTCTAAATCTTTCCAAACTTCTGTGGCATCAGCTATGGTTGCAGTATCTTTCTGCATTTTATCCAACGCAATAGATATTGGCTTTAACCTTTCCAAAAGGTCCTCGGCATTTCTCTTCACACCAAGATTTAATACTTTGCTTCGTATATTAGCATCAATTTTATCCCGATGTGTTTCGCAAATGGACACTAATTTTGACCAGTTGTTAATAAACAGTTCCAAGCATTCGGCCAAGGTATTCCATCTAACATCTTGTGGTAGAACCAACTTCAGTCCTCCCATTTCCTTGTAGGTTGCATGTGCACAATGATTATTGCGGAAATATTTAACAATTTCTACAACATGTTCCTTGACACCCGAAATATGCAGGTCTTTTGCCAAAAGATGCAACAAATGGGCAGAACAACCTTATGTAATGACATTTGTGTCATCCTCATGTGCCAGTTCCGCTCGCATTTTTGCCACATTGCTTGCGTTATCAGTAACTAAGCTCCTTACTTTACATCCAAACTGTTCTTGGCATTGGTGAATTGAGTTCTTAGCAATTTCAAGTAAATATTCAGCAGTATGTGAATTTCCAGATGTGTCGATTGTGTCTGTAAGGTAAGTTTCACCATCTTCTGTTGTGACACAAGTGCAAATTATGGGGTCGTTGTGGATGTTGCTCCAACCATCCAAGCTCATGTTAACAACTTTGTCTTTCAAATATTTTGTACAAGCCGCTCTTTCTTTGTCGTATACAGCCTGAAGATGTTTTCCTGAGATATCAAATCTACTTGGTGGTTTGTAGCCTGGTCTTATTCCTTCGATCATTTGTACAAACAATGGGTGTTTGTGGCGCTTCCCACGGCTGTGGGGCGTCGGGACATGGCATAGCTTGCCTAGCTAGCCAATGCTCCCACGCCGCCAGTCCACGACGACGTGAGGCATGGGTCCCAGATGGTAAGAGAATGTGGACCCACTGGACCACGGAGGGAGACCCGGGCCTGCCCGGACTAGGGAAGGGCAGCGACCGGGATCCGTGGCAGCTGAGCATGTGGGCAAGGTGGCGACCTGCAGGACTAGACAACACCGCACAACTTCAGGTAAGAAGAAACATAAAGTTTACTTAAAGAAACAAAGTAAATAAACATAACATAAGACCGGGCTCCCGATTCCGCACATCAGAGAAGGGTACACAACTCAGGATCACAGACGAGTGCTGGAGGACATCACGGGTAGATGCAGTCCAGGGTTATCTGGCACAGGCATACTTGGACGGCCTCTCTCTCAGGCCTTAGGCGTAGCACAGGCTCAGCAGGAGAACATCAGACACCGACCTCAGACAGACTTCAGACGATGGCGGGGTCATCACGGGTTGATGAAGTCCAGGATCATCTGGCACGGGCATACTAGTATGGCCTCACTCTCAGGCCTCGGGCGTAGCACAGGCTCAGCAGGAGAACATCAGACACCGGCCCAGGACGAACGTCAGACGATGGCGGGGTCATCACGGGTTGATGAAGTCCAGGGTCATCTGGCACGGGCATACTAGGACGGCCTCTCTCTCAGGCCTCAGGCGTAGCACAGGCTCAGCAGAAGAACATCAGACACCGACCCAGGACAGACGTCATCACAGGGTAGACCAAGGAGGAACCGGCAGGACAGGCAGGTTGTCACGGCAAGTGACCAAGGCAGTCTCTGGAACAGGCAGGTTGTCACAGCAAGTGACCAGGCAGTCTCTGGGACAGGCAGGTTGTCACGGCTAGTGACCAGGGCAATCTCTGGGACAGGCAGGTTGTCACGGCAAGTGACCAGGGCAGGCAGGTTGTCACGGCAAGTGACCAGGCAGGCAGGTTGTCACGGCAAGTGACCAGGGCAGGCAGGTTGTCACGGCAAGTGACCAGGCAGTCTCTGGGACAGGCAGGTTGTCACGGAAAGTGACCAGGGCAGTCTCTGGGACAGGCAGGTTGTCACGGCAAGTGACCAGGCAGTCTCTGGGACAGGCAGGTTGTCATGACAAGTGACCAGGCAGTCTCTGGACAGGCAGGTATATACGACCTGATATGGTGGAGCCTCAGGTAGGCTGCAGTCGGATGGCAGATGATCGCTCCCAGGTGAGCAGGCAAGAGCCGGGGATCTCTGCAGATGATGTCCGAACTTCCGGATGGAGCTGCAGTCGGATGGCAGATGATCGCTCCTAGGTGAGCAGGCAAGAGCCGGGGATCTCTGCAGATGACGTCCGAACCTCTGGAAGGAACTGCAGACGGATGGCAGACAGGCAAGCCGACAGGTAACAGACAGGTAACTGGAATCAGGAGCTGATGGCTGAAACAGAGTTAGACTGCACAGGAACAACAGGAACACGGATTGGATCTCAGAGAGTCAGGAACACAGACAGGAACACGGACTGGGTCTCAGGGAGTCAGGAACACGGACAGGAACATGGATTGAATCACAGGAACACGGACTGGAACACAGGCCTCGGACTCCGGACATCTGGCACCGATCAGCAGGCTCCGGACATCTGGCAATGATCGGCAGGATCCGGACATCAGGCAGGAAGGATAGGATCCGGACATCTGGAAGTGGTCGTCGGACATCGGACATCAGGCCATGGTCATCAGGCATAGGATCCGGACATCTGGCAGCGACCTGAAAAGGAACCCCAGCGGTCTGGTGCAAGCCCCGCCAGGCTCAACGGGAGCTGGCCGGGGATTGCACAGAGGCTGAGCACAGAGTAACAGAAACTCAGCACACACCGGACTCCTCCTTCCAAGATGAACTCAGGTTATATAGCAAGGATTCACAGTCACTGGCACAGGGTTCTGGACACAGCAGGATTTCAGGAACATAACACAGAGGACACAGTTCAGAAAGTCAGGTACAGGATGCGATCCAAGATCAGGGGTTCAGGTAATTAGACACAGCAGGAACAGGCCTGGATATACAGCCTCCAGGAACGGCGATCTGGGTAATCAGCCCCCAGCATAGGCGGAAACACAAGACACAATTCAGACATTCAGGTACCGGGTTTGATCCAGGATCAGGGAACAAGACACAGCAGGAACAGGGAATCAGCTCTCCAGAGCTGATCAACTTCAGAGCAGGAGCTGAACACACAACCACATACGGCTAGGTTCAGGGATTCAGTGTGGATTCAATGCGAAGCTCTGGCCACGCCCACTAGGGCTGGGGAACTTTATATATGAGCTGCTTCACAGCGATAGGCTGGAGCAGTAACTCTAGTAAACACCCAATCCACATAAAAGCAGGACAGGTGTGGGCCGCGCCCCCTATGCAGAGCCAGACAGCACAACACAGAGGGAACCCAACAATGGCTGCTGCCAACCACGCAGTAAGTCATGCACCACTGCAGAGGACTTTTCAAGCTACGGACGGCTTTCACAGCAAGTCAGGAACCGCACATGCGGGCGGTCATGCAAAGCAGCGGAGCCACTCACGCAAGTACGGGTACGCAGCAGAGCCGGGAACTGAGCAGCATCCATATAGGTAACAGACAACAGTATCCCAGCTGGTTAGGGGGAAAGGAGCAAAAGGGTTAATGCAAAAAACATGCAAAGTAACGCTGGAAAACAAAGTACAGACAATACCAGCGTTACAGTGTTCAACTAGTCGGAAAGAAGAATTGGTTGCAAATATGAATTTAGCAATTAATTCATCAAAATGTTCTTTCTGGCTCGTCGTAGTCTTTAAGAGGAATTTTTCTACACTTTGCACGCAAAGTTTTTTGTTGGGCTGCTTTGTTGAAGTTGTACCCAGATATTGATTGTCACGTGCAGCACAAGCCATATTTGACCCCGAAAGCACAGTAATTAAAAATATAATTCGACTGCGTATTTGAAAATATAACGAAAATATTTTGAAACAAACTTTTTGAACAATGTAATGGTCCTCGTCCTATAAGGGCTGTCTCAAAAGTTATGCTACTCAAGTTTCCGGTGAAGTTGCTGTAATACTAGTAATATCAGAGCAACTGAAAAAAATTATGTCACAAAAGTTTTAAAAATGTTTTTTTAAAAAAATGGTCAATTTGGCAGACTTCAAAAGTGAATTGTAGCCTACAATAAAAAAAAATAGGCGTATACACACTTTTATTTTTACTTAACGTTAATCTTCTGTGAAATATTGCCTTAACATAAATTTAAATTCTATACTCCAGAACTAGTGCTAGAAATTTTTCTTTTCATAGACTTTAACCATCCCAGTAAAACGTCTGTTAAAATAGGTTGTAATTGCCAGACTTACCACTAGTGCTAGGGTCCTGGTGCATAAGAAGCTGTGGGGGTTCATTGACATTAGTTGTATCACTATCAACATCTTCATTTCCCTTCTGGTTGCAGTTTTCATAATGTGATTTCAAACGGCAAACAAGTCCTTGGATATCCTTTTGACAGTATTTGCACTTTGCTCTCCCACCTTTCTTTCCAAGCTCTGCTGGCATCTCAACAAAATGAACCCAAATAGGGTCTCTCTTACGACATGCCATGGGTCACGCAGATCACTTCTGAAGTTTGATTGTTACTACAGCCAAGTACTGCTGACTGACTATCCAACAAGTTTGGGCATGTCAACTGAATGGAAAAAGAAACTGAAACCAAGCTACAGAAAGTGAAACCAAGCTAGAAGTGTGGAGTTAATTGAACAATGATTGAAAGTTTTAGATTTTAATCGTGATTTATATTAAAAAAATCTTTTGATTTAAATCAGTGATTTAAATCATGATTAAAATCACGATTTAAATCGATCTGATTTAAATAGAAAAAAATCATTTGATTTAAATCATGATTTAAATCGTTGATTTAAATCGGCGTGATTTAAATCAATCCACCCTGCTGAAATATTAATCTATTATTAAAGTATTAAGGAGCTCACAAGTAAAAAAAAGCCCCCTACCTCCCCTGTCCCCCACCCACACCCCAACAGCCCATCGTCTCACATGCAGCCCTTAGTGTTCTGTCCCACTGACCCCACAATACCCCCATCCCCTCAGTGCTCTGGTGCCCCTCCCCACTTCAGTCCCCACAATACCCCCATCCTCTTACATTCAACCCCAGTGACCTGTCCACCCTCCCTCACAATACCCCATCCTCTCACATCAACCCCTGTGCGCCAGCCCCCACAATATCCCCATCCTCTCACATTAACCCCCCCAGTGCCCTAGCCCCCACAATACCCCATCCTCTCACATCAACCCCTGTGCGCTGTATCCCCTCCCCCACAATACCCCATCCTCTCACAGTAAACCCTGTGCGCCAGCCCCCACAATATCCCGATCCTCTTACATTCACCCAGTGCCCTGTACCCCTCCCCCACTATACCCCATCCTCTCACATTCCCCCACAGAGACCATGACATGCCTGAGCAGAATGAATTTATTAAATTCCATCCCCTCTTACCATGAAGCTTGCAGGCAGTGGCTGAGGCAGGAGCAGGAAGTGTCCAGTGTCTCTGCACACAGAGGACAGACACTAGGACCCAGTGTGGCTGAGACAACCAGAGCCCGCAGGGCAGAAAGTGAAACTACAACTGCTGCAGCCAGGAAGAAAGGAAGGAAGGAAGGAAGGAAGGAGCTCCTCTGGAGAGACAGCATCTCTGTGCACTGCGCACACAGACAGGCACTACAATCTGTGGCAGAGGGAGCCCGCATTGTGCTGCTCTCTCTGCTCTTTCATTGTGTGCCCCTGCTTCTAGGGGGGGGCAACTGCCCCCCCTGCCCCATGGTGGGTACGCCCATGGACAGTCTTGATGAAGGGGCATGCTACCACCAAGAAGATGGGAGAAACTGGTATGAAAACACCAAAAGTCCAATTTACACAGAAATGTTGCATATTTTGAATGCAATTTACTGCAGAATTTTGGCAAAATTGCTTCGGTGAATCAGATCCAAAGTGTGTTTATTTTTTTTTCTTCGCTCCCGTTTTTTTTTTTTTTCTTTTATTTATTTATGTCTTGCTTTCTCTGTTTTCCTTGCTCTCTTTTGCTAACTTTTGCTTGCCCTACTGCTCGCTCCTTCTCTGCCCCTCTCCCCCACCCCCTCTTCTCTAAAGGCATCTCATGGTCTGAGAATGATCGGCTCCTCACACTATGAAGAGCCTGCCCTGTTAGGAGTATGCAGTTTTGAAGAGGATGCACAGAAAAAGACTGAAGAGTCTGATAAAACCATAATTCTATGTCGCCGATTCATCAAAGTGATCCTGCCATAAATCACCTTGAGGAGTCACAAAAATGTGTAGCGTTTCCGCAAATTATGTGTCTTTTGGCTTTCTCACGCCAGTTTTACTAAGCTCCACCAAAATGGGCAGAGCTGGGGTGGGACGGGGGTGTGACTCCACAGCTCGTCCAATTCATGGCAAATTGTGGCGTTCCTCCACCAGAAGTCTTACTCCAGTCCCTGGCGAGGCGCACGGAGGTGCATGCCACTTGTCAGACGCTCCTGATTCATTAAGAGACGTACGTGAACATCGCCGTTCTTGATAAATCAGGACCTATATCCTCTTCTCCTTCGATCCCATAAAACTGGGCACATGTATTCTAACGTCTAGAATTGGGGTTATATGTGAACCTCGAAAGTGTAAATGCAGTGGGACAGAAGGTTAGACGGTCGCCGTCCGCCCCCTCCAGTGATAATTGTGAAATAAATAAAATAAGCTGCGCATATTCCTAGCCGTTTATTATTACCAGCCCTTAGGCATATAGCTTTCAGCCCTAAATTTGGAAAGTTATTTAAGCCTAGGTTTAGAAAGTTATTCATGCCTAACTTTGGAAAGCTATTCATCAAATTATGAAACTTCAAAGAAGGCTATTCCATGCATGGCGGGTATATCTTTGTGTCTGTACGCCTGTCTTCCTCTGTCTCCATGTATATACGTGTCTATAAACACAGGCAAATGCATATATCCCGGAGACTGGATCCAAGCAATATCCTGGGAATATATCTAAAAATATTAGTGAAGAGTTAGTCTTTGCAGAATATCTGGATTTTTTTTATGCTGTTTTTGATCCGAGCTGAATTATCAGTTCTGGGACGTATGCTTTACATTGTGTATATGGCGTCTTTTTTTTTGCTTTGTTACTTGAGTATATGTTCAAAAACGGCATTTTTACAAAGGCTAAAATTGTTAATTTTCATAAAAGCGCAGTGACCGATGCAGGGGACGTACACGGAGTAGTCATTTTTTGCCTAACCGGAGGGGTCTGTATAAATATTGATAATAATAGAGTACAAGTTTATCACCGTAAGCGCACACACCTCGAGAATCATGTTGGCAGGATTTTGTCACTGCTCAGTGAAACTAGTGATGGCAGAATTGTGGGTGGTGGCGGCAAGTTGTATTTGTTTTTGTTTTTTTCAATCATGGGGTCTGTTCACATGTCCACTTTTTCCATGTACGAGAAAAATGGAGCCTTGCGTTTCGTCCTCTCTTCTCGTACGTTAATATCTCCTTCTCCTTTCTGACAGTCCGTAAAGATCGCACCGCACTGTGATTTGGCACATCATGGAAACTCCTCAGACTATAACAAGTCTGTGAAGGCAGCTCCTACCTGTGATCAGGGAGCGCTGACCCCGATATTCTCCCCCACGGTACTAATTAGCTGGTAGATGTTTCCCTTCTGTCAAACCCATGAAGATGCACTAAGCATAATCGCCAAACCTTGCAGACAGGCTTTGTGTTACATTATAACGTGCTGTGTGGACGGGTAATTTAATAAAGCAAAATATAGTTTATAACTTTTTTTCATGGATCTTGGATCCAGTAGATCACGCTCCAGACGTGCAGATTGATTAACAATAATGATCTTTAATCTGCCACATGTCCAGTAATGATCTGATACAACTGGTCCAGCGGCAATCTGCTGACAAAGAAGTTGCATAGACATCAATTTTTTGTTCTGAAAAAAAAAAAACATTTCAACAGGATTTTTTTTTTTTACATTGAAGTCTATGGAAAACGGATTTGTTAATTGGCCATCCAATGAGACAATGGTCTCTAAAATATAATATTATAGATATAATATATAAATTGTATTTTATTTTTTTTTAGGTGGTCAACACCTTTTTATGTAATTCTTAGTGATTAGCGATCGTGCTTTTATAAGGTTTAATCCGCCATGCTCGGGTGCTAACAAAAGCGTCTTCAGCGTGCTCAAATAATATGTTCCAGTCCCTGCGGCTGCATGTCTCACTGCTGTTCGACAGTCGCAACACATGCAGGGGTTTCTAACAAACAGGCAATCCCTGCATGTGTTGAGGCTGTCTAACAGCCGTGAGACATGCAGCCGCGGGGACTGGAACATATTTTTCGAGCACGCTGAAGACGCTCGGATAACACCTTATCCGAGGACCTTCGCTCATCACTAGTAATTATTTGCCTATTTGGACGGGTCTTATTTCCCTCACATAGCTTCTCATTGATTATTTTTTTGCTATTCAAAAGCTTTCAGTTCTCGTATTTATAACCAATTAACCCCGGAGACGGCTCGGGTCATACCTGACTGTGCCCGTGTTCGAGGTGCTGGACTGCACCCGTGTCAGCAGCGCAACAGGCGTCCGACATGTCCGGCCACATAGGAAGTCTGTTTGTGGAAGAAGGTTTGCTGACTTCTTAACACATAATAATCACTTGTAGAAGCCAAGCGTATTAAAGAACTAATTACAAGATCTGTAAAGCTGGAGTAACTGGCACGGGCAAGTATTGGCAGCCAAAGACATATTCTTCAGCAACCTTATTCCTAACACTTGCTGCCCATGTGTCCATAAAAATGGCAATCTTTTAATATAGACCTGTATGCGCTTAAGAGGCTGTTTCTTAATACTAGTGTGAATTTTATTAGGGATGTTTGGATAGCCGTGGATGAGATCAGATTTAAGGTATTAGTAAGCAGAAAATCCCTTTTAATCAGGTATTTTATAATGCAGAATCCTAAATAAATAATGTAGAATTTTACAGAACCACAAGAACCAATTATGTTGTGTGTTTTTCTTTTTTTCTTTTAACTTTTCTATGACCATGATCAAAACCTAGAATAAAAGCAATAGGTAGAAACCCAGCAGTAAGGAAATAAGTAGAAGTGCAAAACATAAGGGACTTATTTGGCAATATTTTGATCAAAAGAGCGTTAAAGCCATCTCACCGCAACAAGGTGTACTCCAAAGATGGACAATCACTCTAGCTATGTGAAGAGGGCCGTTACCAATAAATACATATATACAGCTCTGGTAAAAATTAAGAGACCACTACAAAATTTTCAGTTTGTCTGATTTTTCTCTTTATGGGTATATTTTTGCGTAAAATGTAAATTGCTCTTTTATTCTATAAACTACTGACAACATGTCTCCGAATTTCCAAGCAATAAATTTTGTATTTATTTTCAGAAAATGAGAAATAGTCAAAAAGAAAATGCAGTGCTTGCAGACCTCAAATAATGCTAAGAAAACAAGTTGATAATCATTTAGAAACCACAATACTAATGTTTTAACTCAGGAAGAGTTCAGAAATCAATATTTTGTGGAATAACCATGATTTTTAATCACAGCTTTCATGTGTCTTGGCATGCTGTCCACCAGTCTTTCACACTGCTTTTGGGTGACCTTATGCCACTCCTGGTACAAAAATGTAAGCAGTTCTTCTTTGTTTGATGGCTTGTGACTATCCATCTTCCTCTTGATTACATTCCAGAGGTTTTCAATGGGGCTCAGGTCTGGAGATTGGAGATATTTTTATGTATTTTGTGCACTATATTTTTCAGGGTGCAGTCAAGCCCAACTTTTTTGGTCTTGTATACAGGGGTGCTCACACTGGTATGCATTGAGAGTGCTGGCCAGCCCGCCTAATCGAATAGTAGGGGCGTGACTAATAGGCTGAGAACCAGACACTATGCATTACCTTTGTGTGAACAGCCCCCTATACAGGCCTTTATTGTGCAAATGGTTACTAAGTCACCCCCTCCATGAATGGGTAGATGGTGAGTGGCTGTTAATTTGGTATTTTGCACCTGTGTTGCCAACATCCTGCTATATGGGCTGGCTGCATCGTGTAGTGCATTTGTTCAAAGACCTGGGCAGGTAAGTGGTGCTGCCTTTTTTGTGCTGTTATTTTGTTTTTCCAGGATAACCTTGTATGCGGCTTGATTCATATGTCCTTCGCAAAGATTAACCTGCCCAATTCCAGCCTTGGTGAAGCATCCCCAGATCATCACCGATCCTCCACCAAATTTCACAGTGGGTGCAAGACACTGGCTTGTACGCCTCTCCAGGTCTCCGTCTAACCATTAGACAACCAGGTGTTGGGGAAAGCTGAAAATTAGACTCATCAGATAAGATTACCTTACTCCAGTCCTCTATGGTCCAATCCTTATGGTCTTTGGCAAACTTCAGCCTGGCTCTCCTTTGCTTCTCATTGATGAAAGGCTTTTTTCTAGCTTTACATGACTTGGGCCCTGCCTCTAGGAGCCTGTTATGAACTATTCTTGCCGTGCACTTCACCCCAGCTGCCATTTGCCATTCCTTTTGTAGGTCACTCGATGTCATCCTGCAGTTGCTGAGTGACATTCGAATAAGATGACGGTCATCCCGGTCAGTGGAGTGTCTTTTTCGCCCTCTGCCGGTCTGTAGCTTTGTTGTCCCCATTGTCTGCTGCTTGACCTTGTTGTAATGGACTGCCGTCTTAGAAATTTTAAGGATGGAGGCAACATGACGCTCACTGTATCCCTCTGCTAGTAAAGCCTGAATTGAGCCCTTCTTTTCCTCACTCAAGACTATTCTTTTAAACTCCTTTGGCATGGTTAAAAGTTATTGTTTCATTCCTATTACTTTTGGGATATTACTAGCACTTGTTTTGCCATCCAGCTTGTCCTATTGCAAGAGGATTGTGAACACCACAGCAGTGTTTTTATACTTTCCTTCGTTACATAAGATTTGGTTCAGGTGATCACCTAATCAGAAGCACATTAAGTAGAATGAGGTGTACTCTGGTTGGAATTCAACTGACACTGGAATGGAATGGCTGTCAGACATGTAGAGAAGCTGATTTTTATAAAACTGTGCAGCGGTCTCTTAATTTTTGCCAGAGCGTAGATGCTGCAGGTGACCACACTTTTTTAGTGAAAAAATTGACTGGATTGTCATCCATTCAGTTTAATTTTTTTTTTTTTGTGTTAAATTATGGTAGTTTTAAACTCCAAAAAGAGCTTTGCCTGGAGGTGACCAAATTTATTTTTATTATTAAAATTTGGTATTTTTAATTAAGCAAGGAAACTTGGTTTCCAGAGACCTAGCAATTAGAAATTGCATTCTCTTGCAAATCCTTGTTGGTTTATTTGCTTCATAAACCACCAAAGCACCAACAAACGGTAAACAGTCTTTACATCAGGCAAAACACAGCATCAGTGTCCACAGCGGAGCTCTGCTCTCTCAGGCACACAGGCTGTGCAATGTCCAGCACGCAGGCTTGGTCTGGGGCCACACACAAAGGAAGCTTCTCCCTCTGCAGACACAGACCACTCTGTAGTGTCCAGCCTGGACACATGGAAATGTGTCCACCTGGACAGACTCCCAAACACTCACTGCCATGTGCCAAACGCACCTCCATTACATAGCTGTAACCACATCCAGGTACCTATCACATGGCTAGTGTATTGGCAGCCAGACCTTCCCATCTCTCAGAGCTACCCGTAACCCAGACACAAGTGTGAACAACAACTACTTGCTTACGTGCACTAACGAAGTAATACTCCGTATTACATCACAGGGAGCCATCCGTGTGACACATACCTCCCATTAATTATGCGGCCATTAGTCACGCTACTATATATATATATATATACATATATCAAAAATATATTTTATAGCTGTGTTCCTAATGTTTTTGAATAGTCAACTTGCATTAATAATATGATGAAAATGTCTTGCGTTTTCCCCGATATAAATGTATTAACTGAAGATCTTTTATTATTTTGTAACAATAAATGACCTACAATGACCCAATATTACGATGGGTGGAGTGTAATCACTGTATAGCGGTATTAGTTATTTCTGCCTGTTTAGCAGCAATGCCAATTGTCTAGATTACCACTTGTGTTGGTGGACTGCATATGAAGCTACAATTAGTGTCTGGCCATGTCGTTGCTCGGGGACCACTAATAGGACTTGTTGTCCAGACGTCGTCATGGTTTTCTCGGAAGTCTATTTTGTGTGGGGAGCTCTTATGACTAAGCTGGTCAGTCACTACTGCAGTGATTACGACGGATGGTTTGGAAACATAATCATTTGAGATTAATCAATACGAGCATTTTAGATTGGACACCACCATAGACGCCGTTAGAGCAATTAATAAGTCCTCTTACTATGTATTCATTGACAGTAACTGATTAAGATTGGGAAGGTAAAACGTAGATCTCCAGTTGTTAACTTAAAGGTGTATTCCCATCTCCAAGATCCTGTCACAATATGTAGTTGGTGTAATAATAATAATATTAGCAAATACCTCCAATTATAAATGTATAGTTCTTCTGATTCGCTATGTCTTTCCACATGTGCAGGCATTGCAGGAACTTGGACATCCATGGTTACGACCACTGATATGACAGCTAGTTGCTAGTGGTCGTAACAATGGATACCTAAGGTCCTGCACATGAGGAAATAGACATAGTGAATCAGAAGAACTATACTACATTTCTAATTAGAGGTATTTGCTAATATTTTTATGATTATTTCTTCACATACTACATATTGGGATAGGATCTTGGATTTAGGAATACCAATTTAACTCCTTCCTGTCGCAGCCGATCTTTGTGCTTCGTGCTTTTGTTCTCACCCCACCCTCCTTTTCCTTCAGTCTGGATCCATAACTTTTTTTTTTTTTTTTTTTAATTTCTCCATCAACATTGTAGTTTTGAATGAATCATTTTACATTGTTGAACAATACATTCATTTTTTTCGTTGCTTTTTCAGGCGGATTCCGCCAGAAGACAGCATATGCACATGCCCTAAAAAAAAAAAGAATCATCGTGCTTGGGAAGGATATGAAAATGTTTTATGAGGTCGTTTTGACTAATCACGTATGGTTTATGCAACATTATTTTTTTTTAAATCATATGTAATGTAGAGATGAGCAGCCTACGTCTTGAGTGCGTCACGCCACAACGATGACAATAGATATATATATTTTTTAACGTTTTATGTAAAGTTTCAGCAAAAAATAACTACAGCATATAATTAGTCAAATAGCGTGCGGTAGCAGCTGAAGAGTCACAGGTTGGAGAACTCTTCCCTGGAAGTTAAAGGGAACCTGCCATGTGCAATAAAATGCTATTTATGCCCAGATATAGAGTTATAGGCGCCTTAGTGAAAAGCACCACTATTGGGAGGAAATGAAACGTGTACCTTCGCGGCAGCTGTGCACTGCAGCCTAACCCTATGTCTGTCGGTAAATGGCGTGCCTCTGTAAGATTTTCTGGTTCCCTATAAGGTTTATATATTAGGATCAATGAGGAAGAGCTGAGATTAATTTGGAGTTTGGCTTGGAGAGAATTAAACCTAGAAGTAGACTCGCGCTGGGTAGATGAGCTAATGAGGATCGTGTATGACAATGAATGGCTTTATTTGAAATCTACAAAATAATTTTTTATTTTTTTTCTCAATATGGCAACAAAAGAAAGTTTTGTTAATAAGAAAATGCTAAATGTTCTCTTTCATGTGGCTTCAGTCGTCAACGCAGCCATCTGCAAGTCATGAACGTCGAACATGTGTACGGCCCATTGAACTCGCACTATCGATTTATTTATCTCTAGGTATTCTGCTGGATCTGATATGTCACTCAGTTTCCGCACAGATTGCTTCATTTGGAAAAGAATGAAAGAAAATGTTAGCGAGCCAACAAGACATTCTTTGGTGTAATTTCTGATCACTTGTTCCAGTCCTTCTGAGCCCGAGGAGACGCGAGACAGCGAGGCGGGGTGGTTCTTTTTAGTAATGGAGCATCATCACTTTCTTTCATCCTAAAAACATCACAGACAAATAAGCAGCCATACTTTATAACACCTGGTGACAATGCTAAGCGGGCATTTATCATACATGATTGGTAGATGTGTGAGCGGTGGTTTCAGAAGTATTTTGGACCTTCTCTACCTTTATCATGGAGGTCTGGGGGATGTCTTTTTCAGAGAATCGCTTTTAATTTCAGCGTCGGGGTTAGTGATGGGCGAGCGTGCTCCGCACTCTTCGATACTCGATCAAGCACCGAGATGCTCAGTCAGGTATCGAGTGTTGCATATTGCTCGAGTGCTCGGGTCCCATTTGAATCATCTGAGCCGCGCGCCACACTGGAGCGGGGTATTCTCCTTCTGGGAAAGTAGGGGCTCCTCTGTCAGCCGGACTCTTTGTGAGCTGTAGAACGAGAGAGAATACCTCCTCCGAAAAAATGCTCAAGTTTCACATTCACTTCCATTATGCTCGCTACTCGAGTCGAGCACGTCCGAGCATCCAGCATGCTCGATTTGAGTACCGCGCACTTGAGCATTTCAGTGCACGATCATCACTAGTAGGGTTCTTGCAAGACAGCCTTTTGACGTGAGTTGCAAGCTTGCATATTTTGACAAAAAAATCTAACCAATACTGCATGTTTTTTTTTCATCATTTGCAGGGTGCAGTCAGGCCCTATAGTGTTGGTGGGGGGAATTGGGCTGTCTGTCCTTATGCGGTGCACTTAGAGTGCTCGGAGCTCGCCATGACCAATAGACACTAAGTCTGCATGGTCCACTACATGCATCCGTGTGACTGGCACCCTACTCAAGCCTTATCAGGGTGCATTTATAATACTTTGAAGCGAACTCCCCCTTCCCTTTATTGGTAAGTGCGAATGTGGTTATTTAACAGGATTTTGCACCTCCACTGTCTCCGCATTTAATCACTAGTATTGTGACCAGGTATTGGTAAGTATGGTTGCTCTTCTTGGAAAAGGTATCATACCCACAAGATTCCTATTTTTCTTCTCCCACTGAGAGCACTCTATATGTTTTTTTTTTGTCTGTGATATTCATTTTGTGCATGAGTATCGAAGGATCCATTCAGTTCTGTAGGTCCATGGGAGCCATAGTGCACGTATGTTACCACCGCTCTCATAGATATTAAATGTAGCCGTGGCCTTTCATATGTTCTGCTGTTCTCATCAGCCGGGAAGGATGTAGAACCACTGTTGTCAGGATCGGTGCATAGGTCAGATCCCCATTTATCATACATGTATCACCTCCTGTAGATAGGTGAAAAATGTTATTTGATTGGATAACCTCTGTAATGTTTTTGCAGCGAGATCCCAGTTCGGTGAGAAACACCTACACGAGTATATGCAGAAGTGGCGACAAGAGTATATGCAGAAGTGGTGACACGAGTATATGCAGAAGTGGCGACACGAGATATGCAGAAGTGGCGACACGAGTATATGCAGTAAAGATAGTGGCTGCACGAGTATATGCAGAAGTGGCTGCACGAGTATATGCAGAAGTGGCGACACGAGTATATGCAGAAGTGGCTGCACGAGTATATGCAGAAGTGGCTGCACGAGTATATGCAGAAGTGGCGACACGAGTATATGCAGAAGTGGCTACACGAGTATATGCAGAAGTGGCGACACGAGTATATGCAGAAGTGGCTGCACGAGTATATGCAGAAGTGGCTACACGGTATATGCAGAAGTGGCGCACGAGTATATGCAGAAGTGGCTACGAGTATATGCGAAGTGCCACGAGTATATGCAGAAGTGGCTGCACGAGTATATGCAGAAGTGGCTGACACGAGTATATGCAGAAGTGGCTGACACGAGTATATGCTGAAGTGGCGACACGAGTATATGCAGAAGTGGCTGACACGAGTATATGCAGAAGTGGCTGACGAGTATATGCGAAGTGGCTACGAGTATATGCAGAAGTGGCTGCACGAGTATATGCGAAGTGGCTGCACGAGTATATGCGAAGTGGCTGCACGAGTATATGCGGAAGTGGCTGCACGAGTATATGCGGAAGTGGCTGCACGAGATGTATATGCAGAAGTGGCTGCACGAGTATATGCAGAAGTGGCTGCACGAGTATATGCAGAAGTGACTGCACGAGTATATGCAGAAGTGGCTGCACGAGTATATGCAGAAGTGGCTATATTTGTGCATTGGATATGAGATTTTTGTGGTTGGAGATCCAGTTGTAATAGTGGAGAGAAGCTAATATCTAATTGTACAAGGTGTACTAACTATACGGATACTGTTATTCTGGGGTCACTGATCCTTTTCGTTCACT
The DNA here is from genome assembly GCA_033576555.1 of Oophaga sylvatica. Classification (NCBI taxonomy): domain Eukaryota; kingdom Metazoa; phylum Chordata; class Amphibia; order Anura; family Dendrobatidae; genus Oophaga; species Oophaga sylvatica. The sequence goes on along the minus strand of JARQOD010000002.1, from coordinate 44,414,210 downwards.
GCTGAATATAGAACATTGCACATATCGTAATTCCTTAAGGTAAAATGACAAGCACTGGAGAAAGTCTTGTGTGTCCAGCTGAGAAAAATTACATGATATGCCTGTTGGGGAAAACGCACAAAGAGCATGTTTTCACTTATGCAAGAAAAAAAGTAACCATATGTTCACAGAGAAAAGACTTGGACAGTTCTGAAGCTTGGATTGTCTTCTGTTCCCGGACAAAGAGCTGTAAGGTTATCTGCTGGGCCATGTGCATTGCCTGCTCCCCTGGCAGGTGGATATACCATTTGTCACATACTCTCTCTGGGTTTCTCTTATGTCTCTAGTAAATCTAATCTATCATTGCAAGTCCCTTTAAATCTTAGTGACCAGATGGTGTAGGGAAAGGTTTGCATTACCTTTGCATGCCTGGGTGGTATCAAGGGGTAAATCCTGCCCAGAGAGTAGCTTTGTGACCAGACTTTCCACCAACCTGAAACTTCCAGTCCATCGCTGCTTCCCTTGGCATTGAGGTTATAAAAAAGGTGTTTTAATTATTTTCCTAAAAAGCAAGGAGATATTCCCAATTATTATTATATCATAAGTTAGAGATATAGTTACGGTTTGGTATTTTGTGTTTGATGGATTTACAATGTTTTCCTGGCATTTTGGGTTTTTTTTTGTTAGCTTAATGTCTGTATTGTATTTCATACTAAAATTATGGGTTTTCTTGTGACATTTTTGGAAAAAAAAAATGAAGAAAATGATTGTGAACTCCTACTTGGCAAAAAGTAGGTGACTTTCATGCCATCAGATGCTGAGAATCCATTTTAAAACTGACAACTAATATGGCTGTACTTCCTGAAAGTGACAAGAAGAATGACGATACAACTTTAAGTTCTGATTTGCTAAAAGATCAATATTTTTTATGTTCTAGCGCTCATTGAAATCTATTGGCCAAAGTGATTTCAGATCACATTCAAATGGAGTTAGTGATGGGAAAAAAACTTCACATTACATTTGGAGCTCATATTTGTGGCTCCATCACGGCTTTCATCTTCCATAGTAACAAAGGTGGAAAAAAGGCCTAGGTCCGTCAAGTTCAACCTTTCTCCACCAGTTATACATTTTGTCATTAAATTATCTATAACCCACAATGTTATGTGTACTGAGGAATCATCCAGCCCTTGTATAAAAGCTGTCAGTGTCGGCCATTACTACCTCTTGTGATCGGCATTCCACAGTCTCACTGCTCTAACTGTAAAGAACCCTTTCCTATTCAGCTGCTGGAATCTGCTTTCTTCCACCCGTAATGAGTGTCCCCTGTCCTTAGCAAGGTCTTTGGAAGGAATAAGTCATGCGCCAGTTCTTTGTACTGACCACACATATATTTATAGATGTAAATGAGATCTTATCTGAGTCATCTTTTTTTCTAAGCTAAACAAGCCCAACTTTTCCAACTTCTCATCATATGAGAGACCTCCATCCCTTGTAATAATCTAATTGCCGCCTTTGAACTGACTCTAACTTCTGATCTGAATATCCTTTTTAAAATGTGGAGCCCAAAACTGGATCCCATATTCTAGATGTGGCCTCACCAATTATTTAATGGGTAACCGTACGTTGTGTTCGCGGGATTTTCTCTCTTTTTATGCACCCTAAAATATTGTTTTCTTTTGCGGCTGCTGCTTGACATTGAGTACTGCTGCTCAGCTAGTAATCAGAATACACAAGTCTTTTCCGCTTCCTGCGATGATGTGTCGACCTGGACATGTGATCATTGACCGCAGTCGGGACCTCAATGGTGCTGACATTTTATCGCTATCACCAGTGAATGGCTGGAACAGTCTCTGGGTCAAACATGGGGCCCAGAAAGCAATGGAAAGGGAGGACAGTAAGGCGAGTAGTAGCACTTTTAGATTTTATAGATCCTAGCTGCTTTTAAAGGGTTCCATTTTTTTTTTTTATTATTCTTTTTACTTATAAGTGCGGTTTCACATGTTGCGTTTTTACTGTCACGTTTGAGTACAAAAAGCATCTAAAAAAAAAATCATATACACCTCCTGTACGTAAGGGGGTATTTCAGTGGCAAATTGTTACCTATCTGCAGGTGATGATTAGTCAATCAGAGGGGGTCCAACCCCTCAGATTCACATGCTCTTCAGAGCGGCGCCCCCTTTTTGAATGGGAACGGAGTAGCACTGACTCCATTCATTGAATAAGATACCGCCGGAGATACTGCGCAGTCCTACAGTGAATGAATAAGGCACGTGCTCAGCTACCACTCCATGCCATCAGTGGGGTCTCAGCAGTCAGACCCCCACCGATCTGGCAGTTATCCCCTATCCAGTGTGATAACTACTCGCTTTGAGGAAGCCTTATGGAGTCGTTTGCTTTCGCGAGCAGCAGAGGTCATTACATTATCATATTGGGGCCTAATGCTAACGAATTGGCCAGAAGTAGGATGCCAATGGATGCAGACGTGGAGCAGCTTTGGTGGTCTGGTAAGAAGCCCATTTGGAAATGTTTATTATCTGCTTAAACCGTCTTTGGAGGTTGATGAATCAAAACCCTTATCTGTATTTTCAGATCCATATTTAAAGCATTGAGATCAGATGCGGTCATGTGTGCGAGCTAAGGACATGCATGTGTTTCCTAATGTACAGGACTGGGTTGGGGGAGGGCTCCCTCCATCTTACCCGGTCATCTCCTCCTTTTACTAGATCTTTTTTGCCTATCTTGCGGACCTGGTGTTAGCGGTGTTGTCACGTACATACATAAAAGACGCTCTCAACATAAATTAAGTGTTGCCAGTCTTTTGTTCAGCTCGAATGGCACAAATTACACTGCTGTCAGCTGCTAATTGTTCTTCTGTTGCTTTGGGTGAAGATTTCATTGCTCTCCCTGTTATAGATTATATGTCAGCGTTTGGTGGGTTTCTCGTCAACTTGGGTGAATGTGAAGCAGGGAATTGTCTCCACGCTGTAAGCTGCCTTCGCGACCAAGACTCTGGGGCCCATGTTCTGTTCTTTGGGTGCTGACTTCTAAAATCTGAAGGGGCACAGTGGGCTTTGTTGAACTAGAGCCATAAATACCTTGGGTGTTGGATAAGTTTGTAGTGTTCACAAGGGACCCTCTAAAACACACGTGTTTTTGGGTTGTAATAATGAGGCTATGAAGGCTTAAATGGGACATATAATATTCTACTCTATTGTACTGCTTAATTTTGGATTAACTAAAGTGTTTTGGAATTGTGTAATACGAGCGATGGCCGTCACCTCGTCCGATTCATAAGGGTAACCTGTCACTTGGTATAAGTATTTCTTGTATTCTGTGTAAATGCCGCTGTTCTCCTGAATCCGGCATTGTTTATTTTTTTGTTTCTGCACCTTTGTGTTCCCGAGTAGTGTTGGAGCGATACTGCCCGATATCCAGAAATATTGGATCAGATTGGATCGGCCCGATACTCAAAAAGTATCGGGTAACGCCGATTCCGATACCGGAAACCCAATGCAAGTCAATGGGACAGAAATAGCGTAATTAAAAAAAAAACCTTTCTTTCCTTGTAAACACTAGATATACACACATAGAATATATATATATATATATATATATATATATATATATATATATATATATAATATTATACAGTCATGGCCAAAAGTTTTGAGAATGACACAAATATTAATTTTTACAAAGTCTACTGCTTCACTTTTTCTAATGGCAATTTGCATATACTCCAGAATGTTATAAAGAGTGATCAGCTTAACAGCAATTACTTGCAAAGTCAATATTTGGCTAGAAAATGAACTTTATCCCCCAAAACACATTTCAACATCATTGCAGCCCTGCCTTAAAAGGACCAGCTAACCTCTTTTCAGTGATTGCTCCATTAACACAGGTGTGGGAGTTGATGAGGACATGGCTGGAGATCAATCTGTCATGATTAAGTAAAAATGACACCACTGGACACTTTAAAAGGAGGCTGGTGCTTGGCATCATTGTTTCTCTTCTGTTAACCATGATTATCTCTAAAAGAACACGTGCAGTCATCATTGCAATGCACAAAAATGGCCTAACAGGAAAGAGTATCGCAGCTAGAAAGATTGCACCTCAGTCAACAATCTATCGCATAATCAAGAACTTCAAGGAGAGAGGTTCCATTGTTGCCAAAAAGGCTTCAGGGCACCCAAGAAAGACCAGCAAGCGCCAGGACCGTCTCTTAAAAGTGTTTCAGCTGCGGGATTGGGCTACCAGCAGTGCAGAGCTTGCTCAGTAATGGCAGCAGGCAGGTGTGAGTGCATCTGCATGCACTGTGAGGCGGAGACTCTTGGAGCAAGGCCTGGTCTCAAGGAGGGCAGCAAAGAAGCCACTTCTCTCCAGAAAAAACATCATGGACAGACTGATATTCTGCAAAAGGTACAGGCAGTGGACTGCTGTTGGACTGGGGTAAAGTTATTTTCTCTGATGAATCCCTTTTCGATTGTTTGGGACATCAGGAAAACGCCTCATTCGGAGAAGACAAGGTGAGCGCTACCACCAGTCTTGTCTCATGCCAACTGTTAAGCATCCTGAAACCATTCATGTGTGGATTGCTTCTCAGCCAAGGGAATCGGCCTCTCACAGTCTTGCCTAAAACACACAGCCATGAATAAGAGATGGGTTCAGAATGTCCTCCAAGAGCAACTTCTCCCAACCCTCCAAGAGAGTTTGGCGATCAACAATGCCTTTTCCAGCATGAATGGAGCACCTTGCCATAAAGCAAAGGTGATAGCACAAATGGCTCAGGAACAAACATAGAGATTTTGGGTCCTGGCCTGGAAACTCCCCAGATCTTAATCCATTGAGAACTTGTGGTCAATTCCTCAAGAGAGGGTGGACAAACAAAAACCTAAAAATTCTGACAAAATGAAAGCATTGATTGTGCAAGAATGGATTGCTATCAGTCAGGATTTGCTCCAGAAGTTGATTGAAAGCTGCCAGGGAGAATTGCAGAGTCCGAAGAAGAGGGTCAACACGCAAATATTGACTTGTGCATTAACTCATTCTAACTGTCAATATAAGCTTTTGTTACTCAATTTGTTCTAGATTTATTTATCGTCTGTGATAAAAACATCTGTCAAACACACATAAAAACCAGAGGGCAGCAGATCATATGGTGAAAATATAATATTTGGTCATTCTAAAACTTTTGGCCATGACTGTATACAATGTCATTGTGACAATAATTAATCATATATTTATAGTTCATTAACTCTACAATAGAAAATACCGCTGATTCAATTGCGGGCAATGCCGCATTTTGTGAAATTACAGAACCACCCGACATGAAATGACACATGTTTACATAGTTAACCATGTCATTTCATGTATTTGGAATAGGTTTCTCACTAAACAATTACATGAGTGTATGTGTGCAAAATTTCACACATGTAGGGTTAATTAAAGGTGTAAATTCGTTTAAAAAAAACACTGACCTGAAGTGAAACTGATTAACAAAAATAGGGGATCCCCTCGAAAAAAAAAAATGGTGTGGGGTCCCCCTATTTATGTTAACACCTATGAAGCAGACTGCTGAGACCTGGTTTTTTCAGGCTGTTAAGGACGCAAGATCCATGGACCTTGCAAGCCTGAAATACCAGGCCACAGCAGTCTGCTTATCTTGGCTGGTTAACAAAAATAGGGGATCCCCTCGAAAAAAAAAATAGCGTGGGAGTCCCCCTATTTTTTTAACCAGCCAAGTAAAAAGCAGACTGCTGCGGCCTGGTATTAAAAGACTGTCAAGGCCCATGGATTTTGGCCCTCAACAGCCTAAAAATACCAGGCTGCAGCAGCCCCACAATTGGCGCATCCAAAGATGCGCCAATTGTGGCACTTTACCCGGCTCTTCCCACTTGCCCTGTAGCGGTGGCAAGTGGGGTAATAAGGGGTTAATGTCACCTTTGATTGAATGGTGACAATAAGCCCGGTTAATAATGGAGAGGCGTCAATAAGACACCGATCCATTTTTAATCATAAAGTTTGTAAATTTTTTAAAAAAGACACAACCAGAATAAAGTCTTTTAATGAAATAAAACACCACACAGTTTTCTTTATTTTTATTTCACGCTCATCCTGCGACGCCATCGATCTCCTGTAAAAAAAACAAAAATAACAAACCAACACAAATACTCCCTGTCCGACGCAGTCCAAAATCACGAGTGTCCCACGACGAGTCCAGCTCTGCTACATCTGGATGACAGGCTGAGCCTGACATCCCGACGCAGCAGAGCTGCTTACCTAGGAGATTCCCGGCGGTGACGTCATCAGACTTCTTTACGGCCAGCTGTCGCGAGAGTACAGCTGGCCGAGATTACCTAGTACCCGGCAGCACATGCAGTTATCGTGAGAAGCTGCACGTGACCACCAGGGAGAGTGTAATGGCGGCCATCCAGAAGGACGTGACCACCGGGGATCTTCTGCCAGGTAAGTGCTGACTCTGCTGAGTCCTGACTCCTGACAGACCCGACCGACACTGACAGTGACACTTTCGGGAAGTTCCTGTGTCACGTACTTCGTTCTGTGACACATGAACTCCCCATAGACTTTACTGCCAACGTCCGATTCCGGTATCCGATATGCAAAAAATATCGGATCTCAGAATCGGAATTCCGATACAGTGAATATCGGCCGATACCCAATATCTGCGGTATCGGAATGCTCAAGACTATTCCCGAGATATGACCCCTTTTGCCCGTTTTGTAAATCTAGTGTTTTTAACCAACTGGGTGTGGTCAACTAACTGGGTGTGGTTCTCAGAAGATTCCCATAGAGAAGTTGAGAATCACGCCTCCTTGGCTGAAAAAAAAGATTCATATACAAGAGGAAGCCATATCTCTAGAGAGGCACGGGAACAAAGGAAAACAACTCCAGATTAAGGAGAACAGCAGCACTTAGGCTGGTTTCACATTTGCGGTTGAGTCTGCAGCGTTTATGCCGCATACTTCTGCATGTGTAGTGTTTTCCTATCTTTAACATTGGTGACGCAGGTACAGGCGATTGGATGCTTTTTGCCGTGTTAGACGACACATGCGTCATTTGGTCGTCTGCGGCTGGGCGCGGTAAACGCAACATGTTACAATTTTGGAGGCGTCAATTTGGCACCTAGAAACATATACGGTTGTTTGCGGAAGGAATGCGTCTAAACAACGCATTACAAACGCATGCATACGCAAGCACATTCGTACACTTTGCGTTTGCACAAGCAAGAATTTACATAAGACACGCCCTGCTGTCACTACTGAGCATGTACATAAATTGCAGCACAGATTCATGTCAGCTAAAAGCCCAGGTCCTTAGATCAGGAACAGAACAGACATAGTATGGGTTAAATAAGCTCCCAAAGTGTTCCCCCCCTGCTTTTAGCGGATTTGCTTGACTTTTGCCACACGTTGTTTTACAGCTTTTTACCAGTCACTTGCGGCCTGCAAAATATGGCATAAAATTGTACTCGTTTTACAATACCTTTTAGGATTTCTAATGTTCCTTACCTTGTTCTGTATACCGGGTAAAATAATATCCCTGATTGTTAGATGGAAAATATTACTCATTTTGTCTTTTTTACATTGTCAGTATAAAATCTGTAAACCTGTTTATAGGAAACTTGAATGGTTTGTCCATGTAGCCGTGTAAATGCCACACAAAACTTTTGGTTTTGGCTATAAAATAGCTCACATTCATCACAAAGTGATTGTTATGAGCCAAATCAGAACATTAATTCTGCTCTATTAGCTGAGCAAAAAGATGGACTTCACTGTTCTCAGAACTGAACGTGTTCAGCAGGAAACATGGAGGTACAACGGGTAATAATGGTTGCACTTGTGCCGTAATTGGTGCCCACTTGAAAATAGTTAATGGTCTCTTTTATTTGATTCCTACCAACTCAGTGGGGCTGATTTATTAAAGAGGTATTATTGCGTTATTACGATGTAAGACATCATGAAAATAAGCAAGCTTGCAATTGACGTGTCTTTACTATCTGCTTTCATTCTCAGGGAGCGAGCGCTTTTATCTTTCATAATGTACAGCTGGTTTACATGCTTTCATTCTCCTGCAACGAGGACTTTTATCTTTCATAGTGTATAGCTAGTTTCCATGGATCTCGGCCACTAGTGCCTGCCCGATAGTGCGCAGTAGTAACATTCAAGGAGAGACTTTGAAAATACTGATGGCTCTTTCCAGCCCATTGATTTCAGTTAGCTGCTTGCCTCCTTCCTTCACCTTCACAGCTCCTGACAAGCTGCTGTTTTAAATCTTGCAAAATCACCAGCGCTCACTATCGGATGCTTTCAAGCAGATGTCCTAATCTCTGTTCTCAGCTCTGGCTGTCCAACCACAGCTGTCTTCTCTGTTCTCTCTATATGAAAGTTCAGTGATAAGTGTACACTTTAGAAGAAGCACTTACAGATGAACTTGTTACAGCAGAACTTGCGCTACGTTTTATAGTTTTACTAATACTGTAGCTCTGCTACTCCCCATATCGAGGAGGAGAGCCCGTCCTGCCAGAAACCAGGACGGAAGGAGACTGTATAGCTCTGAGCAACTTGAGAGTACCCCTTTAAGAGTGGCATTTCACACACCAGTCTTAATGAAGCGCTCACTGGAGAACGATGTGCCAAATTCATACGGGTCGCAAGCCACTTAATAAGTGTGACCATCTTCTCGGTGGCGTGCACCTCGCCAGAAGTGCCATTCAGGTTAGGTACTAGAGTTGCATTTCTGGCTTACAAAATGCCATCACTTTTGCGGAATTTGTTGGGCAGGCGTAGTCCCACCCCGTCCTACTCCGACTTCTCCCCATCTTCGTCCATTTTGGGGGAGTGGCTTCACGCTAGCGTGAAATCGCCAAAAGTAACAACATTTCGAAACTTTTTTTTTTAAGCGTTTTACTACCGTTTTCTGTCGGAAAGGCTTTGATGAATCGCACCCTGTGTGTTTGGTAGTCCCGCAGATGGGGCTACTATTCCGAGATGCAGCCGTCTTACTGGAGACGTTGGGTTTGGTTGCTCTCTTTATGAACAGTTTATGGTATTAATTGTTTTAGTATAGCTGCGAGCAGTAATCAATATGAAGCCAAGACACTTTCTTATACATCTGGGACTTGTTTAAATTCTTTTTTTAGGATTTGTGTTTTTTTTTTTCTTTGTTTTTGTTAATTTTTAGGATATTTCTGTGCTGTGTCTGGTATTGTTTCTTTTTTTTTCTTCACTCATTAACATACTGGAGGAAAATAAGAAAATTATTTCTAGGCGCTTGACAGCTTAGTAAATATTTTGTATTCGCCATATGTTATCGGTTTTGGAGCAAATAGTCCTGGAGTATGTGCATGCGAGGCGCATATTCCAGATGGAGAATTCCCTGTGTATTATAGTAGCAGCATTGCTGGGATGTCAAACCTTGTCCCCACACGTCAGATAAAATCAGGAAGGTAAATTTGCTGCATATTTGAGATGTGCATCATGTTAATTTATGGTATGAATTTCACAGCGGAAAGCTTTGGGTACCTTGTGTTGTTCCTCTGTTATTCCTCTTATAAAGGCTAGGGGTTAAAAATTCTTCTTGTGAGGCGTGACAAGATAGTGTAGGGAGACTTTTAGGCCAGGCTTTGTCAGCAGGTTTTTTGTTCAGAAATCTGAGAGCAGCATAATGTAGGGGAAGAGTGCCTGATTCCAGGCGTGTGTCACTTGCTGAACAGTTTGTTGCGGTTTCATTACAATCAGTGGTTTATCAGCAGGAGATTATCACTGCAGGAATAGGTTTCACCTGCAAAACAGTCAGGCTGATCTGTGTAATCCCGCCCACTTCACTGATTGGCAGTTTGTTGACCGTCTACACAGGAAGCTGCCAATCAGGAGTGTAGGTGGGGTTATACAGGGCTCAGCATTTTGAACACCACTACATCTACAGCAGAGAAAACAGGGATTTTATCAAAACTGCAGCAAGCGTCCCAGTACGTGATACATCTGACTCTCTCCCCGTACATCTTCATTCTCTCAGATTCTATAACAAAAACCTGCTGACGTATTTTCCTTTTAATGAGAAGAAGCTTGGAATATTTCTTAAATTTTTGCCTACAAGCAAAATGTTTACATTTCTAGGAGGGATAACTGGTGAAAGATGCAATGCCGAGAACTAGGACTGGATGATCTAGTTTTTGTTTTTCATGAGGATTACAAGTATTTACAAAAATTGACAAGGGGAAGGTGTAGTGAGCAGGTTTTCGACCATATGTGTAGGGTGCTACTAACTATAAAGGTATGTGCACACGTTGCAGATTTTGATACAGATCCGCAGCGTTTTTGGACACACGGAATTGCATTAAATCCGCAGTGTAGTGCTCAGCCAATGATAATCTATGGGAATCCTGAATTTGTTGTGCACATGCTGCGGAAAAACACACACGGATTTGCAGCGTTTTCTTTTCCGCAGCATGTCAATTCTTGTTGCGGATCTGCAGCGTTTCTGCACCCATTGACTTGCATTGAGTAAGTCAAAGCCGCAGCAAAACCGCAGGTTTAAAAAGATCTGCGGTTTTACTGTGGAGTTGCGTGCGAGAAGCGCTGCAGATAGGGAGGAGGGAGAGTGTTTGGCGGAGAATGTGTGTGTGGTGAATATGTGCGGGTGTCTGTGTGTATATGAATGTGTCTGTGCGCGGCTGTGTGTAGGCAGCCATTGTCCGATGGGACGGCTAGTCCCATCCAGCTATGTCTGCTACAGTGACATCAGTAGCCAATGATGGGACAGTAGTGGTCCTATCATCCGGCTACTGTGTTGACTAGTAAAAAAAACAAAAAACACGTACAGATATACAGTAAATATACTCACCATACAGCTAATCCCTGACGTCCTCGATCAACTGTAATAAAAAAAATAATAAACTCAACAGTATACTTAATCAAACAAAAAAGAAAAAAACAGCAGAAAAAGTCCCAAAGTTAAATATATTTATTCAAAAAAACATATACAGCACAATTAAAAATAATAGAGAATTGAAGACAAAGCAAAAATTGATATCACAGGTGTAAAGCACTGAGTCCCCAGAACTCTAAGTGGTGAGGGGGAGCAGAAAATAGCAGCACATTAAATAAAGTGCAAGTGCAACCCAGTGATGGGTGATCCCAAAATAGTATAAGTTAAAAAAGGAGACAGAAAGCACCCATGTGATGTTAAGTACGCCTAATGTGCTGTTATTTTCTGCTCCCCCTCACCATTTAGAGTTCTGGGGACTCGGTGCTTTACCCCTGTGATATCAATTTATGCTTTATCTTCAGTTGTCTATTATTATTTTTAATTGTGCTGTATATGTTTTTTTTTAATAAATATTATATTTAACTTTGGGACTTTTTTTACTCTTTTTTTTCTTTTTTTGTGTGATTATGTATTCTAAGAGTGTCCTTGGCTACTTCAGCTTCCCTGTACGGTATATAGGGCCTGATGGATAAAAATATGACTTCTGATCTGAGGATTGTGTATATACTCAACAGTATACTCCCTGTTCTGACGTAATCCATATAATAACGACTGTCCCACGGCGCTCTCCAGGGGCCTCCGGTGATACAATGACGGAAGGTATCCTTCCGCAGTGTATCACTCCGCTGCGGTCACAGGAGTTCGTCCTGTCACTTGCGGCACCACTACGCGGTAAAATTCTCACGCAGCATTGCCGTCAAGTGAGAGAATGAACTCCAGTGACCCCTCAGTGATAACACTGCAGGAGCCATTGTCTCCTGTCAGTGTGTCACTGGAGGCCCTGTAGAGCGATAGCTCTATAGGGGAGATCGTCATGGGACACTCGTTATTACATGGATTACGTCGGAACAGGGAGTATTTGTGTTTGTTATTTTATTTTTTTTGCAGGTGATCGATAGTTTCAAGGAATTAGGAGTACAATAAAGATAGGAAAATGTGTTGTGTTTTATTTCATCAAAAAACTTTATTCTGGCTGTGTCTTTATTTTACCCATTTACAACTATAGGATTAGTAATGGATTGGTGTCTTATTGACACCTCTCCATTACTAAGGGCCCCGTCTCGTATAGCGAGATCGCTACCGAGATCGCTGCTAAACAGCGATCTCAGCAGCGATCTCGCTATGTCTGACACGTACCAGCGATCAGGCCCCTGCTGTGAATTGCTGGTCGTGTGCCAGGACTTTTTTTTGATTGCTGGTCTCCCGCTGGCCAGCACGCATCGCTGCGTGTGACAGGCAGGAGACCAGCGATCTCCTGGTAACCAAGGTAAACATCGGGTTTCCAGGCGCGGGGCTGTGCCTAGAAACCCGACGTGTACCTTGGATACCAGCGCGCTGCTGCAGGGGAGCTGGTAACCAAGGTACACTAAGCAACGTTACCCGCAGTGTCGCTTGTCCTGATTGCTGCCTGAGCTGCCTGTTTGGCAGCTCAGCAGCGATCATGTAGCGGCACACCAGCGATCCTGATCGTTGTCAGGATCGCTGGTGTGTCGCTATGTGAGACGGGGCCCTAAGCCGGGCTTGATGTCACCTTACAATAGCACAACACAAAGGTGACATCAACCCCCCCATTACCCCATATGCCACCGCTACAGGGCAGTGGGAAGAGAGAGGCTAAATGCTGGAATTGGCGCATCTTAGAGATGCGCCATTTCTGGGGCAGTTGCAGGCTGGTGTTTGTAACCGGCAATATCCATGGTCCCTTCCTAGGCTATGAATATCAGCAAACAGCTGTCTGCATAGACTTTGCTGGCTATTAGTTATTGTGGGACCCGCATCATTTTTGAGGGGCTCTCCTATTTTAATAGCCAGTAAAAGCTATGCAGGCAGCTGCGGGCTGATATTAATAGCGTGGGAAGATCCATGGGTATTACCCCCTTCCCAGGCTATAAACATTGGCCTCCAGTCGCTAGCTTTCCCTTTCTGGACTTGAAAATTGCACGGGAGCCCACGCAATTTTTTTCCCTTTTTAAACAGATATTGCGTTTAAGGCCGGGGTCACACTTGCGAGAAACTCGCACCTCAATACTCGGCACTGCCGCCGACACTCGGAACCGGAGTGTGCAGCTGCATGTATTTCTGTACAGCTGAATGCTCCGATCTGAGTTCCGGCGTATTGAGGTGCGAAACTTGTGCGAGTTTCTTGCAAGTGTGACCCCGGCCTAACGCAGATTTTTTCTATTTATAGATATATCTATCTATAGATATTCACTTTTATTTGTTTTGTGTGTGTAAACATTACTTTAGAACATGGTAGGTGATGATATTATGGTCTATGACGGAGAAAGTAAGCGAAGAGGTTGGACAAAGAAATGAGAACAATTTTTTTTTGTTAAATAACATATCTTTATTTAGCTTACAAAAACGCATGAAAAAACGCATGAAAATCTGCATAAAAATGCATCACAAACGCGTGGATTTTTACCTGCGGTTTTTGCCAAGAGAGGTAGAATCTGCGCAGAAAATTCCGCAGGCAAATCCGCAACGTGTGCACGTAACCTAAGGGTATGTGCACACATTGCGGATTTGCCTGCGGAATTTTCTGCACAGAATCTGCAGGTAAAATCTGCACTTTTTTGTGCGTTTTTTAGCCTGCAGTTTTCTGTAATGAAATGGGTGTAGAAAAGCTGCAGAAACCGCACAAACAATTGACATGCTGCGAAAAATAAACCGCTGCGGATTCCGTGCGGAATTTTCCGTAGCATGTGCCCAGCAAATTTTTTTCCTATTGAATAACATTGTGTGGTCAAACACTTGCGGATCTGCAGCGATTCTGCTGCGTAAAAAAAACGCGGATCCGCAGCAAATGCGCAACGTGTGCACACAGCCTAAGAGTAGCATGCACATTGCGCTATTTCCCCCATTACTGGGCAGGGTATGAATTGCTGTTACATAGTTGAAGCAGTTTATTTTGTTGCAGAAATTTCTGTAGCTGAAAATTTAGTTCCATCAATCTGAAAAACTGTTGTTTTGGAGGAAGCGCGTTAATTACTGCGAGTTCCGTTCAGTTGAACAGGAAAATTTAGGTAATTTCTCCCAATATATCGGTCCAATGTTAGTAAACCCTACTGATTCCCAAATTTTGAAACTAGGACAAGTTGTACTTTTGAACGACACCATTGATTTTACCATATCATGTACTGGAAAACGGGAAAAAATTCCAAGTGCAAAAAAAGTGCAATTCCACTATTGTTTTTTGGGGCTTTTTATATACCATGTTCACTAAATGATAAAACTAACCTGCCATTTTGATTCCCAGGTCATTACGAGTTCACAGATAGCAAATGTGTATAGGTTCTTTTTTATTTAAGTGCTGAAAAAAAAAACAACATTTGTAAGAAGAAATAAAATAATTTGTCGCCATTTTCCGAGACCCGTAGCTTCTCCATTTTTCGTGAACTGTGGCTGGGTGATGGCTTTTTTGCGCCCCATTCTGACGTCTTTATTGATACCATTTTGGGGTAGATACGATTATTTTGATAGCCCGTTATTTCATTTTATTGCAACGTTTCGGCGACCCAAAATAATGTAATTCTGGCGTTTCGACTTTTTTCTTGTTACCAATCTGATTAATTTGCTTTATATTTTTAGAGAACGGACATTCCTGAACTCAATGATACCAAATGTGTATTTTTTTATTCCATTTTTTTATTGTTTTATTTTGAATGTGGCAAAAAGGGGGAGACTTGAACGTTTATATTTATTAAATCTTTTTTTTGTTTACTTTTTAGTGGTTTCAGTGGTCCCCTTGAGACTTGAAGCTGCGATCATCAGATCACCTGTGTTACACAGGGCTTCAGCCCTGCTATGTGTAGCAGAAATCTTCAGCTCCTATGAACGCCGGCCACGGCATTAGGGCTAAAAATGATTGGGTTCCATTATGCAAATTGCCTCTTCAAACAAAGAGGACTTGTACTCTATAGCGCCACCTATTGGAAGTAGCGATCCTACAAGTCACAATCAACCCTTTAACGAGTCTTGTAATATGACTTAGGATAAAAGCCAAATCAGAATCTCCATTTGCAGACACGGTGTTTCGGACTATTGGTCCTCGTCAGTGCAAAGTAGGAGAGATCTGATTTGGCTAGATGAGAGGCTCTGGACTGGGATCTGGGGGTAAGGTTTCTCCTTGTGGAGAGTGACATACCAGCTCTGGCGTGTCGAGGTAAGGAGGCTTATTCGCCGTGCAATGCTCCTCTGGGAAATTTTAATATGCAAATTGCCTCTTTAAACAAAGAGGACTTGTACTCTATAGCGCCACCTATTGGTTCCATTAAAAATTTTGCACCGTTTGCCTCCTGTAGCCGCGGTATTATATTAGTTCTTTGTTGCTGGCTGCAGAATGAGGTAACGGGATTGGCCACATTATTTTTATGTTACCGGATATATTAGGGACATGATTTTGTGGCATTTGCTAATATCAGGGCTGTGGAGTCGGAGTCATGGAGTCAGAGCCCATTTTGGTGGAGTCGGCGTCATGGAAATTGAAAAGTTGGAATCGGAGGTTTCGATTACCGACTCCACAGCCCTGTTTGCTATTATATAGGTGTGATAGGTAAAAAAGGGGTTCCATTGACCGAAACGTGACTCCTATTTGTGTGCAGTACAAACTAAAACATCACAATAAATAGCAATAAAGTATTTCTGTACTTTAATCACTTATCAATTAATGGACTAAATATGTGATGTTTACATCTCGCTGTCCAGAGTTACGACCTCTTGGTCCTCTTCACTTTGATGGTCGAGCATGCTCAGTTCCAGCACTAGGAGTCATCAGAGATGGAACTAGGAATTAAAGTGGGTGGTTCAGTGGTGAAGGGGGGGAAAAATGAAGTACGGTAATTCTTCATGTTTAGGATATAGTTTTAGTGTTTTCTTGCTACTCTTTATATAGTAACTCTTCAGCCTTCTTTCAAGCCCTCCCGGAATACCCCTTTAAGTTTACTTGCAGGATTTTGTTATGTTCTCCTACATTCATTGAATGAATTGCGATGGGGCTTTTGCCGTTCACCAGTAGTAAAGTCACTGGCAGTAATACAATAGAAAGTGGTTTTCTGGCAAAGCTTATGTTTTTGGCTCATCGTATGCGTGGGGACAATGAGTTTTCTTATTGGAGAGTTTTTAGTCCAGCTTTGCCCTGCACCGTAAAGTTTTACAGCAGCTTACAAAACTTTATTAAGTATGAAACTTCATGAGCAGAATGCAGACTATTCCAGCGTGCATCTTACATCAGAAACGAAGGAATGCAAAAGAAGCTTTAATTTATCGCCTTGGGTTAGAAAAAAAAAAAGAAAAAAAAATCTGTTGAAACATAAGTGATAACAAAGGCTTTGATGTTAATAAACCTAAATGGAAGTAAAAAAAAAAAAATCAAAGTGTGTAAACGGTTAGGTTTATAAAAGGGAAGATGACAGAGTTATACCCTGTAATTAGGTGTAATTTGTGCTTTTGGGGTAGCTATTTGTCTTGTATGAACCAAAGTCTGTTTCATGTTTGCTTGTGTAATGAAGATATCTGCGAGGTTCAGGCCGTTCAGAGTCATTAACGAAATGCTTTCGTCAAAAACGGAAAGTTTTTTTTTTTTTTAATTGTCAGTTATCGCGCATTTTAAGTTGTAATGTAAAAAAAAAAAGTGGGAAAGTGGCGGTATTCCTTTACTTGGATCCACCCCCCTAAGCTAGACATATGTAAAGAGAATTCACTTAAGCGGTAGCCCAAAAATTACCAATAGGTACCACAGAATGGTAAAAGAATGTTACAAAATCTTTATTAAAATGCAAAAAAAATACATAAAAATACAAGAAAGGCACAAAAAACACTATTATCACAAAGAGGGACAGTAGTCCATAGGGATATAACCAACAGCAGCCAGAAAATATATATATATATATATATATATATATATATATATCTCTATGCAAAAAAAGCAGTACATGTGAATCAATGAACTATACCCTGGAGAGATATACACCTTTTCACCAGAAAATTGTGCAAGATCCAATGACTATAATTAGAACAGCACATGTGAATCAATAACTATACCCTGGAATTATTATACACCTTTTTACCAGTAAATTGTTCAAGATCCAATGACTATAATTAGAATGAAACATATACCATCAATACCCTCAAGGGGCTGCATAGAAATAATAACAACGTTACACAGTAATCTTTTAAGACCTACCACAAGGCTGCTGTGGATTTCCACGGACGTCCCTCTGCCCCGACGCGCGTTTCGCACTGCTTCTTCTGGAGGCGCCCGCCTTCTCAGTGACAATATGCAGTGTGAATAGTCAGAGAGTAACTGCACACTTGAACGCCAAGGCCAGAAAACCCCTTTAATAATATACTGTTACATTCTGTTAGGTATTAGTGAACTGAAGGTTCATTTACACAGACCAACTGGCATCATCATATCACAGCAAATTGGTAAACCTTTAATGATTGCTTCTCGTTTGAATGCCTGTTTTTTACACAAGAAGACCAAAGTAGACGATGCGCACTGAGCGACCTGTAATAGATCGCACAGTGCACATAGTCTGCAATTGTTATCGGCAAGGGGGGTCCTGCATACATTAGATGATGCACCGCTAAGAACGCTGCACAAAAAATCTTTTCAGCCGTTGAACGAGCGTTTTGCTTGTTCAGGTGATTGGCAGCCTGTTTACACAGCAAAATAATCGCGAAACGAGTTTTTTTTAACAATACCCACATTTATCTTGTGGTGTAAATGCCCCTTGACTCAGTATCACATCGGTGGGGGTCCATCACCCAGCACCCCCTCCAATCAGTTGTTTGCTCTTGCGGCTGTCAAATGTAAGCCCTCAATGCCTGTTTCAGCAAAATTTTCACATCAGACTTCTGACTTGAAAGCTCTGAAAATCCACAAACTTTTGGCGCAACTTGCCACAATTTTGCCAATTTTGGTGTATTGACATCAGTTTCTTACATACCCACGAAAATGGGCAGAGCTGGGTTGTGACACAGCTCATCTAAGTCATGGTGAATAGTGGTGTTCCTTACTCTAGAAGTCTCACGCCACTTGTCAGACGCTCCAGATCCCTCAAGAGGCAGGTACATTTTTATGAGTCAAGAGCATCTGACTCTATCATGCCTCCTCGTCAAGACCTGCAAGAAAATTTGCGCTGTAAATAAATCAGATCCTTAGAATTGAGCTGTAAAGCAAATAACAGCTGATCAGCGGGTGTTTCGGGTGTTGGACCCTCACAAATCTGATGTTGATGACCTATCCCATTGATGGATCATTAACATGTTGTGACCAGAGAAACCTTTTATTACCTTCTCTCAATTTTTTTACATTAACTGGGCATATGTGATCATTTGGACCTCAGATATTACATAAATCTTTAACAGTTATGCTTGTCAGACAGTGTGCCGATTGAAACAGGGTAACTTATTCTGTCTTGGAATGATCTATAAAGTTTACATCACGACCTAGATGATGTCTCTAGATTCCCATATGGATCTTGTGCACAAAGCCCGGGGACCAACGTGTCCAAAAGCCGACTACAATGTCATCTGATTGATAAAATAGCATTAGATGAAAATGCAAAAGCGTAATAGGGTCTTATCCAGGTAAATCGGATATAAAGGAAAGGTAGACACGCTCACCTTATAGGGTTGTGTGAGACACAACGCCTAAAACAAGCCTATAATCCAGATGCTGCAACTTCCATGAAATTGTCAGAATTAAATGTCAGGGAAAATGGAAGTAATTCTGCCATCTCTGGAATCACGAAAATCCAATAATAAAAGTGAAATGTAGGTTTATTGTCAACTCATTTCAGAGTCACACCACCTCCTTCTTCAGGACCACCATACATAAGAAGGTGGTGTGACTCTGAAACGTGTTGACTCTTCAGGACACCATACATAAGAACCATAAAGTTCTTATGTATGGTTGTCCTGAAGAAGGAGGTGTTGTGACTCTGAAACACGTTAACTCTTCAGGACAACCATACATAAGAACCATAAAGTTCTTATGTATGGTTGTCCTGAAGAAGGAGGTGTTGTGACTCTGAAACACGTTAACTCTTCAGGACAACCATACATAAGAACCATAAAGTTCTTATATATGGTTGTCCTGAAGACGGAGGTGTTGTGACTCTGAAACACATTGATTCTTCAGGACAACCATACATAAGAACAATAAGGTTCTTATGTGTGGTTGTCCTGAAGAAGGAGGTGATGTGACTCTGAAACGCGTTGACAATAAATCTAAAATGGCATTAGGGAACTATTAGACGGTCATATAACTTGGATGAGGATCGCAAAGCAATTCTCAGACTGGCCGTCGGCTCACCCGGTCCCGAACGTGATGGCTGCATAGAAATACATACTGTCACGCTTGGGTTGGGAATGCCGACAACCTGTCTGAACACTGTGTTGCGATCCTCGTCCGATTTATACTGCCGTCTGACTCTTCCCTTAGCATGTCTTTCTGCCAGTCTAGCTGGCTTCGTCATGGCAGGTAAGACTCAGAGGGGTTTCATGTAGATTAGTTTTTGTGAATTAATAATTGACCTAATTACACGGACTAATTACTTGACACATCCTCATGGAGGGGAGCTAATGGAATTTCCACCCTTAGAAGGATTTGGAGCAGTTAAATGTGCCTTATCTGTGTTCATTATACAACAAAAGAGCTTGATGTTATTATTTCATGGTCCTCGTACGAAACACGTCAATCTTCCGATGAGACGCAGCCAACATTTAAAATCTGTTTTAAAAGAAATTTTCAATTCCCACAACAATTGAAGCCACAGAGTATCAAAAATCCTGTGAAATTTCTGCCACTTGGGTGGCTAATTATTAGCATTCTTTCTCATTTAGTCAGAAACCAGATCTCGACGGTGAGGTATTGTCTGACCTGCATTTGTAAGGCAGCTCCGAGGCTATGTGCATTGGAAACGGTAAATGTTTTTGATTAATGTGGGGCTATTTCTTACCGGCTCTTATTTTGTGTCATGTTTTTTTTTTCCATACATATAATGCAGATGTGTAATAGTCAGTACGTTATTATTAGAGTCTGCCAAACTTATATTTTCTGCTTGAACAAATTTCTCGATAGCCAGAAGTCAAATTCTCATTGTGTAAGAATTCCTATTATGACTTTATACAGAATCCAGTGCATTTGCTCATGTACGGACACTTGGCAGATAGACTGCCCCTATACAAACGATCGCAACAGATGTTCGAGAAAAGTAAGTTTGAAGCCTGCGGTGTCCCAAGTCTCCTGGTCTTTTGATCAGTTGTGGTCTTGATAGTAGTAGTATGGATGCCAATGGTCACTATTGATCAGTATGTTCACGCTTACTTAACACCGGTGTGTGAATTCACCATAAACATAATATAGAAGTAGAATAAAGGTTTATCACCAGCATAAGGTATCATTGCGCAGAGGATTTGTGATAAAATTCTAATTAGTGAGGGGGGGGTGGGGTCCAACCTCAGGGACCACCCATCAGTTCTCAGAAAAGGTATGTGATACTCCATCGGCCTGGCGCAGTGACCGGCCTTCAGGCTCCCCAAACATTGTAGCACCCACCCTACTGGTTTATAGGGATAGATAAAAAGGTTTGTTGGAGTGGATTGGGGCTTTCCCTTTGAGAGGCGATTTTGTGTGGTATGCGGCACCTTTTCTTTTCACTTGGGTGAAGAAAGTCACATTCTCTGGTCTTAAAAAAAAAAAAAAAAAGAAGTACACATTTTAGAAGTTGACAATTGATCGTTTTGGTGGAAATTTTAGCTTTACAATTTTTCTTTGAGTCTCATCTGTGCATGCACTGCATAGTTTAAAAAAAAAAAAAAATATATATATATATATATATATATATAATATATATATATACAGTGTGTATATGTGTGTGTGTGTGTGTGTATGTATGTATGTATATATATATATATATATATATATATATATATATATATAATATTTTGGAAGTATTCATTCTCCCAGGTAGGTATTAGGTAGCGTTCACACAGGCGATGCGGTTTGGTCCAAATAGGTGCAGTTTTACTGCTTTCAGAAAACTCCCAAGAGATTCAAAACAAAAAAACAGCTTCTTATGTCTTATGGGTACAAAGGTATCACGGCAAATTACAGTTCATCTAGCAGGGTACAAATGTCAGTGCAGGCGCACTCAAACAGGTTACAGTTCATTCTCCCAGAGCAAACTTCATACATAGAAGAGATATGATCCCACCAATCGCAGTATTGCCTTCAGCCTGAGCTCCAGCTGCTTCCACTGCCAATCAAGTGTTCAATAGTGATGAGCGAACGTGCTCAGATAAGTTGATATCCGAGCATGCTGGGCTGCTAACATAGTGTCTTCGGCGTGCATGAAAAATATGTTCGAGTCCCCGCAGCTGCATGTGTTCACCTCTGGGCACAGTTCACACTCAACAAACTGCAGCTTCCACATGATTCTCCACAGCTCAACTTTCCTAGCTGAGCCATGCAGTCTTCAAACAGAGACACCGGCACGTCTTTCTCTCAGCTGCAGCTCAGATTTTGGCTGGTCATTCGCCAGCAGCACACTCTACTTTACTCCATCCAGCAGATTGACACATCTAGTGAACACAGGCCCTGGTCTTAGTTAAAGGTAGCCAGGCGCATCTAATCAAGACCTGCAGCACTAGGATTTAACGCTGTCCTACCTGGTTTTGCTACAAATATATTTTATATTAAAAATAAATAGGTGTGTGGTCTTGATGGGTAGCAGGAGACTGATGAAGGAAGCCAACAGAAGTTATGAGTGACCTATCACAACCCCATATTCATGTTAATTATGAAGTCATAAAACAGACTGCAGAGATTCGGGCGCTATATCTGTAATACTGAAGTTTTTTTAATTGCATTTTTGCCTTAATTTTTTTCCCCTGAGGGGGTTAAAAATGCCAAGTCCTGATTGTTGCTTTAGAATTTATAATCACTATAATCAGGATTATAGCACACTACAGTACTTACAACGTATTCTTGGAATCCTGCTTTTCGTTTGCCCTTTTCTGTAACGCTTGATAAACGCCATACGAAAATACAGGAAGTTTTGCATACATTGTTGTGTCATCCTAGCATTAAAATCAGCTAAAGAGTGCGAGAGCTTATGAGCCCAAATGTATTCAGCCTCCGCCCACCCAGCAGGTCTGACAACTACAGCTTGTACTGAGGAGTGCGAGATCTCAGCAGGAAGGAGGTGCAATGAGGAGCTGTCAAACAATCTAGGTGGATGGAAATTAAAGCCTCAAGAAGGAAGGGGTGATCGCGGCACTTTAACCCCAGGCACACTGCGATCAAACATGATAACAGCGTTCCGGTGGCATAGGGACGCATCGGGCAGGGAGGGGGCTCCCTGCGGGCTTCCCTGAGACCCTCACACCAACGCGATGTGATCGCGTTGTTCCGAGGGCCTCCTCCCTGCAGGCACCCGGATCCAAGATTGCTGCGGGGTCCTTCCGGGTCCTGCAGGGAGGTGGCTTCTCAGTGCCTGCTGAGAGCAGGCGCTGAGAAGCCTCCTGCACTGCCTGTCAGATCGCTGATCTAACACAGTTCTCTGCAAAGTGCCAGATCAGCAGTCTGACACTACTATATAGTGATGTCCCACCCTGGCACAAAGTAAAAAGTATAAAAAAAAATAATAAATTAACATGTGTAAAAATAATTTTAAAAAAATTCCTAAATAAATAAGAAAAAAATATTCCCCAATAAATTAATTTCTTTATGTAAATAAAAAAAACAATAAAAGTACACATATTTAATATCGCCGCGTCCGTAACAACCCGCCCTATAAAACTGTCCCATTAGTTAACCCCTTTAGTGAACCCTTAAAAAAAAAAAAAAAAAAAGGGCAAAAAAGCAATACTTCATCATCACACTGCCGAACAAAAAGTGGAATAACACGCGATCAAAAATGGATATAAATAAACATGCTACCGCTGAAAACGTCATCGTGTCTCGCAAAAATACGAGCCGCCATAAAGCATCATCAGCGAAAAAATAAAAAAGTTATAGCTCGCAGAATAAAGCGATGCAAAAACAATTATTTTTTTCTATAAAATTGTTTTTATTGTATAAAAGTGCCAAACAAAAAAAAAAGATATAAATGAGGTATCGCTGTAATCGTACTGACCCGAAGAATAAAACTGCCTTATCAATTTTACCACATGAGAAACAGTATAAACCCCCCCCCCCCCAAATTATGATTTTTTATTTTTATGGCTCTACATTATAAACTTCAGTGAAGCACTTGGAGGTTCAAAGTTCTCACCACACATCTAGAGAAGTTCCTTGGGGGGGGTCTAGTTTCCAAAATGGGGTCACTTGTGGGGGGTTTCCACTGTTTAGGCACATCAATTCCAGCCAATTTTGCGTTGAAAAAGTCAAACGGTGCTCCTTCCCTTCTGAGCTCTGCCATTCGCCGAAACAGTGGTTCCCCCCACATGTGGATTATTAGCGAACTCAGGACAAATTGCACAATAACTTTTGGGGTCCAATTTCTCCTGTTACC
This sequence comes from Oophaga sylvatica, assembly GCA_033576555.1. Taxonomy (NCBI): domain Eukaryota; kingdom Metazoa; phylum Chordata; class Amphibia; order Anura; family Dendrobatidae; genus Oophaga; species Oophaga sylvatica. Next base: position 44,390,697 of record JARQOD010000002.1, on the reverse strand, counting down.
CTTAGGAAAATAAAAAAAATTGGACCTGAAATAATTTTTTTGTGAAAAAAAAGTTATATGTTCAATTTTTTTTTTAAATTCCTGTGAAGCACCTGAAGGGTTAATAAACTTCTTGAATGTGGTTTTGAGCAACTTGAGGGGTGCAGTTTTTAGAATGGTATCACTTTTGGGTATTTTCTATCATATAGACCCCTCAAAGTGACTTCAAATGTGATGTAGTCCCGCCAAAAAAATGGTGTTGTAAAAATGAGAAATCGCTGGTTAACTTTTAACCCTTATAACTTCCTAACAAAAAAAAATTTTGTTTCCAAAATTGTGCTGATGTAAAGTAGACATGTAAAATGTTATTTATTAAGTATTTTGTGTGCCATATCTGTGTGATTTAAGGGCATGAAAATTCAACGTTGAAAAATTGCAAAATTTTCAAAATTTTCGCCAAATTTCAGTTTTTTCACAAATAAACGCAAGTTATATCAAAGAAATTTTACACTAAGATGAAGTACAATATGTCACAAGAAAACATTGTCAGAATCACCAGGATCCGTTGAAGCGTTATAACCTCATAGAGGGACAGTGGTCAGAATTGTAAAAATTGGCCCGGTCACTAACATGCAAACCACCCTTGGGGGTAAAGGGGTTAGAAACAACACTATCCCTGTGTTTGATTGGCCAGCAAGCTCGCCGGACCTTAACCCCATAGAGAATCTATGGGATATTCTCAAGAGGAAGATGAGAGACACCAGACCCAACAATGCAGATAAGCTGAAGGCTGCTATCAAAGCAACCTGGGCTTCCATAACACCTCAGCAGTGCCACAGGCTGATCGCTTCCATGCCACTCCGCATTGATGCAGTAATTGATGCAAAAGGAGCCCCGACCAAGTATTGAGTGCATTTACTGAACATACATTTCAGTAGGCCAACATTTCGGATTTTAAAATAATTTTCAAGCCGGTGTTATAAAGTATTCTAATTTACTGAGATAATGACTTTTGGGTTTTCACTGGCTGTAAGCCATAATCATCAACATTAACAGAAATTAACATGTGAAATAGATCACACTGTGTGTAATGACTATATATAATATAGGAGTTTCACTTTTTGTATTGAAGAACTGACATAAACTTTTTGATGATATTGTAATTGTGTGAAATGCACCTGTTTATCATTCTAAGCTCATTTTTGTAGGAAACATCATTGTAAAGACAGACATTTGATAATAGAGCCACACAGCCAGACTGTGTCCTCAGTGTCTATACATGATGACATTTTTGGTCCAGTCCTGCTTCCTCCTGGATTACAGAAGCTCCTCCATGTCTTTTCTATAGTGGTGAAAACTTCTCACTTTTGTGAGCAGATTGCAAACTTTCTAAACTGATGAAAATGTGTATGGACAGAATGGATATTTTTTGGTTCAGGTAACAGTCCCAGGGGTGCACCTCCATTAGCCATACGTTTCGCCACTGGATTGATTACAAAGTATTTAAAAGCTGAAATGAACCGAAGTGAAAGACAATCCATGTAGTTCAACAAGTCCCCATGTGGGGTCCTCTCTGTAAGAATGCCACCAGAAGGATCTATATAAAGGCTTACTACTTTAAAAACAAACAAACAAAAAAAACACCTATTTAACTTGTATTGTTGTAGAGGTACGGCTTTGGTCAGACCTGTTGTGTGTTGTTTTTTTTTTTTTTTTATCCTTAAGTATAAAGAGTACTTATCATCAAGCTGGGGCTAGCTGTTATTTTTTTTTTTGTTTAATAAAAGAGTGAACAATCCCAAATTGGAGGATTTTTCTAAATATCATCTAGCTTGGCCCGAGCGAAATTTTCGCACATTGGTCGTCGAGGGCGCAGGCAATTTCAGGAAAAACAAGCTGGTCAAATGTAAATGTATTTCATGAGATGATGAACACAGACAGGTATTTATATATGTAGCTTGGTAATACAATAAATTGGTTTGATAAGTAGAGGCCAAAAAATGTCTTTCGGTTGAGGGACCACCTGCAGGTCATTGTAGACAAAAGAAAATGAAGAAACAGCGCTTCATCCAGGTGAAGTATATTTCAATGAAGTTTATTCCGCTATATAACAGCGACGTTTCGACCCATAACAGGTCTTTATCAATAAAGACCTGTTATGGGTTGAAACGTCGCTGTTATATGGCGGAATAAACTTCATTGAAATATACTTCACCTGGATGGAGCGCTGTTTCTTCATTTTCTTTGGTCTACTATATCCAAGAAGGTTCCTTGGTCTGGATACGAGCGCCCCAGTGCAGAGAGTGCTGTCAGTTTGCTTTATTTTTACCTGCAGGTCATTGTGTCTTTCTGCAGGTTTATGAAAATGAATGTTTAAAGTGTATTTAGTGATAAAATTGTGAATATGTGGTTTGTTTGGCTCTTTTCTTGCTGAAGGGGGCAAGTGTACCTTTGAAATGGTGTATCATTTGTGTGTGTGGGTGCAGTATGAACGGAGATACAAAGTAATCACCGAAAAACAGTGTTTTGAAATAATAGCATAGATTAGCAAAAGGGCTTAGAAGGGTCCTAACGTGCCTCTAAAGGAACCGGCTTTCTAGCCAAAGTTTGGACCTGAATTCCCGGGTAATTGGATCCCTCAACTCGCCACAGCCGCTTTAGCAGTGACGGTGAGATCTTACTCTTCGCTCTTAGTGCTGCTGTGTACATCATTAGAGCCGTTTACAGTCATTACTGGCTTAGTAAAGTATATGGTAGCGCTCAGTTAGTGCAAAGAGCGAGATGTTGCTCTTTCACTGTGAGAGCGGCCTTGTTATGTTGTGGGGTCCCATTCTGCAAGCCAAGATCCAAATAACCCGGAAGTTCAGGCTCACCTTTTGTTAGAAGGTTGGGGACATTAGGGACCCTTCTGGCAGCTATTGTGAATAGATATTTCCAAACTCACTAGTCTGTTTTTCAGGGATACAACACATACTCATTATAATCTATGGAGCTGTGTCACAATATATCTGTGCAAAACCCACAGAGACATGTCATTTTTTTTTTTTTTTTGGGCAGCACACTTGTAAAGTACCAATATAAGTGTATGGGTCTGTGAAAAACACGAACAGCACATGAATGGCATCCAAGTGCTGTTCTATATACCGTATTTTTTGGACTATAAGACACATTGGAGCATAAGACGCACCCCAAATTTTGGGGAGGAAAATAGCAGAAAAAAGATTTTTGTAAGATGGAGGTCCATCTTATTGTCCGAATTTAAGATATCTTACCTGAAGGCAGGCGGTGGTACAGCGGGGTCACAGGGAGGCATGGTCCCTTCCTCAGGATGCCGGCGGCAGAAATGAGTCCACGCCGCGCAGAGCAGAGTGCATCACCGGTTTCCCTGCTGCCATTTCCTGAAGCCATTGGCCGCCGGAGGCCACGCATGCGCAGATTGATATCTTGGCGGCCATTTTGCTGAAGCCGAGTGCCGCCGAGATCTCACTCTGCACACGCACGGCCTCCGGCGGCCATTTTCCTGATGCCTCCGGCTGCCCACGGCTTCAGGAAGATGGCCGCAGGGAAACCGGTGATGCACTCGGCACTGCTCGGCGTGGACACATTTCTGCCACCGGCATCCTGAGGAAGGGATCCTGCTCAGGTGCACTCCACACCGCCCACTGCCGCAGAATTGCTACACCACTGCTGCAACCCCCCGATAAGCCTGCGTTCACACTATAAGACGCACCCCCTATTTTCCTCCCAAATTTTTTGAGAAAAAAGTGCGTCTTACAGTTCAAAAAATATCAATACCAAAAGAAAAAGCTTTGCACACAAAGCTTTGCTTGTGTGCAAAGCTTTTACTTTTGGTATTGGTTTATGATTTTGCTTTGTGACCTATTATGGGATTAATGTAGGTGTATATAGTTCAAAAAATATGGTTACATTGTAAAGATTAAGAGAAGCTTTGTCATTTTTTTATCGATACATGAAAAACACTAATAAAGCACAAATCCAAAAAGCTGATGACAGCGTTATTTTTTTTTTCCTACGTGAAAACACTGATGTCTAAATGAAACCTAACACACATTACACTGGCAACAGCTATTTTATCTCCCCCAACTCGCCGCTTCCTCGAATGGATGTGTTCTTGGCATAGAAAAGTGTGCATTTTATTTCCATAAATGGGTCATCCACTGCTTGGACAACCCCTTCTCAATCCGTATGTTTGCCCTCCATTGAAATAATAACACTTACACCCACCTCCTGTGCTGGCGTTGTTCCAGCAGTGTAACTCCCGGGGCTCCCATGACATTGGCCACAGGGCTTGTGTGACATAACAATCAGCGGATGCTTCACGCTCTCTACCTACTGGCAAATCATATATATCTAGAGGAAGTGAGTGCGGCTGTTCTCTCGCTTCCTCCAGATGTACGTGATACATCTAAAGGCGAGAAGAGAGAAGCACAATCCCCGGAAGAGACAGTGCCGCTGGAACGGTGCCGGCACCAGAGGTGAGTGGAAGTGTTGTTCTAAAGGGGACAAACATACATATTGAGAAGAGGTTGTCCGAGTAGTGGACAACCCCTTAAAGATGAAGGAAATCTGTTTCTGTCTGACCTTTCATTAAAAGGATCAGGCCTGATGAAAATCACCTTTTTAACCTTTTTCTTTTTTTGTCTGACCTCCACCATTGAGGCAGTGGCGAACTGCCGACACACCCAATCAGTGTCTCCTTTTGCTGCATCGGTGGTACGGCTGACTATATATCTAATAAGTATGAACGACTTTAGTCTGCCCCTTGACCTGCACTTGCTGTTCTTTACACGGCATGTTATTGTGAAACCTGGCCAATTAACAATGTTCCTGGCGTCTTCCTGAACTAGAGTTGTCCTTTCCAATTTTTTTTTTTCCCCCCTACTTGTCTTTTATTTTCATTGCCCTTTTAGTGACACCACCCTTAACCTGGGTCGTTGCACCCTCATGTGTTTGTATATGTGTGAAAGTTTAAAGGTTAGACATAAAGTAAGAATCTAACCTTTACTCCCGTGTTTGTTCTTCCTTGTAAGAACTAATAAAGGGCAATGTCCGAGCGTGCGTCTGGTAATCAAGGGTAGGTGCACCAAAAATTTCCCTCACCGCGTCATGTTTATCTTGTGCATGTAATTATTGGAGCAATCGCATTGTGGCTTTAAATGCAAAGGGCATAAAGCTCGGGGAAAAAGCCATGTTGAAATAAATTAATTGTATCTAATATTGCTTTACTGTGCAATGTTTAGTCAGTAAGGCCTTCTCTTGACTCTGCTACATATACATATATACATATACATTATGTTTACCAAATACCCTTATTATTACTACCTTCATGCATTTTTTGCAATATATTTTTTATTTTATTTTAGGATATTTGTTTCTTATTTTTTGTTTTCTCTGTGTAATGGTCATGTGTTAATATGCATTTACATTTTGCATACACATCAGCTTACTTTTTCAGCTCAGACCTAGTTTTTCATATGCATAGAGAAGAATGGGAATCGCATTATTGCAATTCTCCTTCACCCTAAGGGCTCTCAACTCATATTTTTTTCCCGATCTATCCAGTAAATCTAAGCGATATCATCTGACCTACGGTACCTACCATTCCATAAAATCCAAACCCAACAAATTGTACCAAAAGCTTACTGATTTTGCTTAGGAAAAAATAGCTTTATTGGATAGCTTATAGCTTGGCAGTTGTGACATGACATAAACTACCTTGCTGTTTTTGCTTGCGACCGTCCACCAGATTTCCTATGCCCTACAAGCTGCTGGATGCTGTTCAGTGTACATCCCAACAGTCGCCACCTGTCAGCTCCGTCAACACTTCTCTCTGCTCACCTAAAAGACCATCTAAATGAGTTGATTCACAAATATTTTCAAAAAGGCTCAGTCTAGAAAAAATAATAATAAAATAATCGATACTCGTCCTGACAGCTGCCTTTCCAATGCTTACTTTGTCAATGGCTGAGGGGTTTTACCACTGCGGCCCGTGATTGACTAAGTGGGGATTTCCTGCAGAGCAGAGGCCATTTCCTTCAGGAGTTTCAGGGGATTTGATGTGGGTGAGTAATTAATTCTCGTTATTTTATGCCATACTGAGCTCTTTCAAAAGTGGGCACCTGCATAAGACCTGAGCCTTTAGGAGAGGAAAGAGCAGCTTGCAGTGTATGTGAATGCATGCAAGCTGCAGAGAACAAGCTGTATGCAGTTATTAACAGACATCGATTGTGATCATGTCGTATTTCAGAAAATACAGTGCAATTAAATCAAATATATCTAAAGCTTTTATACCTCGTAGTCACAGCTGTATAACCGCTACATGCCTCTGATTACATATAGGAAGACATACGGAGGTTTTTGACACATGCGCCACAGTTCAGATCACCGAGTATGTAATCTAGTGGGGAAATAAAACTGTAGCAAACTACCGGTAGTTGAACACAAGGAGTACTTCAACAGAAGAAACCTTAAGTTATGCAGTGTCATCAGCACACTTTAAGGCTCATGGATTCCCTGGCTCCAGGGACTTATCCAGTCTCGCGTTGCGCCATATTGCGTCATGTAATGGTATAAGTGTGCATAAACAGCAATATGTGTACATTATTAAGCCTAGACATTGACATCGTTTAGATGTTTTGCTGTTGTACTTTTCTACAGTTTGTGATGTCTATTTGTGTTTCCTGATTCACTTTTTGACCTCTTGACATCTCCATTACTCAGCAGAATAAATCCTAGCCGCATACCACAGACCATGTTACACGGAAAAGGTTAACACTGATGTTTATGGACTCCTGGCATGCAAGCCAGCATGAACTTCTAGGCCTCGAGAACAAAGCAATTCAGCTGCACCTTGCACCGTCATTACTGTAAAGGAAGAGTAGAAGATTTCCTCATTGCATTCCTATTTATTATGCGGACTGCAGATTAAAGCGGTTGTCTGGCTGGCGAAAACAAAATTCTAGAAAGTCAAAATGACTTAAAAGAGAGAACTGCTCCTTATTGTCAGCTGTGATTCTGATTGTGAAGTGCATTATGTGGAGCTGCGGATTTTGCTTTACTTTTTGTTGCAGCAGAATAAATATCTCGTATTATGTTTTTTCCCCAGAACACGCACAGAACGCCCGATTGTGCTCTTTTTATCTTGTGTGTGCCGGTAGCAGCGCAGAAGCTCTTTGTAAAATGCCTGCTCCAAAGGTTGCAGATAAGTTTTCTTGTTTAGTGTTGGTAGTAAATATTTCTTAATGTCGTTCACTTTTCTCTTATGAACAATACCGTATCAATAACTTTATTGCACAAGCGCCAAAATCCCTTAATAGAGTGCGGTAGTTCCAGAAACGACTTAAAGAGTTTGTACAAAGTATGGAAGTTGTCCCCCATACATAGGGTAGGGGGGATAAGAGCCTGATTGCTGGGGGTCTGATTGCAAGGACCCCCTCCGATGCTGAGGACAGGATAGCGCTTCCGACTCTTAGACCATGCGCACCGACGCTGCACCGATTCTCTATCTCTGCTCCATTCAGACGGGGCTCTATGTCGTCCATTCAGACGGGGCTCTACGTTGTCCATTCAGACGGGCTCTGCGTCGTCCGTTCAGACTGGGCTCTGCGTCGTCCATTCAGACGGGGCTCTACGTTGTCCATTCAGACGGGGCTCTGCATCGTCCGTTCAGACGGGGCTCTGTGTCGTCCGCTCAGACGGGGCTCTACGTCATCCGTTCAGACGGGGCTCTACGTCGTCCGTTCAGACTGGGCTCTGCGTCGTCCGTTCAGACGGGGCTCTGCGTCGTCCGTTCAGACGGGGCTCTGCGTCGTCCGTTCAGACGGGGCTCTGCGTCGTCCGTTCAGACGGGGCTCTGCGTCGTCCGTTCAGACGGGGCTCTGCGTCGTCCGTTCAGACGGGGCTCTGCGTCGTCCGTTCAGACGGGGCTCTGCGTCGTCCGTTCAGACGGGGCTCTGCGTCGTCCGTTCAGACGGGCTCTGCGTCGTCCGTTCAGACGGGCTCTGCGTCGTCCGTTCAGACGGGGCTCTGCGTCGTCCGTTCAGACGGGGCTCTGCGTTGTCCGTTCAGACGGGGCTCTGCGTCGTCCGTTCAGACGGGGCTCTGCGTCGTCCGTTCAGACGGGGCTCTGCGTCATCCGTTTTTTTTTCCCCGCAGACTGGGTGGTCCGGGCTACATTGCAGAGACATGTCCAATATTGATCTAAGTGTCGGATCAAACTTGGCAATGCAAGTCTGTGGGTCTAAAAAAATCACGGACGGCACTTGGGTGCCATCCGACGAGTGCTGACCATTGTTCACAGACTGCTAGATGGGAGGAGGTAGAAACATTTCTTTTCTCATCTGAGAAAAACTGAGAACACGTGGAAAAAATGGACGTCTGAATGAACCCTTAAAGGAATCGGTCACATGAAAATACACTATTAACCTGCAAATATGGGGTTAATCTGCAGGTTAATAGCTTTCTGAACCTGCCCAGCGCCTGCTCTTCAAACCCTGCTACCTGGAGGAAATGAACTTTATTCCTCCCGGTAGCATTCAGGTTGCAGTCACAGTAATGGCGCAGGGTCACTCACTGCTCTGTGAGAGCGGCGGCTGTAGCCGTGCCTCCTGCACTGACTGACAGTCTGCTCTACAGTGTCGGGGGACGAGGCGGTTACTGCTGCCTCTCTCGGTGACTGAACCCGCGTCAGTGGCACTTCCATGACTGTCCCTCCTGGCAGCGTACGGGTTTCAAAGTTAATTTCCTTCCTGCAGTGGAGCCCTAAGCGCAGTCGCCGGGCAGGTTCAGAACGCTATTAATCTGCAGATTAACCCCATAGCTGCAGGTTAATAGCATTTGTTGTTCATGTGACAGGTTCCCTGTGTATAGGCATGGTCTAGTAGTTATTCCTTCTTGGGTGCAAGGGAAAAAGTGTGTGTGTGTATGTATATATATATGTATACATATGTTTGTATATGTAAACGATGTTCCAAATTATTATGCAAATTGGTTTTAAGTGTCATAGCGTTTTTGGTTTTTTTTTGTAAATGAAACCCATTGATGGTATTGTGTCTCAGGGTTCTTTGGATCACTGAAATCAATCTCAGATACCTGTGATAATTAGTTTGCCATGTGAGCCCAATAAAAGGAAAACTGGATGTTCCACACTATTAAGCAGGCCAGAGTTTTCAAGTAAAATGGGAAAGAAAAAGGATCTCTCTGCTGCTGAAAAGCATCAAATAGTGCAATGCCTTGGTCAAGGGATGAAAACATTACATATTTCCTGAAAACTTAAGCGTGATCATCGTACTATTAAGAGATTTGTGGCTGATTCTGAGCACAGACGTGTTCGTGCTGATAAAGGCAGAATGAGGAAGGTTTCTGCCAGGCAAGTTCATCGAATTAAGAGAGCAGCTGCTAAAAAGCCATTACAAACCAGCAAACAGATATTTGAAGCTGCTGGTGCCTCTGGAGTCCCTCGAACCTCAAGGTGTAGGATCCTTCAAAGGCTTGCTGTGTTGCATAAACCTACAGTCATGGCCAAAAGTTTTGAGAATGACACAAATATTAATTTTTACAAAGTCTACTGCTTCACTTTTTCTAATGGCAATTTGCATATACTCCAGAATGTTATAAAGAGTGATCAGCTTAACAGCAATTACTTGCAAAGTCAATATTTGGCTAGAAAATGAACTTTATCCCCCAAAACACATTTCAACATCATTGCAGGGCTGCCTTAAAAGGACCAGCTAACCTCTTTTCAGTGATTGCTCCATTAACACAGGTGTGGGTGTTGATGAGGACATGGCTGGAGATCAATCTGTCATGATTAAGTAAGAATGACACCACTGGACACTTTAAAAGGAGGCTGGTGCTTGGCATCATTGTTTCTCTTCTGTTAACCATGGTTATCTCTAAAGAAACACGTGCAGTCATCATTGCAATGCACAAAAATGGCCTAACAGGGAAGAGTATCGCAGCTAGAAAGATTGCACCTCAGTCAACAATCTATCGCATCATCAAGAACTTCAAGGAGAGAGGTTCCATTGTTGCCAAAAAGGCTCCAGGGCGCCCAAGAAAGACCAGCAAGCGCCAGGACCGTCTCTTAAAAGTGTTTCAGCTGCGGGATCGGGCTACCAGCAGTGCAGAGCTTGCTCAGGAATGGCAGCAGGCAGGTGTGAGTGCATCTGCACGCACTGTGAGGTGGAGACTCTTGGAGCAAGGCCTGGTCTCAAGGAGTGCAGCAAAGAAGCCACTTCTCTCTAGAAAAAACATCATGGACAGACTGATATTCTGCAAAAGGTGCAGGCAGTGGACTGCTGAGGACTGGGGTAAAGTTATTTTCTCTGATGAATCCCCTTTTCGATTGTTTAGGACATCAGGAAAACGCCTTATTCGGAGAAGACAAGGTGAGCGCTACCACCAGTCTTGTCTCATGCCAACTGTTAAGCATCCTGAAACCATTCATGTGTGGGGTTGCTTCTCAGCCAAGGGAATCGGCTCTCACAGTCTTGCCTAAAAACACAGCCATGAATATAGAATGGTACCAGAATGTCCTCCAAGAGCAACTTCTCCCAACCCTCCAAGAGCAGTTTGGCGATCAACAATGCCTTTTCCAGCATGATGGAGCACCTTGCCATAAAGCAAAGGTGATAACTAAATGGCTCAGGGAACAAAACATAGAGATTTTGGGTCCATGGCCTGGAAACTCCCCAGATCTTAATCCCATTGAGAACTTGTGGTCAATCATCAAGAGACGGGTGGACAAACAAAAACCTAAAAATTCTGACAAAATGAAAGCATTGATTGTGCAAGAATGGACTGCTATCAGTCAGGATTTGGTCCAGAAGTTGATTGAGAGCAAGCCAGGGAGAATTGCAGAGGTCCTGAAGAAGAAGGGTCAACACTGCAAATATTGACTTGCTGCATTAACTCATTCTAACTGTCAATATAAGCTTTTGTTACTCATATGTTTGCAATTATATTTCTGTCTGTGATAAAAACATCTGTCAAACACACATAAAAACCAGAGGGCAGCAGATCATGTGAAAATATAATATTTGTGTCATTCTCAAAACTTTTGGCCATGACTGTACTATTCGGGCCACACCTAAACAGTGCTCACAAGCAGAAACGGTTGCAGTGGGCCCAGACATACATGAAGACTAATTTTCAAACAGTCTTGTTTACTGATGAGTGTTGAGCAACCCTGGATGGTCCAGATGGATGGAGTAGTGGACGGTTGGTGGATGGCCACCATGTCCCAACAAGGCTGCGACGTAATCAAGGAGGTGGAGTAGTTATGTTTTGGGCCGGAATCATGGGGAAACAGCTGGTAGGGCCCTTTAAGGTTCCTGAAGGTGTGAAAATGACCTCTGCAAAGTATGTAGAGTTTCTGACTGACAACTTACTTCCATGGTATAAAAAGCAGAAACGTGTCTTCAGGAGCAAAATCATCTTCATGCATGACAATGCACCATCTCATGCTGCAAAGAATACCTGAGTCATTGGCTGCTATGGGCATAAAAAGAGATAATCTCATGGTGTGGCCACCATCTTCCCCTGACCTCAACCATATAGAGAACCTTTGGAGTATTATCAAGCAAAAGATCTATGAGGGTGGGAGGCAGTTCACATGAAAACAGCAGATCTGGGAGGCTAGTCTGACTTCATGCAAAGAAATACAAGAAGAAACTCTCCTAAAATTCACAAGTTCAATGGATGCAAGAATTGTGAAGGTGATATCAAAGAAGGATTCCTATGTTAACATGTAACTTGGCCTGTTAGGATGTTTTGGAGTTAAGTAGCTTTTTTGTTTAGTGAATGTGACCTCCTAATGCTGCAAATTCCACAAATGAGCATTTTCAGTTCTTTAAAACAGATCAAATGTTCAGAAATTCTACTGTGCCTAATAATTTAGAACACTACATTTTGAGGTTCTTTTTTCCATTTTGGAGATTATACTGTTATCATTGGGAGGTTTCTTCAATAAAATTCGATGTATACCGTATATACTCATGTATAAGCCGACCCGTGTATAAGCCGACCCCCCTAATTTTGCCACAAAAAACTTGGAAAACTTATTGACTCGCGTATAAGCCGGGTGTATAAGTTGCCGTCCTGCTCTGTGCTCCCCATCCAGCTCTGTGCGCCCCCATTCTCCTCTGTGCTCCCCTCCTCCTGCTCCATTATCCTGTCCTGCTCCGTGCTTTCCATCCTCCCCTGTCCTGCTCCGTGCTCCCCCATCCAGCTCTGCACTCCCCCATTCTCCTCTGTGCCCACCCCCGTCCTGCTCCGTGCTCTCCGTCCTCCCCCCGTCCTGCTCCGTGCTCTCCGTCCTCCCCCGTTCTGCTCCGTGCTCTCCGTCCTCCCCCGTTCTGCTCCGTGCTCTCCGTCCTCCCCCCGTTCTGCTCCGTGCTCTCCGTCCTCCCCCCGTCCTGCTCCGTGCTCCTTGTCCTCCTCCATGCTCCCCCCATCCTCCTCCATCATACTCACCCTCCCCGTACCATCGCTGCCACGTCCTGGCCGGCAATCCTGCGTTCTCCCCGGCTTCCTGCAGCTCTCCAGCGCTGAGCGGTGACGTAATACCGCTCATTAAGGCCATGAATATGGAGGCCACGCCCATGGGAGTAGCGTCGCGTCCATATTACATGACCTTAATGAGCGGGTATTACGTCACCGCTCAGCGCTGGAGAGCTGCAGGAAGTCGGGGAGAACGCAGGATTGCAGGGACATTCAGCGATGGCACGGGGAGGGTGAGTATGATGTCCCAGCCACCGGCTCCTGCCGCCGCATCCCCTCCCCCGCTGGTTTCTGCCCTATGACTCGTGTATAAGCCGAGGGGGCATTTTCAGCACAAAAAAAGGTGCTGAAAATCTCGGCTTATACACGAGTATATACGGTACTCTAACGGGTGATGACTTTTATTAGACTGACTGTCATTTGCACCGACCACTTAGGAAAATCAGAGAAAAATATCATTTGCATAATCATTTGGAACATAGTGTATGTATATATATATATATGTATGTATGTATATATATGTATGTATGTATATATATATATGTATGTGTATATATATATATATATATATATGTATGTATGTATATACTGTATATATATATATATACTGTATATATATATATATATATATATATATATGTATGCATGTGTGTGTATATATATTTATATTATATTTCTGGCTTATTATTGTATGATGTTTGTTTTGCTGTATGTACCCATAAGAATTGTTCTTAATTGTTTGTGTATATATATTGGTTTATTAGGCACCATTGTTAGGTGAGGTGCGCCTGTGCAACAGCGTTTTGTGGCTCCTTACATGCGGGGGGCGTCTCCAGTTTGTCTGGGACGTATGTCCAATCCTTGATTGGCCCATGCGTTCTGACAGTCTTGACGCTGCCTTAGCATGGTCACAGGACCTGCAACACTGTGCACATGCGCCGCTATACTCACTGACATTGGTTGGGAGGTTACCATGTGACCTCGTCACATGGGTTTTTAAAGGTCCTTCTTGAGGCAATGCAGTACACTCCCTTGAGGAAGCGGTCAGCACGCGAAACGCGCGTCGGGGGTCCACACTAACCGACCCAGGGTCCTTTTCCCCTCTACTCATACTCTTGGTAAGCCCATAGCACTTGCTACTTCCAATGTTATCTTTATTTCTATTGCGGTTTTTTGCGATCCCATTGGGATCGCTAACTAGTTTGTGGCGCACTAGGCATCTTTACTATGGTGGGTTGCTGCGATCCCACAGGGACCGCAAACTATTATATGGCGTATTAGGCGTCTCTAATTTGGATACGGAGTTTTTCTATCAGTGACCACATTGGTGACCTTACTGCAGTATTTTTCTGCTGGGATCTGTTTGGGAACGCTAAATACAATTTACTTATTAGCAACCTTGATAGCGACCTCAACTTTTTCTATGGTATATGCCCTTTTGCGATCCAAATGGGATCTTATTGCACCTTACTGCAGTGATTTTCTGCTGCGATCTGTTTGGGAACGCCAAATACCTAATGCCTGGTTTATACTAGCTATAAAACCTCTTTTCACCGCAAGGCTTGCTATTTTGTATTTGATATTAACCCTATGCATCTTATCCTGAACACATGTTCTTATGACACTGTTGCACAGGGCTGGTTATGAGGGGAATTGTTGTGCTCTGGGGATCCTGGGTTCTTTCCCTGTAATTTGTCTTTTTATGATTGTGTCTGTTGAATATTACTATGTTATCCTTTTGATACTGATCTTTAATAATAAAAATGTTTTGATTATATCACCTGATGACTCTTTTTTCTCCTGTGCTATACAATTATCTTGAGTGGGTGTATTAGTGTGGACATGTTGGTCCACAATTCAGGCATTATTTTAATGTCATTATGGGATTTTTTCTTGCATATATATATATATATATATATATATATATATATATATGTATGTTTATATATATATATATATATATATATATATATATATATATATATATAAATATAATCAAATACCGTATATACTCATGTATAAGCCGACCCGTGTATAAGCCGACCCCCTAATTTTGCCACAAAAAACTGGGAAAACTTATTGACTCGCGTATAAGCCTAGGGTGAAAAATGATTATGCCCCCATATGATGCTCCACAGATTATGCCCCCATATGCTCCACAGATTATGCCCAATATGCTCCACAGATTATGCCCAATATGCTCCACAGATTATGCCCCCATATATTCCACAGATTATGCCCCCGTATGATCCACAGATTATGCCCCCATATGCTCCAGATTATGCCCCATATGTTCCACAGATTATGCCCCCATATGCTCCATAGATTATGCCCCCATATGCTCCATATTATGCCCCCATATGCTCCAGATTATGCCCCATATGTTCCACAGCTTATGCCCCCATATGCTCCATATTATGCCCCCATATGCTCCATATTATGCCCCATATGCTCCATATTATGCCCCCATATGCTCCAGATTATGCCCCATATGTTCCACAGCTTATGCCCCCATATGCTCCATATTATGCCCCCATATGCTCCAGATTATGCCCCATATGTTCCACAGTTTATGCCCCCATATGCTCCATATTATGCCCCCATATGCTCCAGATTATGCCCCATATGTTCCACAGCTTTTGCCCCCATATGCTCCAGATTATGCCCCATATGTTCCACAGCTTTTGCCCCCATATGCTCCATATTATGCCCCCATATGCTCCATATTATGCCCCATATGCTCCAGATTATGCCCCATATGCTCCACAGCTTTTGCCCCCATATGCTCCATATTATGCCCCCATATGCTCCATATTATGCCCCATATGCTGCACAATTATGCCCCATATTATAGGCCTCATATGCTGCTGCTGCTGCTGCAAAAAAAAAAGACATACTCACCTCTCGTCGCTGGGGGCCAGGTGCCGGTGTCCTGAGCAGGCGGGGGGTGTCACCGCTCGCTCAGGACTCCGGCACCTGAGATATTTACCTCTCCCTCGGTCCACCGCAGCGCACTGCTCCCTCGGTCTGACTCCTCGGTGTGTGATGATCTGGCAGGGGGCGGGGCGCGCACTAACGACGTCATCGCGCCCTCTGCCTGATCATTCACACACAGAGGAGTCGGACCGAGGGAGCAGTGCGCTGCGGTGGACCGAGGGAGAGGTAAATATAGCTATACTCACCCCTCCGCCGCGCGTCCCTGCAGCCTCTCCTCTTCTCCTGGCGCTCTCCGCAGCGCTTCAGTCCTGCAGCGGTCACGTGCTACCGCTCATTAAAGTCATGAATATGTGCATATTCATGACTTTAATGAGCGGTGCCATGTGACAGCTGCAGGAAGAGCCGGAGATCGTGGGAGAAGCAGGGGGGCTGCAGAGACCGAGCCGGCGGAAGGGTGAGTATGATCCGACACCCCCGCTCCCCCTCCCCGCCGACCCCCGTATATGACCCGCGTATAAGCCGAGAGGGGGACTTTCAGCCCTAAAAAATGGGCTGAAAATCTCAGCTTATACATGGGTATATACGGTACTCATCATGCGACCATAGCCTAAAGAGGGTGCTCCATGTGCCGCTCTAGGGCGGCATGCACACTTGCACATAGAGGTTCCACCTGGTATCTGTTCGTGTGAGTTCATGTTTTTTTTTTTTTTATGTGGATTGTGCTCCAAAATCAAATTAAAAAAACACTTTGAATACTGTTATTTTCTGCATTTTCTATTACAATTATTATTACAAATATTCACACAGAGAAAAAATCAGCACCATGCGCATCATAGGAGCGTTTCCCCATTGAAAACCTTCGAAAAAAAGCACACAAAAACCCTCCTTGTGAGCATACCCGTGCTAGCTAGAATAAGATCAGCACTATGCAAAGAGGAAAACTTTCTCAGAGGACATTTTGGGGTGGTTGTTCTCAGTCACTAAGTTGGGTTCCAATCCTATTTTTGCCAAATCGTACGTCAAAGAAAGTTCGGCTTTCATGTCATATTTCCAGATTTGCAGCCTAACCTTTTGCGTTTCTTCCAGAGTTACGGGTTGTCTTCTGGGCTTGTCATAGTTTTGATAGCAGCAACACTATTTTCCTGGTAATACCTGAACCCAAAGGACTTTTTTTTTTGCAAATCTATAGAACTAGGTTCAGAATAGATTAATCTTCCTAACAGAAAACCATTTGTTTGTGTGAACAGACAAAAAGGAAAAAAGAAAAAAAATGGGGCTTGCCCGCCTTTAGTATTAAATGAGTGCTCAGGTGCTCAAATACGCAATGTGGCCAAGATACTAATATCAGGGGTCGACAAGTGTTCAGAATTAGGAGCAGCAAAATTTAGGAGCATTTTTTTTTTAACAATTGGTTTTTATTTACAAAAAAAATTCAGTTATAACATTAACTTTAAAGTAATAATATTATTTTGTATATTGATTAGGAAATTAGTGTTTTTCACTTTGCTTTTGCCATGAACATGCCTTTGTTTTTAGGAGCAACAGCGTCGGCGAGTTTTTATTCGGAAAGAACATTACAGACGTATAAAGCATTTTCTAAAGATTAAATTATATGTTAATGTGTTTTGGCCACTGTTGTTTTTTGCTTTGTGGCAACATGCTTTATTGCGCAATAGCGCGGCGCGGGTAACCCAGGGTCTGCCGGGGAAAGAGTCTTAGTGGGCCCCCTTAACACAGACCACGATTCATGATGCACAGATACTGCAGAGAAATATGGGTATAGCACAACGCCAAACACTTCTCTTCTTCCATTACATGACTGATACCTATTGTAAATTGTACAATAGCTCAAAAACCGCCAAATCCTCACAGTGCACAGTACAGACTGGACAGTACAGTCCTCCATACAATATTATGGGCACCACATAGTCTCCCCCTCATCACCCATATAATGCCCCATGCAGGATGTCACCCCCCCATCCCCCATATAATGCTCCATACAGAATACTGGACCCAATATAATGCTCCATACAGGATACTGGACCCCATATAATGCTCCATACAAAATATGGAGCTCTCCTCTACACTGTGCTGCGCTCTGCACTGTTACGGCTCAGGAAAGGGCGCTGTGGAAGACTCCCCATTATCATCATCATTGCCTGCCCATTATCATCATCATTGCCTGCTCATCATCATCATCATTGCCTCCCTATCATCATCATTGCCTCCCCATTAATATCATCATCATCATTGCCTTCCCATTATCATTGCCTCCCCATCATCATCATTATCATTGCCTCCCCATTAATATCATCATCATCATTGCCTTCCATTATCATTGCCTCCCCATTAATATCATCATCATCGCCTTCCCATTATCATTGCCTCCCCATCATCATCATTATCATTGCCTCCCCATTAATATCATCATCATCATTGCCTTCCCATTATCATTGCCTCCCCATCATCATCATCATCATTGCCTCCTCACCACCATCACTGCCTCCCCCCACCACCATCACACATACAGCACCGCAGGCAGCACTCTCTCACATACACACACGCAGGCACATACAGACACACGCCTCACCTGTACGGCGTCCGCGCGATCTCTGCCACAGCCGGCCGCTGAATGATGACGTCATTCAGCGGCGCTGCTGTGAGAGAGGAAGCGCCGGCGCAGGCCCCTGGAGCTCGGAGCTGCGGCAGCGGAGGCACGGGGGAGAGGTAAGTATTGCGCCGGCTGCTGCCGGGGCCCTGAGCAAGCGGGGGGGGGGCCCAGTGGCGGCGCTGACACCGCTAACGGGCGCCGGGGTGCCCGACGGCGAGTGGGCCCCCCCGCCTGCTCAGGGCGCCAGGCATGATTTTCTAGGCGCCACTGGCGCCCGGGTTTGTCGAACCCTGCTAATATATACATACATGATGCATCATCACATTGCGACTTCTGAATATATGAACTCCAGTATTGTTGTAGACATTAAGAATGTAAGGTACTTAGTTATTTTATTTATTTTTTACTGAAGAGTTAAGAAGCCTCCAACCATGTCAAGGTGCACCTAAATTTGGATGGTCCCTATCACTAATGTCCTGCCTCTCCATGTGCCACATCTGAATGGGGTTTGAAAAGAAATCCAATGCGTAGCTCAAAACTAAAACTTTTTATGGGAAATATGGGTGGATAAGGGGGCTGAGCCCACACCCCCATATATGCGCCATCCATATTTAGGTGCACCTTGATGGGGTTGGATGGTTTTGATATAAAAAAAAACACTAAGAAACTAACTCACGCAGTATTTATTAGTTGCAGTGTGCGGACGCCTCATGTATGTATGTTAGTGTGAACAGAGCCTTATGTGGTTGAATTCACTGCTTTGAAACTTCTGCATAACAATAAAATCTTACTGTAATTATTTGAGGATTTATTCTTTTTTTTTTTTTATTTTTTGGTATATGGCGTCCAGGCTGCTGACGTTCTGCGCTGGGATTCTCGGCTGTAATCCGCACCTCGGCTTCCTTCACCATTCATCTCCTCATCTCTCGCCGCTCTTTCAGTAAGACATCAATCTTCTGACACCCAGTGGCGACGCTGAGCTGTTGCATACTGTCTCGCTTTCTGGCCAGTGACATTACATGAGCGAGGAGCGTGCCAGGAGCGGCCGTGTGGTTTTGGTTTAGGTTGGCATGAGAGCACGGCTATAAGAGACTTCTACGCCATTGTCAAGTGTTTTGTCACCGGCGAGATGAAAGTTCCGAGCTTTGCGTGACTTAGTCCAGCGTCTCTATGGCACATAGGAGCAGGAATCACATGTACGATCATGGTTCACCGAAGTCCAGAAATATGTCGTCTGCTTTCCGACAGGCTCCATGTCTTAGGACATAAACCCACTGTGACTTTCCTTTAAGGGACATCACGTTCAGACCAAGTACAAGCGTCTGGACTTTGTGTCTCCTTGCCCAGACCCAGGAGCAGTGGGAGCGTTGCTCAGCTGCTGGGGTTACTCCATTCCTCTTGTCACCGGAGGATTAAGCGCCTTAACCCCTTTTACATCTCTTTGTAACGGTACAGTTGTTGTACACATCCAATTAAACGCCCCGCGCTGAATTCATTCAGACTCTAATGTTAGATTACTGTGAAGCGGAACGTAAATTGAGACAAATGCAATTCGCATTTTGTCGTTAGAGCTGCTAGAAAATAATAATAAAAATGCAGTAATCAAATAACTTTTTTCCCAGGAGGTTAAGAAGGAATCCGGCTCTCTGTTCTTACCACGAAGCATGAAAAATATTCGTACAATGAGAAGCGCTGGTGACGATCCCCAGACACCCTTCTCGGCATGCACTGGATGATGATTAAACTCAGACTAAACAACGGGCCAAGTGATATTCTGCCTGTCATTGTTAGCTCCGACTTCACAGATCGCTGAGAATCCAGATTGGACGGTTCCAGAGCGAGGACAAATGGTCGTCATCCTGACCCTGACCTCTAGGTCATGGCGAGGATCTGTTTCATTCACTTTTTTGGAATCCAGAATAACCACCTTTGACAAAGAAAATAGTCATTTTTACTTCTGGAAGTAGTGGTATGACTTTTCCCCCCAATAAGAATGATGCCATTCTTATCTACCCTAGGTTCCTCAAAACTGACCCTTCAGATCGCTACAAAAAAACGATCATTTTTGTGAAGGGGGATGTGGGGAATGCCCACACAGACAAGCCACTAAGTAGCTTCACATATAAAAACATGCTGACCGGTTCCATTTGACACTACACAATGTTGGGCATATTAGTAGGTCCTATGTTGGCTCCCCCCATATGTAGCGGGCTTAGGAACTGAGCCTGCAGAGTACGCAGCAGCGGCTGCATAACGGCCTTCTACCTGGAATGGCAGCAACCGGAGCTAAGTCTGATTTCTGCTGCCATTTAATACAGACCAGTCACCAACTTTTTGATGTTGAACTGGACATATGTAGTAATAGTTTTTTATTTAGTCTCTCTTGCAAAAGATATTAGCGATCAAAGTATTTGGCATGTAAGAAGTTAACTTTAAAGAGCTATTACCGTCTCCAAGATCCTATCACAATATGTAGTAGGTGAAGTAATAATAATAATGATGGCAGATACCTCCGATGAGAACACCACAGCTCCCCCCCAAAAAATGCTATCCAAATGTCGTCTCCATCCAGAATGGTATCTAGCTTCTCCAAACCAGGCAACAAAAAAACAAGCCCTCCCTCAGCTCTATTAATGTCATGTTACCGGGCTCGGAACATAGCAACATAAAATAATTTCACATAACAAAATAAGCCCACAGCCTGCTATGTGGATGGAGAAATACAGGAGATGAAGAGGAAGAAAAAAACAAATGCTCAGAAATGAAAAATTCCCCAGTCCTGAAGGGGTTAAATACCATTGTATTCGGATAGCAGCTATTTTGGATGCCACTGAATTTTCCCAGAAATAATTGCTATCATCTATGTTCTACAAAGTAATTAACAGCAGATTTTTAGCCTCGGAATAGATACAATTTTAATTGTATTACTTGCATTGTATTTTCTGGCTGAAAAATCCACATATTAAAAATGCTTCTAAATAGCATGCATTTTTGGCGCAGTTTTAATACAAGTGATTTTTGATGCATTTTTCATTACAATATGGTGTGTAACGATTGGTTCTGTTTTTTTTGGCACATTTCCTCTTCTAGCTCTCTGGCTTCTCCGGCCTCTTTTCTGTGACTTTCTCCCCCCGCCAGAGATTTTGCGCAGGCGCTGTCTTTCCGACGGGTAGCACATGCGCAGTAAGGTCCAGTTCTGGGCACCACATTTTAAAAAAAACTGGAGCAAGTTCAGAGAAGAGCTACCAGGATGGTGAGCGGACTTCAAAGTATGTCCTACGAGGAACGGTTAAAGGATCTGGGAATGTTTAGCTAAGAGGAGACTTAATAGCCGTCTACAAATATCTGAAGGGCTGTCACAGTGTAGAGGGATCATCATTATTCTCGTTTGCACATGGAAACACGAGAAGCAATGGGATGAAACTGAAAGGGAGAAGACACAGATTAGATATTGACAGTGAGTGTGATCAATGAGTGGAACAGGCTGCCACCAGAGGTGGTGAGTTCTCCTTCAATGGAGGTCTACAGACAGAGGCTGGACAGACATCTGTCTGAGATGGTTTAGTGACTCCTAATTTGAGCAGAGGGTTGTCCACGATGACCCTGTAGGTCCCTTCCAACTCTACCATTCTGTGTGATTCTATGGTATAGACGTCATCAATATTTAGATTCGGTACTTTACATAGATGACTTTAATTTTGAGTCCAATATTCTGCTGAATGGTCCCATTGAGTTAACCAAGACATGTACATTTTTTTTCTTCAAATGCCCCCCTTTTGCATCACCTGGGGTATGTCTCGCAGCACATACGTCTCACGTGAATATATTTTCATGCCATAGATTTATTGCCATTAATTCTAGAAATAAAAATCAGTTTCTTGCATCTAAATGGGATTACTTAATATATTTCAACAAACCGTATTCTGATGAATGGGACAAAATATCGGCACCAAACATCCGCCCTACAATTATTTTTTTCTCCATTTCTTTTCAGGGTGGATTGATTTAAATCACGCCGATTTAAATCAACGATTTAAATCATGATTTAAATCAAATGATTTTTTTCTATTTAAATCAGATCGATTTAAATCGTGATTTTAAT
Organism: Oophaga sylvatica; assembly: GCA_033576555.1. Classification (NCBI taxonomy): domain Eukaryota; kingdom Metazoa; phylum Chordata; class Amphibia; order Anura; family Dendrobatidae; genus Oophaga; species Oophaga sylvatica. Next base: position 44,368,546 of record JARQOD010000002.1, on the reverse strand, counting down.
CATGATTTAAATCACTGATTTAAATCAAAAGATTTTTTTTAATATAAATCACGATTAAAATCTAAAACTTTCAATCATTGTTCAATTAACTCCACACTTCTAGCTTGGTTTCACTTTCTGTAGCTTGGTTTCAGTTTCTTTTTCCATTCAGTTGACATGCCCAAACTTGTTGGATAGTCAGTCAGCAGTACTTGGCTGTAGTAACAATCAAACTTCAGAAGTGATCTGCGTGAGCCATGGCAGGTCGTAAGAGAGACCCTATTTGGGTTCATTTTGTTGAGATGCCAGCAGAGCTTGGAAAGAAAGGTGGGAAAGCAAAGTGCAAATACTGTCAAAAGGATATCCAAGGACTTGTTTGCCGTTTGAAATCACATTATGAAAACTGCAACCAGAAGGGAAATGAAGATGTTGATAGTGATACAACTAATGTCAATGAACCCCCCACAGCTTCTTATGCACCAGGACCCTAGCACTAGTGGTAAGTCTGGCAATTACAACCTATTTTAACAGACGTTTTACTGGGATGGTTAAAGTCTATGAAAAGAAAAATTTCTAGCACTAGTTCTGGAGTATAGAATTTAAATTTATGTTAAGGCAATATTTCACAGAAGATTAACGTTAAGTAAAAATAAAAGAGTGTGTATACGCCTATTTTTTTTTTTATTGTAGGCTACAATTCACTTTTGAAGTCTGCCAAATTGACCATTTTTTAAAAAAAACATTTTTAAAACTTTTGTGACATAATTTTTTTCAGTTGCTCTGATATTACTAGTATTACAGCAACTTCACCGGAAACTTGAGTAGCATAACTTTTGAGACAGCCCTTATAGGACGAGGACCATTACATTGTTCAAAAAGTTTGTTTCAAAATATTTTCGTTATATTTCTTCAAATACGCAGTCGAATTATATTTTTAATTACTGTGCTTTCAGGGTCAAATATGGCTTGTGCTGCACGTGACAATCAATATCTGGGTACAACTTCAACAAAGCAGCCCAACAAAAAACTTTGCGTGCAAAGTGTAGAAAAATTCCTCTTAAAGACTACGACGAGCCAGAAAGAACATTTTGATGAATTAATTGCTAAATTCATATTTGCAACCAATTCTTCTTTCCGACTAGTTGAACACCCATTGTTTGTACAAATGATCGAAGGAATAAGACCAGGCTACAAACCACCAAGTAGATTTGATATCTCAGGAAAACATCTTCAGGCTGTATACGACAAAGAAAGAGCGGCTTGTACAAAATATTTGAAAGACAAAGTTGTTAACATGAGCTTGGATGGTTGGAGCAACATCCACAACGACCCCATAATTTGCACTTGTGTCACAACAGAAGATGGTGAAACTTACCTTACAGACACAATCGACACATCTGGAAATTCACATACTGCTGAATATTTACTTGAAATTGCTAAGAACTCAATTCACCAATGCCAAGAACAGTTTGGATGTAAAGTAAGGAGCTTAGTTACTGATAACGCAAGCAATGTGGCAAAAATGCGAGCGGAACTGGCACATGAGGATGACACAAATGTCATTACATACGGTTGTTCTGCCCATTTGTTGCATCTTTTGGCAAAAGACCTGCATATTTCGGGTGTCAAGGAACATGTTGTAGAAATTGTTAAATATTTCCGCAATAATCATTTTGCACATGCAACCTACAAGGAAATGGGAGGACTGAAGTTGGTTCTACCACAAGATGTTAGATGGAATACCTTGGCTGAATGCTTGGAACTGTTTATTAACAACTGGTCAAAATTAGTGTCCGTTTGCGAAACACATCGGGATAAAATTGATGCTAATATACGAAGCAAAGTATTAAATCTTGGTGTGAAGAGAAATGCCGAGGACCTTTTGGAAAGGTTAAAGCCAATATCTATTGCGTTGGATAAAATGCAGAAAGATACTGCAACCATAGCTGATGCCACAGAAGTTTGGAAAGATTTAGAAGGTTCGCTAGATCGCTTGAACCTCTCAAACAATGTAAAGGTTGCAATACACCACCGCAAGGACCAAGCATTAAAAGAAGAATACTATTTAGCCAATATCTTGCATCCCATCTACAGAGGGAAAAAACTATCTGAGGCGGAAATCAACTCTGCAATGGAGTGGCTCGCCAATACTAACCATGACATTGTGGCAACTGTGCTGAAATTGAAGTGTGAATCTGCACCATTTCAAAAATACATGTTTGCAGATAACGTCGTTAATGAACTAAAACCACTGGACTGGTGGAAGTCGCAATCACTTGTTCTTCCAGCGAAGATAATAAATGTAGCTACTCCGCTACTTACTCTCTGTAGTTCAATTCTGATTGTTTAATAGTGCAAATAAAAATTATTAGGTTTCATAATCATCAACTGTTTTAATATTTTTATTTGTGTAAAATAATTTGATTTGCAAAAAGACAAAGTTTTGCTTGTGTACAACTTGATTAAAAAATCCTATTTAAATAAAAAAAATCCGATTTAAATCAAAAAAATCCGATTTAAATCAAAAAAATCCGATTTTTTTGATTTTTTTAAAAAAATCATGATTTTTATCCCCCTGTTTTTTGGAATAATCTTTAATCCTTTTATAGCCTTGTTGTTTTTTTGAGTTTATTGATAGGTACTTTATATTGCCCCACTGACATCATAATATGAATGTGGATTATTCATTCTCTGTTTACAAGGACCTAAAATTTAATTTCCTTTAGCACGTCACGGTAACATGGTGAAGGCTGCCCAATATGTCACCCGTGATTCAGCCTTCATATAAATGGGATTATATTGATGGTTTATTCCTCTCTGAATCACGACCCTTATTCCACCGTCCAATAAACTTGTTATTATATGGGAATGAAAGCCGAGGCATGGAAAGACACCCGTTAGGTCCTCCGTCACAATCCTTCATCACTAGTAGATGGCAGTCATGTGTCTTTCCATAAGTGTGATCAGTCAGTGGACGCCTGCCTGCCAGGGATCATAAGGCTGTAAGCGGACAGCGGGTTTTCTGACCCGAACCTGCAGCCTCATTTCTGTCAGAATACGGACTGTAAAGTACTGCACCCCGAACACAGTCTAAAAAGGCGTCAAAAAAGTGAATTATTATTGATATTTTACACTGGGCAACATAGTAAACATATTTTCTATCTAACATACTGCTATATCAGCCCCAGTTACAGGGTTAATCAGCAATAAAAACAATGTATTCAAGGGAATCTTTCAGCAGATTTTTGCTATGTCATTCAAGAGTAGCATGGTGTAGGGGCAGAGACCCTGATTCCAGCAATGTATCATTTACTAGACTGTGTTTTGCTGCTTTCAATAAAATCAGTGTAAAACACTGATTTTGCAGGAGATTATCACTACAGTACTAGGTGTCTGGTGCCTCCTGGTCCAACCCCGCCCCCACCACTAATTAGACGCTTTCTGCCTATGCACAGTGTACACAAAATGCTGCCAACCAGTGATGTTTGCTGGGTTATACACAGCTCAGCATTCAAGAGCTCTGCTAGATATGCAGCAGACAAAACTGTGATTCTATCAGAACAGCTGCACCCAGTAAACGAAATGACACATCGCTGGGATCAGGGTCTCTGCACCTTCATCGTGCTGCTGACTGATTCTCTTAAAATATGTTAAAATGCTCCTCAAAGGTATTTAAGACCTTATCGGTGGCATAGTGTGCAGTATTAAGATGGAAAAAAATCATAAATTAAAAAAAAACACTGCCAGTCTGAAATGCTATTTCTATCTCTACCTCCGTATAAAAAAATCCCCACAAATATATCCAATATATAAAAATAATTTCTACAGAAAGGGTAACACAATTCAAATGGTTTTAGTGGTCCTTTTGTGGTTGTAAATAAAAAAAAAAACATGGAAGATAGACACATTTCCTTTTTTATTATATTTTCCCCCAATATCAGCGAAAAAAATAAATATAAAAATGACAGAAATATTACACCCTGCGTATCAGGTAAAAAGACAGAAACTGTTTGAATATCAAAGCAAGAACATTTTTTAGAGGCATTTATAAGCAAGTTCAAAGAAGAGCTACCAGGATGGTGAGCGGACTGCAAACTGTGTCCTGCGAGGAACGGGTAAAGGATCTGAGAATGTTTAACTTCCAGAAAAGAAGACTGAGAGGAGACTTAATAGCTGTCTGCAAATATCTGAAGGGCTGTCAGTGTAGAGGGATCATCTTTATTCCCATTTGCACATGAAAACACGAGAAGCAATGGAATGAAACAGAAATGGAGAAGATACAGATTAGATATTAGAAAAAACTTTTTGACAGTGAGGGTGAGCAATAAGTGGAACAGGCAGCCACGAGAAGTGGTGAGTTCTCCTTCAATGGAAGTCTTCAAACAGAGACTGAACAGACATCTGTCTGAGATGGTTTAGTGAGTCCTGCATTGAGCAGGGGGTTGGACACGATGACCCAGGGGAGGTCCCTTCCAACTCTAACATTCTGTGATTCTATGATATGCGTGAACAAAGCTGAAAAAGTCCCTGGCCAGGAAGCAGGAAAAATAGCTTGTTCAAGAACTGATTTTTTTCCTATAAATAGTGAAAACAAGAAACTTTGTCATATATTTTATCTGAGAAATCTGCTTCTTTCTCTTCCTGGACTGACTGTTCATTCTCAATATTCTCAATTCACGTCAAAAATCTGTATTCAGTGGACACAGGTTATTACATTACTGAGATAGGAGGTGGCGGTTGGTGCCCATAAAGTTCTATGGAGGAGGGAGGGGCTAGAGGCTGACACAAACCTTCTGCTGCAAGTTCTCCTGAAATGACTGTTCTACTTCAAGGGATGTCTACATTTTATAATCTCCTGAATTGCGCCCAGAAAACTATAATCCCAGGCTGTTCTGCTGCTGGGCCTGCCAGCCATCTGCTGTGAATGCAGTAGCGACTCTTGAATTCCTTTGCAGCACTAGCTCAGGGCAAATGAAGAATTACATGGATATGCCTTTTGTGGGTCCGAGAATCTGTAGATTATTATGGCCTCCTAACTTTTACTACACGTCTATAGTGACAGCTTTTTGGATGTTCTTTGTTATGTTGGTATATGTTTTTTCCATTGGAGACCGTCGTCTGAGCTGATACTAAATCGTCCTGAAAAGAATCTATTTCATTTTACATCCAGAAGTAGTAATGGTGGTTAGGACTCGCAACGCTCCATCTTGATTACATGGCTCAGAAGGTTTTCTTATTTAGGAGGATTAAGACACTTGGCCACCCACATTAGATGGCTGTCGGCTGAATGGTGCTTTGCACGATCCTTCGACTGACAGCCGAGCGGTCCTATTTCCTAATTCACACGTCGGCCGGCGGCTTATCTCTGGGAGAACAATATAGTCGGCAGTCCGAAATCGAACATGAGTGATCAACATCTCCAAGACCATGAGTCGGCCGGTGCCTGCACACATTGGACTGTCGGCTGGATCTGTCGATATCAGCGGGTTCAGCTGACGTTAGTCTGTATCGGGAGCCTTTACTTGCACAATCCATTGACCAAGTTCAACTTAGGAAATGGTCAAATGTCGACTTAAAAGCCTTCAGAAGTCGCAAAATTTTGGCCCAACTTGGAGCTAAGTTTTGCAACTTCTGGCGTCTTCACGTTTAGCTGAGGCAGAACGGGGATGTGGCGGCCCTCGCTGCAACACAGATCTCACTCCTCTTCATGACTCCAGCAAGCCCCCTCATCATCAGGACTGGCGTGAAAAACGCCAGTATTGATGAATCAGTTAATAGTGTGTACAGCTAAAAAAAAAAAAGAAAGTAAATCTGTTTGCTTTAGTTTTTTTTTTTTTTTTTTTTTTAACATTGAGGTCTATGGGAAATACAACATAATGGATGCAACTTTTTTTTTTATTTCAGGAGAAATGCTATTTTTTCCATATTTTTCTTCGGGTATAGCACCTACTTTTGTATGTGTGGGATTTCTTGCATTGCTAGAGAACTTTCATTAAAATGTGCCATTCAGATCTCAGTCTAATTTCCGTGCCCCAGAGAAACGCTCAAGTGCTATTTTTAGTAGAAGCCAATTAAGCTACCCATCTGTGTTTGACCCGGGGCAAAGGAGGCGTCCGCCCCCAGAGGACCCCCGTTGTAACTAGAAGAGCTACGTACAAGCCCCAGCTATTACTCAACTCATTATCGTGATCCACCAAAAACTAATGGTTTATAAGTCAGGAATTCTTACCCAAAAAAACCCCCAATCATTTGTTTTCCTTATTCATTCTTCTTTTTAAGGGTCTTTCCTGAGATTTGTCAAAAATTCTGTTCAAGTAGAAATTATTTAAGTAAAGAAATAGACCTAAAGGGATTGTTTCAGCAGGTTTTTGTTATGTAATTTGAGACCAGCATGATATCAAGCAGAAGGAGGCGGCTCTGGATGGGGAATAGAGCTGGAGTGGCAGAGGCTCCAGACCTACAAATTGTCTTCAGCCTCATTTGTATATCAATTCAGATGCTGATTTCTTAGTAATGGAGGAATGGACTGTCCATGTAAATATATTGCTGGACTTGTCTTTGAATGATTCCCTTTTAAATATGTGTCAATTTGAATTTATCACCGTGTGTTGCGTTTTGTCCTCCTCTATCAACCAGTTCTTCTCTTCTAGTTCTTTTTCTTGGATCCAGTAGGTAGCATGTTTTGTCAGGCATGATTAGCAGCTAATGAGTCCATACTGATACTGTACGTTACAGACTAATATGAATTATAACCTTGAGTCATTCTATAGTGTGCGTGTACTTAGATATTTACAACTGGGTTTACAGCTAACCACAGAAGACTGACATTTTTAAGTTGTGTCTTATTGATAAATATTATAATTGGAACGTTATCATTGCCTACTGACCTGCAGAGGCTGCTGTAATCACAGGACTTGTTCACCTATCTTCCTCTTTTACGGGCAAATTGACAGCTTGGAGTTCTTTTTTTGCAGCAAAGGTGTGACCTCCCTTCTCTTTGAGCTGGACATTACGTTTAAATAGCTCCCATGCCTAAGTACCCATTAATCAGGGCCTCGGTAATGCTCAGCCCTTATTCACATTTACATCATTTGACATATGGTAAGGTTTTAATACTAGAGGTTAGGACCATCCTGAATAGGGTCACCTTGAAGTGGTGTATGGCTTTTACGTATTTTTAATCTAAATAATGTTAACTAAGTGCCCTATGTTATTTTCATGCACTATTGCCATTTATTTATTTACTCCAGGGTATTTGCTCATTTTTTTGTCTTAGGTTTTGAATGTTACAAATACAGTGGAGCTGTAGCCCAGCTACAGTCTCTACCGACCTGCAGAGGCTGCTGTAATCACAGGATGTGTTTACCCATCTCCTGCAGAGGCTGCTGTAATTACAGGACTTGCTTAAGGTACTGTCACACTAAGCGAGATAGCTAACGAGATCGCTAAAGCGTCAGCGATTTTATGACGCAGCAGCGATCTCGTTAGCGACGTCGCTGTGTGTGACATGTAGCGGCAATGTGGCCCCTGCTGAGATGTCGCTGATCGCTCATGAACGTTCTGAGCCGTTTTTTGGTCGTTGGTGTCCCGCTGGTGAGCCTGAATCGCTGAGTGTGACACCCTTTATGAATGACTTCACCAGCGTCGCAGGCGGGACTAGGTTTTCCCAACGACCGCAGAGGTCGTTATACAGATCGCTGATCTCTGATGAGATCTTTGTGCTTGGAAGCTAACTAGCGACCATATAGCGATCGCACCAACGATCTCGCCAGGTCATGTCATTGTCGTGATCGCTGGTGCGATCGCTAAGTGTGACAGTGCCTTTACCCATGGCCTGCAGAGGCTGCTGTAATCACAGGACTTGTTTACCCATCGCCTGCAGAGGCTGCTGTTTTCACAGGACTTTACCCATCTCCTGCAGAGGCTGCTGTAATCACAAGACTTAGTTACCTATCGTGGTTTTTTTTTTATGGACATATAACAGCTTGGACAGAAACGGTAAAAAAAAAATCTTCGGTAAAATACCTTTTAATATCATGCATCTCTCCACTCTGGGAACTGATAAACGGCTTGACACACTTATATTTACATGTTGAATATCATATCCTAAATGTATGTTCACACAATGCATATTTTGTGGCGTAATACCGCATTAGCTGTAGACGGCATTCCATCAAATGTCATCTACACATTGCTGAAAATTTCTGCCCTGAAATATGACATGCGTGGACTTTAAAATCAGTAGCGTATCAATTCTTTGGCATTTATTGCAGTGCAAAAAGCGAAATCCCGCAAACAAATCTGCATCAAGATTTGTAGAAATCTGCATAAATATTCCCAAGGAAATTGTCTATTTCTTAGCTGGTACTGTATTGCATTGAGGATTTTCCACTCGCAGATCTGCTCAGAAAATCTGCTTCTAATACCTACGTATCGCAAGAGGTTATTACGGGGATGATTCCAACAATAGAACAAGTGAGGTCTGTGTCTGTAATCTGTTACCGGTATATAAATAGTCATAATGTCGACCATCGCTGTTAATGGTGGATAAGGATAACCAACAGAATGACACATGGCCGCCTTCTCTTTGCGTCACTCGCCCTCTGTTTTAGCAGAATTGTTTATCAAGTGAAGTGTTTTTGGAAATTGCAGATAATTGCAGTCCTGATTCCTATGATTATAAATCCATACACCTTGTATGCGTGGTAGCCATAAACCTTCGCAGCCTCGCCTTTTCTTCTGGAAGGGAATTATTATATTGGTGTGAGCTTAGCAGTGGCTTTTTTAGTGAATGCGTCATTGATTACAATACTGTATTACTTAATGTACATCTGGATTCGGTCACCAAAAGATTGACGAAGTGCTTTCCCCAAATCTTGTGATGTTTGCAGCTCCTTCTTTCCATTTAGTATGTGTTCCCCTTCATGGATGCTGAATTAAGATCGCTTCCAAGTTGTGTGCGAGATTAGCTGAGAATTGGGAGTTACGTGCAGCAATGGGTGGGTGCTTTCTCATAAATACTAAGTAACTACCCAGAAGTTTCTGACAGAAGATGGCACCTGCCGCTGACAGTCTCGGCCACTTATAAATACATTGGAAAATTGGCAATAGAGCGACCAACACGTATTCAAGCATGACTTTTATTAGATTCACTCTGTATACTCAAGTTAAAGCTCCTGCTCCCTAAGTGACAGGAAAACTTTAACTCCTTAGTTCCTTCATGCAATATATTGACGTGGATATGCATAGTGCAGATCCCTATATCCCAGCGGTCCCCAACACTTTTACCTTGAGAGCCACATTCAAGGGGTTGTCTACCACTCGGTCAACTCTTTCTCAACCCATATGTTTTCCCCCCGGTAAAATAATAACAGTTATACTCACCTCCGGCACAGTTCCAGAGGTGCTGCCTCTCCTGAGGGATGGCATGACATTATGTCACGCAATCCATGTGGCCAACCAGCGGCTGCTTCACGCTCCTCGCAGCAGCTATCACTTCCTCCAGATGTACGTGATTTGTCAGGAAAGAGTAAAGCGTCTACTGATTGGCCACTAGAGATGAGTATGTGTTGTTGTTTTACTGGGGGTCAACATACGGAGTAAGAAGAGGCTGTCCGAGTAGTGGACAATCCCTTTCAGCTTTGAGAGAAGGTCATAAGCGACCACCAGTCCTCCCCACACCTCGTTATTGACACCCAGGGGCTCCCATGAATAGTATAATGACACCACCTCATTGTAGATTGTAAGCTCTCACGAGCAGGGTCGTCTTATTTTGCTTTAATTATTGTATCGTTAACGTTGTTACTTATGACTTGTGTTTTGAAACAGTTAAACTGTAAAGCGCTGCGGAATATGATGGCGCTATATAAATAAAGATTATTATTATTATTATAATGACAGCCAAAGCTTCCCCGCACAAAGCACACCGTTATCGTGTGCCCCCTTCCCTTATAGTCAGTAGTATACTTACATCCACGGGTTCCCACTTTACCCACACTAGGTATTCTTGCATCAGTCACATTCACCACTCTGACATCCAGCTTCACGCACCCCTGTAACTGGCAGTATCATCTTATAACCCTGTGTTCCTCTCTGCTAGTATAGGCAGATACAGATATGCTCTTCTGTGCAGGGGATCTTACCAAAGTCACCATCTGGAGACCTTCTCTTCATATCTGTTTGCTGCAACTCGTACTAATGCACCAAACTAAGAGTGCAGTCTACTACATCCGAGTGTCCACCTCCTGTAGGCGTACACTCCCGAAAATAATGCACAGCAGAGCTCACAGTCGCTCTGCCGTCACCATTACTTTATATGATCCTGTGGTCCACTGAGCGGGTGCAGAACAGAATGTGAAAGCACTTAACCAGTCTCCAGCCCCACATAATTGGGATGTGAGCCACAAGTGGCTGCCTATCCATAGGTTGGGGACCCTGCTATATCCCATCCCACCCTGTTATACCTAATTAAAATTAAGACACAATTGGCCTTGCCGATACGGGGAGTTTCTGCCACATGCGCATGGCTGCACCGCATGTTTTATCACTTAAAAGGGTTTTCCCTTCTCACTCCTATGAGGCATTTTCACATGATATTCCATAAATGTGTAATAGATGCTGCTCCCCCAAATAGAACTTGAATCTGTCTTGAGAGGAAGGCCCCCGGCTCTCGCCACTTAGGAGCGAGGTCCTCGCCGCTTGGGAGTGAGGCCCCCGTCGCTCGTTGCTTGAGAGCGAGGCCTCCGTCGCTCACCGCTTGAGCGAGGCCACCCGTCGCTCACCGCTTGAGCGAGGCCACCCGTCGCTCACCGCTTGAGAGCGAGGCCACCCGTCTCTCAGCGCTTGAGCGAGGCCACCAGTCGCTCACCGCTTGGGAGCGAGGCCACCAGTCACTCACCGCTTGAGAGCGAGGCCACCAGTCGCTCACCGCTTGAGAGCGAGGCCACCAGTCGCTCACCGCTTGAGAGCGAGGCACCAGTCGCTCACCGCTTGAGAGCGAGGCCACCAGTCGCTCACCGCTTGAGAGCGAGGCAACCAGTCGCTCACCGCTTGAGAGCGAGGCCACCAGTCGCTCACCGCTTGAGAGCGAGGCCACCAGTCGCTCACCGCTTGAGAGCGAGGCCACCAGTCGCTCACCGCTTGAGAGCGAGGCCACCAGTCGCTCACCGCTTGAGAGCGAGGCCACCCATAGCTCTCCCTTAGTTAACAAAATTCTCATGCTAACATTGCTTATTATTTCCTTGCAGATTTGAAGCGGTTTCTTATCTTCAGCATGTCTATTCTTTCAGCGTTTTTGCAGCATTTTTCACCTGTTCCACTGCATGAGTAAAAAAAACCTGCAAGTAATAAGAAAAAAAACCCAAAACAAAACATTGCGTATGTTACGCATCATTTATCCTGCCAACACATCAGTATTTCTAGCAGATTTTTTCTGCTGCAAATACTGAACATGTGCACATACCTTTATCACTAGCATCTATCAGCCACAGACAGCTAACATTCCTCTTCACAGCAGTAATGACAGCCAAGTTGGTATCTGGTCTGATTGGAAAAATGGCTGTCAGAAAAAAAAAAAAGCCAATTTCTAAGTTGAAAACATGAACATTAATAGCTGTATTCTTCACTTTTCAAAATCTTTTAAAAATATGTGTCCAGCTTATGGGACAATGACCATGATCAATCATTTGTAAATTCCAGGGCAATCTCACAGGTAGTATTGTTTCCCTGCAGCACTCCCACAGGGAAAATGAAATACTACATCTTGCCTATTGAAATCAATAGACGTGTGTGATGCACAGATGTGTCGGGTCCTCCAGAGACAGAGAGGGAAACTTCTAATGTGACTTCTCTACAATATGGCTAATGGATGTCGTTCTGACTCCTTTAATTCATATTTCAGAAAAAATTCTGTTCTAAATGTGATAATTCACTTTCTGTACCAGACCTAACAGTAAGTAAAACAGTAAAATTCTGGCCCAGAATTGAGCTTGTGTTAAGCAAATATAAATCACACTTCCATTGAAGGAAAGGCATTTAATCTCCCATTGCCCTACAACCTATCAAACGTTTAAGATCCTTCTATTTTTTTTTTTTTTTACAAGCAAATGCCGGTAATTACTTAATTCTCGCAAATGTTTATATGGCGACAGACAGGTAATAGAGAAATCCAGTATGGCAATGAAAAAACATAAAACATTGTGTGTAATAAATGTTTTCAGATAAGTTTTTATGGAGGTTTGTGATCGTAATATTTACTGTGTGAAAGTTAACAGGTCAAGAAAAAAGTTCAGTAAAAGGGAAAAAAAAAAATCACACCTTGTAGCTGATACGGTACAACAGCAGAATTTGCATTATTAAAGGGGCTCTATTGGGAATAGGGGAAAAAAAGCAAATGGCATTATAAATTGTTAAATACTGTACCTTTTAATTAG